>ML133446.1:0-244484 GCA_003864495.1 Nemopilema nomurai
TCAATCCACTAGCAGCACAAAAAATAAAAAACGTCGTTCAAAGAGCAGGCTAAAGCCAAATAGAAACTAAGCAGGCTGTAACTGCTATTGATGTAAAAGAAACCCTCTCTCATCTTCCTACCCCCATCCTCCCGATCATTATCTTTCTCCCACAAGATTCCCAACTTACAAAAGGACAAGTTAAAGAACATACCACAAAATTGCAACCCCCTTCTTTGAAGTCACAAGGTAATTGGGAAGAGCTGCACTGTCCACTGCTTGGGTTTCGATGCCTCCTCAGCTCTTCTAGCGTCATGTTGGCCTTGCCACAGCCATTTGGGCAGGTATACTTCTCACAAGGGCATTCATGGACCTATGCAAAAAAGTATAACAGAAATGAAAAAATACAGTATTCAAAGATTGTTTACTGTCCTTGGCTTTGGATAATTTGCCAATTGAGAATACGCGATATAGCATTAATCTAGACCTCTGCAGCAGACATTTTGGCTAAGAGCTTGGAAATCAGCTTTCACTGGATAACAAACTTGAGTCAAATGAGTCGCCTGGAAGGTTCGTTGTTAAAAACGATAAAGCAAAGGCACTGATTGAGCTATTTTAGGATTGTCCTTGGAAAAGTATGAAAAACGGTTGTATTAAGTCGTTTGAAAGTTCCTGCAGTGACAAAGAATGCATTCCTTGTGTATGAACTCAACACAGTACTTTTACATACACAAACCAGATTGCCATTGTTCAAGTACCGAAAAACATGGAACAACGAAATCACAGCAAGAAAATTACACTGCTCCATACGATTCCTTCATACTACGTCATGTGATAAAATATGCCTAAACACAGGGCAACGAGAGCTGTCGTCGATAGTCAAAAGCTCAACAAGCACCTACAGCTTTGTGCACAAAAACAGGTCCTCCTCCATCCTACCACTAAAGATGCTGAATCTTCGTATTCTTAGAAGATGGCTATTTGAACTTATTCGAATCCCTTGAAACTAGGGTGTTGAATATACCTGTCCACAGGGACAAAGGCCACACTAAGTGCTACCTTCTCCAGGCCTTTCAACAAGATACAAACCAATTGTAATGCAAACTTCTTTCCTTCATTGAGCATCGACAAAACTGGGTCCACCTCTTTGCGATGGAAAAATGAATGAAATTTAAGGAATCCAATGTTTTGTTGAATGACCGTAGAAGTATGTAATATTATCTTTAAAGCTAATTTGACTGTTAAAGCCTCTTTTGCGGTATTAATCCCTGATTCGGAATATATCTTAAAAATATTCATCCAATTCCACATCTTCGCTGCCACTTTTGTAAACATTGGATTTGAATACAATTGTCACACCACTCCTAGACACAATTAACAACCGATGAACAAATGATTACCTGTAGTTGTTCGGTTGTCATCTCAATGTAGCATTTCGGGCATCGGGCGAAAGATGAGATGCAGTTTGTTTTCGAGTGTGCGCTGACGTCCTTTTTCAAAAGCTGCTTGCCACAACCTTTTGGACATGCTACTTCGGAAAATTGACAACTTCTTTTGTGTTTCTAGGGATCAAGACCATTCTGTTACATTCATAATATTGTCAGAAAATAAACAGTCGTGGAGCCTTTTCTGTTAGGGCACTAGATGATCAAGGACAAAAGTTTCAAAATTTTGATAAAAAATATTTATAAACGTCAATTCAAAGGCTTTCCGCATTTAATACAACTTTGAGTAATCTTCAACATCAAAGGCTTCTTTTATAGGAAGAAACGTGAATAAATCGTCTTTTCATCCATTATTGCCTTCATTGCAAGAAGGCGTCCGTGCTAAGCTTTATAGTCCTACATCGCTTGTCCATTCAAAGCTTTTTAGCCATGTTGTAAACTCAGTTGAAAACTCACTAATACAACTATAACTTTGCAAGTTATCAAAATGATAGACCCCACAAAGAGGAATTGTCTCTCTAAGGTGACCTTCAAAACAGTAGGCGATAAATAATAATATAGTGTTTATTGTCTTCCATCACTCGAAAGGGTAACATAGACACAGGCCGTTATATTTTTGTAGAGAAAAGGTAGAACTCTTCATATACAGGAAATCATAGAAACATAATTACCTCGAGACTTGGAACATTTCCATTCCAGTCACAGCCGTTCTTGGAGAACTGGCAATCGGCCACGACAGACTCCAGCTTCATTTGTAGATCCATGTCGAGAATGGCCTAAGTTAGGGAGGGAAAAAATGAGTTGTTTGGAATTCAAATGACGTCTCGACCCAGTGATATTACCTTGATATTGGATATCGATAGACAAGCCTCTCTAGAATCCTTTAAGAGGGTAATTCAACAACCCGTCATTTCTGCATCAAAGAATAGGACACGCCTAGCAATTCATTGAATAAGCTAGACTATTAGTCGTTTCCGACAATCCTAGCCATTTCTGTGCATTTCATGGTGATTAGGGGATAAACGTGGATTTTCATTCGCCGAATATGTGAATTATATTTCAAGAGCTCCGTGAAACCAAAAATCCGTTTGTCGCGTCTTCTTACACAAAAACTAGTGTTTTTGGAGTGGTTGGGGGACGACCGAACACAAGAGCTTGAAAAAACTTCTCTTCCACTGTTTAAAAACTATTATTTAATTGCCATATCTCTTAGCTTTCCTTAGTAAAAGCGTAGAAAACGTAAACTGGAGTCAACGACCCAAAAACATAGTATTCAATACCGTACCATGTTGGCCTGGAAGTTAGTTGACGTAATGACACAAGAAAAAGAATGTTGCTGATAAAAGGAACCTAAATGCACATTTTAAGGTGGGCTTTATTTATACAAACGCTGCGTGACAGGAATTGCGTAGAAAAGCTTACTTTACAACACATAGCATTGATAAATCAGAGATCATGTGGAGGAGTAAAGATTAAGTAGAGTGGGTGCCGTGACGGAATAGACATCCTGAATAAACGTAGCGGCTACCTCTTCTAGGGGCTCAGCAAAGAGATGCAAGAAGTAATTCAAAGTTTCCCATGATTTGTATATTTTCAGTTTAAGATCAAACAGATAGTGGTGATTTTACTTCATTTTCTATCAAATGACTGTTTCGAAAACAGAATTTCGAAAAGACTTCGTTTTAAAATGTATATAAACGCTGTGGTTAGCATTTATGATAGGCGTGGATGACAGAATGAGAAAGGAGGTGGGATTCAATACATACAAAGAGGTGGGATCAAATATATAAACAAATAAGATGCCCACCCAAACAACTCCCACTTTACCTACAAGGGCTTACATTGCTGAACGAGATTTGAAAAGTAATACCCATTCTATACTTACATTTTCCGGAGTAACTGCTTTACCATCAAGAGGGCACATTCTCCCCTTGTTCCTGAAAACAGAGGTACCATTGTGTTTAAAGGGAAATGTTGATTCAATCTTGCAGTTCCTCCTACTCATTTTTATATTAATCACAGACCGGATTACATTTTGTATGGAGGAACTTTTATCAAAAACACTTTAAATATAACTACGATAATCCCTGCCATTTCTTGGGATGAAGACCTCATTTGAACATAACTACAGACTTGCCGCTTATCGTGTTTACAATGTCATACCTTAAACATTGAATATCAAATGTCAAGTAAACAAATCGCCGAGAAATTTTCAAGAAGTCAAATTTTAAGAAGAAAATTAGACGCTTGTGGGAGAGTAATCATGCAAAACAATGTTCACAATAAAGACTGTTTATTTTGCAAATGGATTTAGGTAGACAAAATTTTGACCAAATCCAGTGCAGTGTGGGTTTGTTTTTAACGCTTTTGGTTTTGTTTCACGTGTTGAAAATCGCTCGAGACATCCGAAAGAAAAGCCGTGACTGATCATTTTACTCCAACACAGGAAAACGGAGGCGCATTTCAGCATGATTTCAGTGGATCTTCGAATGAGAAGCGAAGCAGGTATTATTTAGGCTGGTCATTCGGCCTAAGTTGTATTATGAATCGGGGCTTGTAATTTGACACAATCAAATGCAAGTTGCTGTAGCTTACCTTACTAGTGAATACAGGCAGACTTCGCAAATTCGATGACCACATTGCAGCTTGTGTGGATTCTTGAACACTTGCAAACATAGGGGACACTCTAGGAAGTCCTTGACGGTCGACCATTTCGGCATCTGAACTTTCGGCTGCGTCATATCTGATCGCCACTGTGCACATTTACTTTCCTGAATGAAAATGACAATTCTAAGAGCCGTCCTATCTGCGCCAGTCTTTCTTCGTGCCAAACATTGAGAGTGAGCACTTTCTGTCTGCCTTAGAATGTCTTTGCAATATTTTCAGTGAGTCGAAATGTTAGCGGACAGCAGCGATCTGTTTAATTATTAATGTGATTGTTCAACAAATTAATCCACCCTTTTGGGATATCACAATAAACTCGCCCGAACCCATTCAGCATTGGTCGGCAGTTTTGTATGTGAACGATTTCTTTTGTCTTGCCCGGCCTACCGTGTGTACAGTGAATCCTTAACGACACACTTGATACTACTGGAAAGGCCAAGTTTAATGTAACTTAACAACAAAACATTTAAAGCGGTCCAAATCAGCTCAACAAAGGTTTTGACTTTTTTAAATTTCTAATGTGTTTACCTTTTTATGGATGATGAAAAGGCTGTTGTTGCTGTTAAGGTCCGTTATAAATGTCAATTGCGGTCGGGCATGGCTTCTCGTGAAAGCCTAAATATTCATTAAATGGTTATCGGGCAAATAATCCTCTCCATCTCATTCAAATAAACTAACAGACAGCAAAGAAGAGCATGCGGGCCATGCATTGAATCCAGAGAAAAATATTTCGAAATTTAAATACACTTCTAGGGAGAAGGGGAAATACAAGTGACACTTGCAAGAATATATCAAGTAAAATTATTTTGAATGCTTAAAAGCCAGTAGCTTGCCAACCAAACAAAAAGACGGACAACCAGAAGTGGAAAACGACTACAATCCAACGTCTCGCTTGAATGCGATGTTTTTTACGATGTTTTTTACGATGTTGGATGAAACATCACTGAACTTGAGTATACATACATACCTTAGCTGAAAGTTGAGCAGACGGTGTTTGGAAGCAACTACTCGTGCCAAAGGCAATGCATGGGTTAAATTAATAGGGCGATACGGTCATAATAAGCTATAATCCTGTGGCAGCCGCGCCTTTGTACGCTACGAACATGCATGTTGTCGTGAGCATTTGGCATACCTTCCTGTGCAGGTCTATAGGCGTCATTTACAGGTTACTTGCCACAGGACCATGCAAAAAGGATTTCCTAGGCCTCCTCGTTTGTGGTCGTTTTCGTCCTTCCTGCTTTATCAAAAATTCGTTTACACATCAATCAGATTTGCGTGCATCTGAAGATCAGCATCTTAAGGGGAAATTTCGGTTTCCTAGATTTCTATTAACAACTTACAATTCCACCAGCGGGGAATACGGTAAAACGTTATTGATGTTTGCAACGAAGGGGCGGTTGAGGTTTCGCAGAATGGCGCAAGAAATATTGACTTGATTGCCACGCATAATCCTTTGGCGTTCCTAACGCATGAAAGAGGTTGAAAATACTACCATCCTCCCCGGAAAATCAACACTGCTTCCCATAAATTTTTCACAAAGAAGCTTCATCGTTATTCTAGATTGTTGCAGAATTACACGCTTTTTTATTATAAGGAACCTACCTCAAGGCCTAGTTCCAAAAGTTCCTTATTCGTAGACCTCAAATCATCAGATTTTAGCACCAAAGAGAGAGGTTCGAGACAGCATATGCGGAAACTACTCGATAAAGCACTTGACACACGAATAGCAAGCTATCTGTGCAAGTATTGGCTGCAAATGAATGAAACCGGCTTCTTGGTTCTTGATGCTTGCAGTTATAAAAAATTTTAAATCGAAAAGTTCCTTAGGGATTTCGTTTTTAGTAGTATAAGTTCTTTAAATATTTCGGCCTTCTACCTGTAGGTTCCTTATAAAGTGGTTCCTTATAAAAAAGCGTGTATCGAATTGCTTTAGCGCAATTTAATTGCGTGAACTCCATTTACCTTATAGAATATTGGTGTTAGAAACGAAAAATTTAAAATAAAAGAAAACAGGAAACCTCACTAGGATGGAATAGTAATTACGATACAATTAAAGCTTGAAGAATGCTGTTGAACTGTACAGTGCTTTGCCTAATATCATGCTATGACGTCAGACCAACTGCTTTGTAGTAGCTGAATGTAATGTGACTATTTATAGGTGGTAAAAACTTTCTCGAACAGGTTGAAGCGTCTACAAACAGTTCCAGCGTTGAAGAGGACATGGGGACAATGGCAGAAACCAACCAACGAAACGGTAATCCAAGGCAACAGAGCAAACTATGGCGATCTTACTAGTCCAAGAGTTTACCTCACCTAACAGAATGCGCCTATAACGGTAGTAGTAAACTATATTGGACCATAACTAGCGACAAAGTTCACATATACACTTGCTGCTCGCAAATGACGTGTAAACTATAGATCATTTACCCTTTAAATAGATTGAAATTGTACGAATTCAACAAATATTACCTGCCAGGTCCTCTCGACTTCCTTGTGATAGGCCAAAGACTGGATGCTCATCGTTGCTGAGACTGGATGAGTCGATGATTGTTCAGTATCCCGTATTTGTGGTGATCGTTGAACTTCAATCACACCGCCTTTTTACACCTGTCTTCTTTGATTACACTGATCTGGACGCAACTCAGACACACCAACTCCTATTCTATCATCTGAAAAACAGTAGCAGTGGAGACTTTTATATCGCCGTTCTCAAACCCGGAATTAGCTTACACTCGTGGTGAATCTAGACCAAACGATCATAGCAAACAAAAGGTAACGGGGGTGTGGTCCGTCCAATATCCTGTTTGCGAGATATGCGTTATCATATGCAGATCGAAAAACAGTCCGGATTTGGTACAATGATTTGCTTACGCATTTAAAGGCGCTGACGATACTGTTTAAAAGTCAAGTGGCGGTAGAATGCATAGTGACCCTTTCGGATTCACGAGGTAGAGTTCATAGAGGGTCATTCGCCTCCAACGAGCAAAGTTCATGGATAAAACACTGCTTGACGCAGTAATTCCCTGGCTGCTTGCATCGAAGCAGGTCCTTGTTTGATTGACAAACCAAACCAGTAATTGTTATTCATTGGAATTCAAAATAATACGTCATAGGCTTGGTTTAATTGATGTACTATATACAGTAACATTTCTAGCTTTGAATTGTGACTGGTTTAGTTGCTCTTTCTAAAAAGGTCGATTTAGAGATAGTGACCGGCTTAATTTAGGGGATTCTGTATTTCACACTTCAGCAAGGCACTGGAACTGATTCAATCAGTATTTATTTATTTCCATAGCGATAAAAATGGATTAAGCGAGAATTAAAACCCGTTGAGTATACTCTTATTTTCCACTTCTCTGTCCTAAAAGCAAGGAACATAGTTAATTAAATCCAGTCTTCTCAAGATCTAATCCTGATTTGATATAGATTTTAGCGCGGCTGTCCAACCCCCGTCTGTAGCCATCATGTTTGTCCTGTCCTGATTTAGAGATTCTTTTGACGTCACCGATAGGAAAATGCGGTTAAGCTTCAAAAAGCGGGAAGTTTGATCAGCTACCTCCTTCAAACGGATACAAATCTTTGATATGTAACTGTTTTCTTGCGTGAGCCAACACACACCGGCAGCTTAAGTAGTTTCGCTTTGAAAAACGCCCTTTCATCAAGGATCAAACTTTTTACGTCATCGCCGAGCCTTCAAGAACAATACACAGAACACAGATGTTTGTGTAATCAAAGCTGTTTGTGTAATCAAAGCGTTGGAAGAAAATAGAATGAGGAACTTGCCCATCAGTATATGGGGAACATGCTTCAGAACCACCTGGGGTAGTCGATGGTCAAAAGTGCAGAGAAAGAAATATAGAATGATTAGCTGTGTGAAGATAAACTCCGCCGTTGAAAATAGAACAGCTCGCGTTGTCACATATTCCTTTTTTAAATTGACCACTATAGGACTACTTTCAGGTTCCTTTTTTATCAGCAAATATATGTATTAGGTATCAGTGAGGAATATCTTCTTCAAGTCATTTGAGGTACCACGTCTGATAAAGAAGTTCCTCCTTTTTCACGGCAAAAGGTCTCCAGCTAAGACCTTAGAGAATGAAACAAAAAACTAAGTTGCATATCGCTGGTACAGTACAAGTGCGTGCAATTCAAAAATTGAGTTCAGCTATTTTGTCTTACAAAAAACTCTAAAACAAGTCTTCCTTGAAACTATTATTCAAATCGTTATAGATAGTAAGTTTGTACTGGAAACAAGCAGCAGTTTTTTTTAAAAAACTTTAATACTTTTGTTTTATTTTGTACAAGGGTTGAGAAAAATATACTTATACGTTGGATTTAACAAGTGAGCGTGACAAAGTCAAATGTCTTTGAATGACGATAGATAACTTAAATCGTAAGTCAGTGTGAGCCACAACTTGGGCATTCAGAATTTGACGAATAATCGCGAGTTTGTTATTCGGGCGAACAAAATGACGACAAATCGGTAGTGATTTCACCATGATTAAAGATTCACGAATAGCTGAGATTCAATAGGTTCGACAAAGGGTTCTTCTGGTGTTTTCAAATTAGCCAGCATTACTCACTTCCAAGAAGCAAGAGCACGACCCGATTTCCTTCTCAAATCTGGTTGTTTCTAGTTCCCGGATGTTTTTCGAGCGGAACCATTACACAAAAGTACTTCATCTTAAGGTCACGTGTTTTTAAGTTGTGCAGACTATTGCTTGCATTTTAGGTGTTTAGATACACTCTTTTTGTAAGAAACAACCAGTAAATTTATGTTCAAGCTGAATTTTCGTAATTCTTTCGATAATCTGTGGCCGGATTGGCGGTTTCACACCCCCACGCCCCCCATACCCAGTCCCTGTATGTAAAACAACACCTGCATAGCCCTGCATATTTTTCATCCCGATATCACGAAAAAAACGAAAAAAGAAGAACATGTTTCAAAGTACCCCTGAGGTCAACCCCAGCTAGTCCTTAATTTGTTCTTTACTTTTACCAATTCCGAGGCCAATTCTTATAAAATTGTTCTTATAAAAGAAGGGTGTTAAATCTTCCAAACGCCTGATGCTGTTAAATAGAAAGCAAAGGAAAACTGCCAAACTGTTCCATCACAAAACTAAGCAAATTGCATCAAAGTGTGATTCACTACCTATGGCTTTTATAAAAGTGACAAGAATGCAATCAATTTGTGCACCGCAATTTCATAATGCAACTTATAAAAAACCTGGTAACAAAAACCTTTTGGACAAAATAAATGTGGGATGAGGTGAGAGTTCAGTTAAAAATAAAGTCCACCTAGTTCCTTACCTGTAAAAAAGCTGCTGATTGAAGAAAATTACATACACCTGTTTTGAAGTTGAATTTAATAGAATACATTCAAACAAGTTACTTAGGAGTAGACTGGTATCTTGAAATGCTAGTAGTTGAAATCAAATCTACTTCACAAAATTGAAATTGAATCCCCACATTGCTTCCTAAAGTTTAAATATAAATATAAAATAATTTCATTTCTAATAATTGTTTTACCGTAGTATAAATCAGGTGACCTTCCATTTCAATGATTGTCATATCACTGGAAAAAAGTAAATTAGGTCTCAAGAAAATTTAAATTGTTGTCAGATTCACAAGTTCATCTAGTGAATTAGAATTGCTTGAATTTCAGTATTGTCATTTCATCGGAAATCTTCAGCTGAAAACATTCCCTAAAAAAAATAAAACCAATGGCTTTGAACAAAGTTAATATTGACAAATAAATAAACAATGTAAAAATGTGAATCTAAAGGAAGTGCCACATTCTGATTTGATAGAGCCAAATCCTCTAACTTTGGCAACAGACAATATAGGACATTTTTCAATACATATCAAATCAACAGGGCTTCACAAGTATGTTAAGGGTCCTTTAGGAACTTATTAGGGACATTTAGCAGATATTTTTATCAAAATTGGACAGATAAAATCATCTGTAGAATTTCAATGAGCTAATGATGTGTTAAGATGTGATAGGAAAAGGTGGAGAAGGCTTGATGTCTTTAAGAAAGGCAAATGTCTTTACTTGAAAAAATTGAATGCTGAATAAGATTACAAACATTTTGGGTTCATTAGGTAAATAACGATATTTGTGATTATTTATAATTCATCATTTATTTCTCATGAATGAATATTCAAGAATACCTTTGCTCTCTTTAGAATTGAATCCTTTGAGGAGTCATATGGAAAGTCCTTTGAAGGGATCTCAAGTATTGCTGGGATAGCCCTGTCATGGGCATCTAGAACATGTCTGATTTCTTCGGCAATCTAGTGAGAGATAGATAGAATGTATTTTATAAACATAGGCATATAACAAGGATGAAATCTTGTTCAAAATCTTTAAGCTAAATCTGATATATAAGTGTATCATACAGAGAATAGCATATGAAGAATCTATCTGAGGGCTCAAAAAGATCTCAATTATCCTTACATTGAATCATAAATAAATAGCTAATAATTGTTTTTAGAACAATATGCTTTCTATCAAGATTCTTTATTCTTGAAACCTACTAAAACACATTTTGTGCATTGCAGAGATGAAGGCTTGAAGGTTAATATAAAAAAGTAAATACTTCTTCATTCTTTACCTTTTGTGTGATAAGAATAATTGCTACATCAGTCCTGTTTGTTAAAGCATGAAATGCTTCCTCAATTTCATGAATTGTTGTGTCTAAATAAAGAAGTTTAGCCTGTAGACTTGATTCAGAAGATAGACTGCTTTAGAAACAAAATAAAAGTGATTGCTTCATGAATTAGAGCATTGCCCACCTTTTGGTAATTTGAAGAAAATACACAAATGTGATATTTGCAAGCCCTTGTATACAAATATATTCAAATATGATGACTCATCAGTAGATAATGCTGACTTCTGCTTCAACTTAATATATACTGTTTAGATTGTATGAAGGACTGTCACATATCAAGGTGCAGCATGAGCAACATAGTTTAAAGGTCCCTTAACCTGACCTTAGATAAAACCTAAGCAAAAAGCTTGCCAAAAAACAAAAATTTCACATTTTTACCAACCAAGCAATTTGATAAAATGCTGGTAGTTAGAAAACTAAAGTAAAGTTTCTTGAGTCATTCCATTTCAAATCATCATATCAAATTAGGTATTTTGATGCAGAAGTCTATGAAAAATTGTATTCATCAACTGGAAGGAATTGATGAAAAGATCTTTTTTTGTACTGCATGTGTGCCTTGAAATCTTTGCTCAAGGAAACTCTTTTCTGGTTCCTTTTACATCTACCAACAAAATTGTGCCAAAAGACCAGTTTGTAATACTAGCTTGCAAACAGAGCTGCCGTGCCAATTTGAATTTTGCTAAAAGTGATGACAAAATCCCCTTACATGCCATAGATTAGTGTTTATTCACAACTTTTGGAGGAATTCCTGGGTAGTGGGTTGACTCTCTATGATGATTTGATATAGTAAAACTATGTAGCATTACTATTTTAAATTGCAATACCTTTAGAGACCACAAAAAAGTTTTTCTGCCTCTTGGAATTAACTTCTCCAATTCCACCCAACAAAAACCCAGTGCATGTGTCCTGCAATGAAAATATCTTAAACTTAACAAAGAATAGTTGGTGGACTTTTCCATAAAAACTGGGCCTTTTCCAGTTACTTTTCTTGACAGAAAATTTTTCTTTTTTTATTAATCTTGCTTAGATGTAAACTGGAATATGAATGATGAGAAATTATTTAATGCTTGTTTTATGAATCAAACTTTTCTGACTCTTTGTATCAGTGAGATACTTAATATTAGAATCTAGTCAAGGTTGGAAGACAAATTACCATTAAAAAAATTAATTCTCCAAAAAAACGCAGGGAACTGACTAGGCAGAAAAACTTCAGGTTTCATTCTAAACCTGGAAAATACTTTGGAGAATAAGGTTGGGAGGATAACACTGTTGGTAAAGAAAAGAATTCAAAAGCTGGATAAATGTTAAATTCAAAGTATAGAATCTCCCCATTTAAAGCTTGAATAGTTTAGCAAAAACTGTTTCTCAGCATGAAAGCGACGGAAAACACCTAAAGTCTACGAATTGCCTAGATTTATTGGCTCGTCACGTGATATACCGGCAGCGTTCCACAGATTACACCGTAAGTGATTTCTGTTCTTAAAGGAAGGCAAGCCATTTTGAAACAGCTCAAACTTTACTAAAAAGACACCCTTTAATTTTGCTTCATAATACGATATTATCCACACACTAATGAATCCAAACCATTGCTTTGATAACTTATAAACAATATCAAACTGCGAGCTAGATAAAAGCCATTTTCTTATCTGTCGATCTCGCTTTTTCGTATCATGATAAAAACATGCAAATACAGTATGATATCTTAACCCTGGAAACCATGATATGAAATGATCCGACACCATAGTATTGCAAAACAAAACATTATCCAATTTCATACAATAATTGAGCATTTTTCCCCTACCTGATCTCCAATAACTGATATAAGTTTCCCTCCCTTACCGTACACCGCCATTTTGCGTTTGACCTGCAACAGCAGCAGAGGAAATTCTGAGCTTTAGAAATGCTGTTGCTGTTGTTGTTCGAAATTCAGATTCAATTTCGATTCAATAAAAATTACGAAAATACAAGATTAGAAGGAGCAGAAAGCAGTGATAGTCCTAGACGATTTAGATTGGGGGGGGGGGGCATTCAGAAAAATGGGACCAACTTTACTTTTTGACCAACTTTTTCTCCACAGAAAATTTATTTTACAGTTTCAAATTTGTTTCTTGTTGTTCTCCAGACATTTGGGGGGGGGGGGGGCGTGTGCTACTAAAATGCCAGCTTTCTTCAATATTGAGACCTTCAACCTCAAGGCTTGCCGCAAGGCTCCCTGCGGACATAATGCGAGTCTAGACCTCCCAATCAAATGTTTCTGAAATTTCCCTACTTTGTGCAATTTGGCATGCAAGGCGAAAGAAGGCAGGGGGCTCGTAGCAGCAATTAGAACACGCGAAGGCCTTCTTCCGTGGTGGTTTTCTGAACTTATTAGTGAATTCAAGTTATAAATCATAGTCACCCAGTTTCCAGGCTAGTGTTTTGAACAAACAGGAAAGCCTGCAGCATCTTTTTCCGATAACATTAAACTATTTTAAAATATCTTATATGTAAGTTGAGTGTTTGAATATTCAACTAAGAAGGCAGTTAAATGAGACGCAGTTCTACTTAATAAAAATATATACCAGTAAGTATGAAAGAGGTTTGATAATTAAAAATACTTAATTCAACTGAATGATATTATAATCCTGTCAAAATAATAGCAACTTCAAGACAAAGTCTCAAGAATAAAGAATCTTAACCTCGTGAGAAGTTGCATAACGCACCATGGTTTGTAAAAATTTACAAACTTAAATTGCAATTCAAATTTTGAAATCCATACCATAACTACCGTTAATATTTTTCCTTGAATACGATAAGGTCCTGCTCAAGAATACCCCCAATATTTGAAACCAAAGTCTTTCATATTTATGTATAAAGTCTTATACCAAATATCTTGCGTGCATTGAGTGAAGCATGTAAAAGAACTTAAAAGAATTCATCTAGAAGAAATCTTCAACTAAACTCGCAAAAAATCATTTTGCATTTGAGAACTAGCACAGCGTTGAAATGGAATCCGATTTTCTTTTCATGGGAGGATGCTTGAAAACCAACACCCAAGTCGAAATTTTTCAATCTGCGGGTGAATGGAGATGGAAACGGGCACCTTCTTTTCCGATCTATCACTGGTATGCAGAAATGATTGGTACAGGGAAATTATTACACTCTTGAATTTATATACCTTGATTAATATATAGATAGCTTAGTAGTGCATTCTATTGGTCATTCTATTGGTCAAACATAAAATCTTAGGTTATTGGCTTGATTCATCGTAGACCTGATTTTCAAGTTAATAGTGCATTGACCTTAAATTTGTATAACAAGTTTTTCAGCACGAAGAATTCAAGCCTAGACTTGGACGTCTACATTGACGAGCAAAAAGCTAGTTAACAATGCAAAAGAAACAATGCGACTATAGCAAGGCACGAGATGTGCAATAATAAAAAAAGGAAATTCAGGTTCTGAATCGTAGTTGAAAACCAGCAACTCTCACAAACGCAATGGTCAATGCGTTTATTCTATTAACGTGCAGCGACGCCCTTTAATGCAAATTAAGCAATAAACCCCACAAATACGCTACCATCTTACTTTCTTACAATAAGGCATCACTTGTATTAAGAGACAATAGGCAACTTAAAGTCAGTCAAAATCCTGAAATGATTGACAAGTGAGGGCTTCTTATCAGCAAAGTGAACTTTTTCCTTTATGTCAATACCTAATGATTTTAACTGTGAAACGAACTTCCTTTCCTCCTTCTCGATCCACGGCCTACTATCGTCCTTGATTTGGTACGGCGTTACGTGCACACGTATCTTGGGAACGTTCTGCGCCAAGTGAAACAACACGTCCTCGTCGGTCACGTACGCGTTCGCCTGGCCGCCATTGCCCGCATCGAGAAGGTACATGGAGTCGATGCGAGCTACAAAGTCGCTGACGCTGCTATCTTCGGACGTCGAGATTCTCGGCAGCTCGTAGGCTAGCTGGTTCAGAACCATGCAGCCTTTGCTGAAGCCGACGAGAACCACTGGGAACTCTGCCGTAACGTCTTCCTCGTCTGGGCCTAAATCTAGGACTAGACAATGAAGGGATTACGATATTAGAGATCTTTAGTGCCACAGTTGTCAGACTGGTTATGGCTAAAATGAGAGATAAGGTAGAAACTCTAGCTGTTAAACGCAACTCAAAATTGCAGGCGGGAAAATCTTAAAGCGGAACTCGAAATGGGTTGAAAAATCTGAATACACAGCTTAAGTAGATGTATTTTTCTGAAGAGTTTCAAGGTGACCTTAAAGAAACCCGGAAATAAATTTAGTTGGGCCTAATCTTTCTATAGACAGCCAGATAGCTTTAGGTAAAAAACAGTTGTATAATCAATGCCAAATTGAAAATGAAAATCTCTCAAGAAATGCTAGCTCCATTTTCTCTCTTGAAAAACCAATCGATACTTCGCCGATATTATGCAAGAAAAACTGCCATAACACTGAATGGGATGAAAACTTCAAATGGCTAGGGCGACGGTGGTGTTGCAAGCGATATTTCAATATGGGTTCTTGTAGCACCTCCGAATGTTACAAAAATTATTAATATGCATCACAGCTGTAATCTTTTTATAAATTACATAATTAAAGTCAATAATCGCATTTGGAAGGAAATTAAAAGATGCTTCATTTACAACATCAATCTTGAAATCTCAAGATCATTTTTCTGGGTTGTTCGAATAGGGTTCAAATTAATGCGATTCTTTCGAGTGTATTAGACTTTAGTATGCTGTTTATGGATTCAGGCGATTTTTCAAGCTTATATTTATGTATTTTATATCGATTCATCGTCATCTTCCTTACAAACTCTCAGGCGAGACTGTTAAACAAGCAATATGAAACTCCCATACCTTTTCTAACTGCTGAGTCTAAAAGGCACTTCAAATGCAGGAGGGCTGTGGAATCTCCTCTGGCGAAAACTGGGGTTCCACAAGCGTCCATTTCGATGAAGTTTGAATAACAAGCGAAGGTATTGCGGTCAAAAAGTACCGATCGGACAACCCAAATAAAGCTTTTGGGAAATCTTTTCGAGAGAAGTTGGGCGGTCGACTCAAGATCCCAGTCACTCCAAGCTTTGTTCTCTTTGATTTTTTCCATTTCCTCCACGTAATTCTATATGAATGGAAAAAGAAATCAGATCTAATTTCAACATTAGCTTATTTTTCGGCACTGGCTCCAGGTGTGTTGATAAACAAAACAAGTCAAGGCTCCTGGATAGCGATACCTGCAAACAACAAGTAGACGAAAATGCTGCCAGATTTGTTCTTTAGTGACGATAACAAACCCTTTGAGGGTGGTAATCGCAGGCATCATAAAGCTTAAGAAACTGGATTATCTGGATTAGGGTGCAGCTTATGACAGTGATTCAAGAATGAAGTTGCGGATTCACATGGTTCTAGGAAAACAGTTTGGCGAATTCGACCAAACAAACAGTGAATAAATATGTCAAAATCGACCCATTTCACTGTCTCTACATAACAAGTATGCTGTCTTGTACAAACCTAACAAAGCTGGGAGAACTAGTCTCCAATTCCTTCTATGACGTATTTGCTTCCCGCTTTATTTACAACCTGGAAGGTAGACTTCAGAAGCAAGGAGGTCCAGTCATCGATTAGAAACAGCCAAATGAGGAAACATGACGATTTTTTAATTGTTAAGTCTGACTTTGGAGCTGACTAGAAAATTGCTCTTTATCCCATTTAAAATGAAAGCGGGGATCCAGTTTATCACCATAGAAGTCTTGCGTGTATTGATTGCATTTTAAGATAAACAAATCCAATATAGATGAAGTGGAAATCCTTTTAAGCATCTTTAACCCTCTACAAGAAATCTGTGCCAGTATCTACCATACAACTCTGGTTGCTTGGTACTGAGAGGTCAATACACAAGCAGCAAGCTGTTTGAAAGGCTGCAGAGTTGTTGAGAAGCGAACCGACTTGTCCAAGCAGATCCACCCACCTGAACATCTCCTGGAAAGAACACCACATGCTGCATTGCGTCCTCGCCGCAGAACACCACGTCGTTATGCTTGCCATCGAAACCAGCGACTTTGTGCAGTCGAACCATAGGCACCTGACCTGCCATTAGCAAATAACTTGTTGAAGAAACAACGATTTCGATGCGACGAACACTCAACAAGCTACATACAAGTCTTCCTTGGCGATGGGCGACTCCGCGTTCCGGCCGTGATTGTTTAGTTTTTGCTTGCACACATCGCGCGGTAACCTAAGAGAAGGATTAGAGGAGAAACAATGGACGTGGACGCGGTTTCGAGGTCTTTTTTATGCGACGCTGGAAACCCGAGATTTTCACCGTCTGTCAGCTGATTACGTGACAACAAAACAGGTCTCAAAGGTCGCTTGGACAGTGAATTCAACTCAGCCGGCGATTAACGGATTCTGCCCAGCGCGTCAAAGTCAGGGTACAAAGCCGACAAGAGTGAAACGCAAATGAGAATTCTCGTCAAACAGTAATGATCCTTATTCTCAAGATTCAATAGCAATCTTCAAGTCCCAAAGATCGACTTTGCCTATTTTCGGTCATTCTAAAAGAAGGCAATGCAAATGTTTTCACAGTTCCCAAGATAAACACTGCACCTGTAATCGAAAGGAAAATTTCGCTGGTGGCGTTGTTTTGATAGGATTACTTTCACAACAGCAAACTAAGGCGGCCCAAAAAGACAAGTATTACTGGAAAAAGCTGCGGTCGCTAAGATGTCGATCATTTAAATGCATACAAGCTCCTAAAAAACAATTTATTATGTTACATCTGGTTGCCCCAGTGATGGCAAATACTGTGTGTAAAGTAAGATCAGTGGTTCTTGACAATGGGTGCGGGGAAATATTGGAGCAAAGGACCATATGATATCCTGTTATTTGTATAAATGTGGAAGATGGTTGAATCGTGGAAGATTAACATGGAAATGACCATTTGCATAAATAGTTACTGATGGTACCATTTGTTGTTAAAAAGGTTCAATTTGCAAGGCGGGAAATTGGCCATTTCATCCGAAGCTAAGCCTACTTTAGCCAAATAGAAATAAAGCATTGAGCCAGACTCAAAAGAAGGGAAACATCAAATCTGCTCAAATTGCAGCTGCACGTAGATTTTATTCAGTTAGCTGACTGGCTTGGATTAATTGCCACATCTTTTGAAAATGAAAGAACGGTTTTTTAGCAACCGGGTACAAAATCACGTGCAGTTCCACGTGCAGACTATCCCAGTTACCTAGCAACTATGAGGGTCTCTTATATCGAATTGAATATCAAATTAACTCGTACTTCCAGTTGCGGAGACTACTGTATCACATTTCGACAAATGACCTTCTTCAGTGCTGAATTAAGAACCTCAGTGATAGCAGCAGACAGACAGTCTCACACCTGCTTGGAGGAAAAGCCGAATCAATTGAACAAAAAAGCAATTGCAAGAAAGCAAGAGTTGAAAGAGACGAAAGGCTGAGGTGCCTCGATTGAGATTTCCGCCATTTCACAGTTCTTGGAAGCGGTCAAATGCATTCGAGGTCACGAAAGGTGACCGGGGCCTAGCAGGGCTAAATATAAATGTATCAATAATTTCGCTTTCATAGTACCATAGCCGGCATAAATTAGCCCATTTTTTCGTAAATAGAAATAAATAAATATCGAAAAACAAACTTTTCTTCATGTCATCGTTCAGTAGATAGTAAGTGGCAACAATGCAGTACAGGTAAATCAAATTTGTAGTTCCATACATTTTAAGGGGACAATACAGGGGCGCATCTAAGGGGGGGTTGTGGGGGTTACAACCCCTGCCCTTTTTGGCAAGGAAGTGAATTTTGCCCTATTCCCATTGAAATCCAATGTCTCTATGTCCTATTTCTACCACGAAACCCCTGCCCTTAGAATATCCTAGTTGCCCCATGCAATTGGCTTCTCAAGGTAACGTGACAATGCCCCCGGAATAGAGATATATGCAGCATCATTAGGGATGACTTATTCTCGAGAAAGGTGGATTGGAGTACAAGAACGATTTTCAGTGAGGTGTAGGAAGAGCCCGCGCCACAAATGCAATTGGGAAAAAGCGAGGTCATGAAGATAGAAGTGCGCAATGCAAGCAGAGATTGATCAGAGTGACACAAATATTGATCATGTCGTCCAAATATTATGAAAATAAGCCATTTCAAATTGGAAAACCTTGTCTCAAAACGGTAGCTCCAAATGCACTATACAAGTAAAGAAGTTTCTGCACAAATTTATGCGTCAAGAATACAGCCAAGATGACGCACAAGAAATTGGATGACCAAACTGAGAAAGCTTTGACGCACTATACCTATTATCATTTTAATTCTATTTTCATTCCATGAATGAATTTGCTTTAAGCCTGATCCCGATTTAGAAATTCTCAAAAACTGACCTTTCAGCAACTGATAAATTTCGTTAAACAAGCTGTATTCCATCACTCTTGCGCGTTAATGCTGCAACTGGAAATATTTCTATGTTTGCATCATGGTACTAAAGATGGGTACGTTCGTGCATTGCGAACACTCGGCCTAGTATTTAGTGCATAGAAAAAGTAGATATATATCAGATTCGTACCCAAGCTCATTGGCCGTCTCACAACATTAGAGGCCTTTGCTGACAACGTGAAGAGAATATAGAGCCACGTAGTATGGCGCAAACTTAGAACCACGTGATTCCTTAATAACAACAGGTTCGAAACAACTCAGCAATGGGCTGTCGATGCCTACTTGACTTATGTTATAAAATGAATTCAAAAGCGTTTTTACAATAAAATGTGGAAATGGCTAAATTGTTTATTTACATTCGAAGGTGTAAGGCTCTAGATTGCCGTCCTTGAAATATCCGCCATTGTGTGCCGGAGCTTCGAGAAAAACACAGTCGACGATATCAGCAGCACCTGGAGCGAAATGCAAAATGGTGATTATCCCACGCCGTGATTACAATATTCTATCAGACTTGTCAACCTTGCTTATCAGAGACAGCATTCGTATTAAAAGGGGGTGTTGTTCTTGATCTAATCCACTTTCATAAAAAAAACACGATTGTTAAAAGATCATGGGGAAATGCCCGGGCGAAGTTCATATGAACACACATCATATGCCACTATTACAAACGCGTTAATCATACGAATATCACTGGATATATGGAAACAATAAAAACGGTAAAATAAAATTGCGTCTTAAGCGCAATATATTACCAGCCTCAGCAGACTTTGACGCACGTTGACCTCCTATGTTTGTTCTACACCAGCCAGGACAACACTGGAAAAGAAGACGAATTTTCCAATGACAGAAAAGTGAAAAGGAGAAGATTCTTCCAATGACATAAATGTGAAAAGGGGACGAATCTTCCAATGACATAAATGTGAAAAGGAGAAGATTCTTCCAATGACATAAATGTGAAAAGGAGACGAATCTGCCAATGACAGAAATGTGAAAAAGGAGACGAATCTTCCAATGACAGAAATGTGAAAAGGGGACGAATCTTCCAATGACAGAAATGTGAAAAAGGAGACGAATCTTCCAATGACAGAAATGTGAAAAGGGGACGAATCTTCCAATGACAGAAATGTGAAAAAGGGACGAATCTTCCAATGACAGAAATGTGAAAAGGAGACGAATCTTCCAATGACAGAAATGTGAAAAAGGAGACGAATCTTTCAATGACAGAAATGCGAAAAGGAGACGAATCTTCCAATGACAGAAAAGTGAAAAGGAGATTTTGTCTCTCCATCAAGCACAGCTAAGAAAAAGGCACTGTCTTACTTGACATTATATAGGGGCGTGAAACATATGTGTTTACTTTGGTGTACATTGGGAGGAGAGGGTCATGGTGGTCCATCGGAAGACTCTTACGGTCGCAATTTCACTAGCTCGCATCATTGCAAAAGATAATCACCCAACGCCTGAGCCACCCTTTTCATGTCCCCACTTGTCAATCTATCTCTCAAAACATATGAAAAACACGTTTCCTAATAGGGTCCTTTATTTGAAGTAGGCTAACATTGTTGAGATTTTTGTTTAATTTGCTTCCTCTGGGTGGTACTTTTCTACTGAAATGGCAGCTTGAACAAGAGAAGAGAACTGTTATCCACTGACAATGTCATATTCTAGTGAGGAAACAAAACAGTGGGTTTACTGTCCTTCCATCTAAGCAAAAAAGTTGGAAATCCTTCAAAAACTGCCTTCTTTGCAAATCGGAAAACTTGGCATGAACCAAGAGATCGATAAAATTTAACATTTTGCCGTGACAGTATGAAGCGTGTTTGTGGGATGACAAAGAGACTGATTCAAGTATTAGTCAAAGGATGTAACAACGAAGACCGCGGTGGAGCTAAAGAACTTAACAGCGATAGATCTGAATGCACGTCAAATGCAGTACTAGACTCGGTGTTAACTGAGCCTCGTTGGGATTTGTGCCGATACGACTGCGCTTTGATCCGCTGGAATAAATATTTATATCGCTGATCTTTATGCAAAACGAAAGGAATTATACGTACACAATTGATCAGAAATCCGGGGATGGAACTTTCCTTTGCTAATATGCGGGTTAATACTGTGACGGCAAGCTTCGAAACACTGTAAGCTGAAGGTAAACGAATTCAGCTTAATTTTATATCCATATGACAAACATGAGGATGCTGAAGTAAAAACAAGTTACATTTCTATCTAATAGGTATTTCCAACTAGGATAAATTGATCTCAGCATGACACAAACAATTCTCAAATGGGCAAAACGGGGTAGAAATTAGCCGAAGGAAATTATGTTGGCAGCAAAGTTAAACGGTGCAAAAACAAACCAGTACTATTAAACATGCTCTATCAAATCTATACAAAAGTTTTACTATTAACAGAACAAACTCTTCCATAAGGTATCTGAGAAGATGCAAAAGCGACCTCAAGTTGCTTGGGGATCAAAAAGCAAAAGGACATGCTTGCCTGTTTTGATGTAGTTATTAAGTCTGCAATACAATACACATTATATAACAGTAGCTACTTGTTTTCTTGGAGAAAGAAATTCTAGCATTGTTTTGCGACGTTTGATAAAAGAACTGGGGTGGATTTGTCAACATTCGTGATATATATTAATGCCTGCTATAATGTAGAAGTGAAATCATTTAACCGTTTCAAAATATGATACAATAAAATATTTGAAAATAAAGCATCACCTGAAGGCAGCCATGAACTAGGGTCAAAATCAGGCCATCCAGCTTCCACGTGCTTGTTACTCTTGACATCGCTATGATAGTGAGAATTAAACTGACACAAATAGGTTTATTTGGAATACAGAAGGAGTCAGCGAGCCTGACTTTGTCCAAACCTGCTCTTGACACAGGGAACTGATAATTAAGTATCTGACAAATTAGCTTGAGTAAGATTGATCTATAGATTGGTTGCTCCTAATTGAATATTGCTTTGTAGAAAATAAGCTGATTCACTGTGCTACAGCGGCTGCATAATATATTGTAGCGAGTAAAAACATCTTGCTAGTTGAGATTGTAAAAGATTCTAAATTCAAACAATTCAAATTCCTTTATGTCATGCACGCGAACGTTTACATAAAACCCACGAAAATTGAAAATGCTTTGATACATTGCAAGTAAGAAAATTTATTCAAAAAAATAACCTTGGATACTGAAGCATTAATTCTACAACACCATTTCGATCGATACTTGGAGAGCAAAATCTTTTCCTCAGTGTAGGGCCAAGGATGTCAACACTTCCAAGTCGTGATGTAACATTTACAACTCTAAAATGAAGAAAACGTTATTTGGTATTCGATATTTGGCTAGGATAAAGTTTCTACCAGAAATCGCAAGGTTCATGAATGAAAATAAATTAACTTTTACAGACAAACTCGACATAAACTGCATCATTTTCTTCGGAATATGCCCACTCATGCAAATCACACAAGAAATTATTTCCTAGCGTACGAAAGTCTAAAGCAGTAATTAGAACAGAGAAATGAAGAAGTGTCTACTGCTTCTCTTCTTGACTTTCAATTTGCGTGCTAGAAATTCTTTAGCAGTGGCACCCATGACAGTTTCATTAAAACGCTAGCTAAAACAGTACAAACTATACCATAAACAATTTGGGGAGCTGTAAAAAAGTGAATTACTGGTACCAACGTCTAATTTTTCTAAAAAATCTACATCTCGCATACGGTGAGATATATTTCTATCTCAGATGAAACATGTGCAAAGACATCGAGTCAAAACATTCAAACTATAAATTTCGTACCTTGCGTTGGGTTTTAGCAAGGGATACATCGCATCATAAACATGGAGGACGCCAAAGAAATTTGCTTCTAGTGTCTTTTGCACTTGGTCTGCATAGGGTATGTCCTTGCTCTAAAATGCCAAGAATCCGTGGAAAATGCAAAGTAACACGAGATGACACAGTCACACACTTCAAATCAGCCAAGAAGCTACCAGATAGGTGTAATCTGAATCTTGAGTGGCAAATATTTCACCAAAACAGTCAGTGAAAAAGGGCTAGACGAGGCACTTGAGGGTTGGAGAAGTTTTTAGGAGTATGTTGTATTACAAGCTGAGCTCTGTATTGCCTTTCGAGGGTCCTTTTGCACACAGTGTTGTTTTGCATGAGATGTTAATTCAAGCATAATTATTACAATTGTTTCACATTATTTTATTTATGCCCCCAGAGGTCAATTTTCAAATTTCTTGGAATCCGTTGGAAAACTTTAGGGGGGGGGGGTGATCTTCATTGAATTGGGAAGTTTGCAAAATTCAAGGTAATTGCAAAATTAATTTGCAAAGAAAAGTAGATTGATTTGACATTCAGAAACCATTGAATTGACATTGCTTTTTCTTCCTCATGAATCCATAATTGAAGCACTTCACTGGTTAGATATTCATTCTTGCAAAAAACCCCTGTTACAAAAATTGCTCTTTGGAAAAGTTGCTTATCCAACAATTTCAAAATAGATATAGAACATTTGAAAAAGCATTTCCCACTTATTCTGAGAGTCTGAAGGGCATGGTCAAGAAATGTTTTTGTCCATCCAGCTCTTTTTGGCTTGCAAAGCCACTGACAGCAGCTATCCTAAGCTTAGGGAAACAAGTTAATTCTGGTTAATGACAACTGCTATTCTGCTTCAGGGGCTAGTCCAGTTCAGCCTACCAACAGCTTCAGATAATTGTCCAACTACAGGAAGAAAATCAGAAACAAGTGAGACCAATATTATCTCTTTACCTTTGCTGGGAAATACATGACAGCAGCATTATTTATGAGAATATCCAGTCCACTGAACTTTGACTTAACATTCTTTGCAGCATTCTGAATAGATGCTTGAGAAGTTACATCAAGCTGCATGAAGCAGGCCTGCAAGCCAGCATTTGTAAGTTGTTCGCATGCCTTCCAGCCCTCTTGCTCATTTCGTGCTAAAACAAAACATAAAATCTCTCTTTAGACTGATACATAGATGTACCATACCTCCAAAATGCTCCTCATAGGACTTTGGCTGCTCAGTTGTTTGTTGAAAGACACTTAAAAAGTTCTTTTTATATAATTTTGTTATGTGTCATACATAAACCAGTGGAGTACAATATCTGACTTAGCTCAAGGCCCCAATTGGTTTTCTCTTTTAAATTTTTTTTCTGCCCTGGTGACTTTTGATGTTGAAGAGTAACTCTTTTTAAGCTATAGCTACAACATAGTTAGCTAGTTCTTAGAATAGCTTGTTATAAAAAATGATAATGTTTTTAGAAGAAGAGACAACAAGCCACTTGAGCGCAAAATGTAGATCAAACCTACCTGTGAGGATAACTGTTCCATTTGAATCTTTCAGCTTTTTGCAAAGTATCTTGCAAACTTCAAATCCAATACCTCTGTTTGCTCCAGTTACCTATAGTGATGACATCTTCTGTCAAACATTACTCGTCATTACCATAGAAAATTTATATCCTATCATTAGGTTGGTTGTTATTTTCATGTGTTAGTGAGCCTACAGAATTTTTTCTCTTTAAATATGGGCATGGGATACTTTCCTCAAAGGAATTGATAGATATTTTTAGAAATTCACTGATGAACTTAGCAGCCAAAGTTTAAGGCACAAGAGCTTAATTCTTACAGGGAGGGCTTAAACTGTGACCAACTTTGAACTTGATTTGAAGTAGTATACAAACTTAATCACAGGGTATTGTGAGAGGCTAGGGTTTTTCTGGCTGAGGCTTGGCAGGCAGCAAAATTACTGAATAATGAAAATGAAAAAAATTATTAATATATGTAAGTTGATGGAGATAATAGTGTGATAACAAAAATAAAAAAGGATGAATTAATCAAAGATTCCTCTATAGCTGTTTTATAGCTTTTAAAATGCATCTAGAAAATGTTTCAAGTGCAGGGAGAATTTTTAAAATGAATGTTTTAAGCTGCAGAAACTCGACTGGGGGATATGACTGTGAAGCAAAGAACTAATTTGGAAACTCTGGAATGTATTCATGGAAAGTATAGCAAGCATACAATCGATATATTTGTTTGTAAATGGTCATTGAATACTTGAGGTGGGTAGGTGTCTCCCAGACTTAAGGGCGTGGCATAGGCACAGCAATGGTGCTCTCAACCACACACTAAAATATACAGTGAACGTCGAAATACAGTTTTTGTAATCTTGAAGTCTCAACAAACGAGAGAAAATACAATAAAATCAATCCCACGAACCAGTGCAACCTTTCCCGTCATGTTAATCTCGAAGTTTTGTTTTTTTCATTTCATAGTTGGCTCCTAGCACGGGTATGTTGATTTCAGTGTGTGGAGACAGTGTCCATAAGGTTGTTGTTGCAGCTGCCAAGGCATCAAAAATTGGTTTGTTAGCCATAGCATAACACCCAGCGGTATTAAATTAATTGCTTAATATATAGGGCAGATCTCATTAATACCTTATTGCAGTCTGTGCAATTCATGGGTGGGGGGGGGGGGGGGGGGGCTGTGCAGTAAGCAGGAGCAGCCATGGTATGTACACAGGAAAGAAGGGAATAGTGAAGCCCTCGTGGCTTCTTTACAGTGGAATCTGATTTTTGAGCAGAGAATAAGCGTTTCTTGAAGCAAGACCCCACCCCCTAAGAAGAAAGTGGTGACTTTCGCGCATTTTCAATTCGGAATTTCCTGAAGATCTGATCACGGCTACCACTAGTTACAACGAAAGCAAGTATTTTTTGTAATCTACACTACAGTAGTAATGATTGAGAATTGGGTATAAAAGCACGAATTTATTCTGGCTCTGGATTTTTACCATTTTTGGCGAAATGTCATTTTTACATCAGATTTGGCTGACAAAGATCATTACCAAGATTTGCGGTCGTGGCTCACGGTGCCCTTGGGGTTCTTGGGGGCAGGAGCATTGGCCCGAAGCCGTTGTGATGACAACAAACTGAAGACATCACCTCAACAGGAAGGTATCAATAATGCTTGAAGCTATTGTGTTTTATGGATCCCAGCAGTTTGTCGTAAACAATCGCTCACTGCTATGTACACATTTCAAGAGAAGGTGGCAAGCTCTGTAACCTGCTAATTGTTAGGGACCCATCCTTCCTCTGTGCAGTGCAACAGGACTAGACATGGCTGCAAGCATGTTCAGAGTAGCAGTGCTGCTTATTTCGTTCTTTGTTGCAGCTTTCTGCCACTCGCCTAGCGATAAAGTAAAGGAAGACGTTGACTGTAGTCAGCTTCCAGAAATTCTCTCTTGGCACATCCATGTCTTGTACGACGACCGCAACGAAAGGGTAAGCTCTGTTAGTTCTGTCAACTCTTTTACTGAACCTAGTTAGCAATTCCTAAGTCCTTTTCTAAATTTACCAGCATAGTGGCCGTTTCTTGATTACTGATGTTGAAGGCAGCTATTGTCTACCAGCGAGAGCTAGTGGCGTTTGAATTCGTAGGCCAACCAGGCCTTGTTTGTTTGTTCGTGGCATGCTTTGGAACGATCTACCTGTCCGTTCTTGGTATCAAATCGAAAAACCGAACTGCAAAAATTATCAGTATTTGCATTCAAGTATCTTAGGGACTGGCTGAGCCTATGTCGCTATTCCTCTTTGAATTGGGTACCAAATAATAGTTAAGGGTCAGAAGGCAGATGCATACATTGGCAGGCACTTTGAGTTTCAGTTGGAAAAATATATTTGATTGATTTGTTTTGAGCAGGCCAATTTTGCTTTGGTTTTGCTGCGATGTTATTTTGCAAATTGTAAACGCTGCAGCACAAACTCGAGCATTATTTAGATATCTTCCTGTGCAATGAGAGTTTGGCCTGTCAGCATTACTCAGCATTATTCAATACCGTATTTCCTCGAAAGAGCGCCCCCCCCCCCCCCCCCTATAACGGCAGGGAGCCCATCGTTTGTCTCTTCATTTACTCACCTTGAATTATTCTTAATCTCTTTCCAATTTGAAGTTAATATGAATTTAGGTAAGTAAGTGTCACAATTACAAGTTAGGATCAGCTTTATAAACTTTCAACTTTCGGGTGCAAGATATTTGATATTTATTAAAAGATATTTGATTACATCTTCTGATGTGTTGCATTCGCCATACCCTGCCTCCCATCAGGGCCGCCGAAGGGATTTGGAGGACCTGGGCAGTCTGAAGCATGAGGCCCCCCGGCCACCTCTCGGCAGTTGTGCCCCCAATCAAGAGTAGAGGCTATCGTTTAGCGTATTTACAAAGAACAGGCACACCGCTTGATTCCAAATGACAATGTTTCGCAATATTCCTGAATAAAGGTGATTGAAGCCTCGTTTTTGTTGTTGTAATTATGCACTTATTGCGAAAACTGCGCTCGAAATGCAACTAAAAAAGGCAATCTTTCAACCCTACACACTCTTGAAAAGCCAACATACTTTGCGTAGACAAGAGCTATCATATATTGCTTCATGCGGCAAGTTCCTCGCACTTTTCAATAAACATGCGATTCATAGGAAGTCTGCGGCCACCAAGTTGCAATTTTTTATTTCCATTCATGGATGTGTGAACTTGGTTTTGCATCACCTAGATCTCACCTTCGCAATGTTGTTTCATCAAGCTGGAAAACGTGGACCCTCTCAATTCTCCCCCAATCCCCCGACTTAAAGCACCTACCCTGTGTCATCTTTTGTTTATATTCAATCTTTTGGCGTCGTTGCCCTGCAGCTTAGATAAAAGTGTATTTGCAAAGATGTATGCATTTCAATACCATAAAACATTAACTGATAACCACAAGATAATGACCACATGATACTGCAATGAAATTAGAAGAACTGGAAAATGAAAAAGTAAACGTTTAGAATCGTACAGTACTAGATTTTCAACCTTCAATCATACAGTATCTTAAATGTTGACATTATGGTCATCATCTTTGTAGATAAAGAATCATTCACTGGCCTTTTTGGACAAGTTTATTGCTGAATTTGGTGCCGAATTGGGTCCTCCTTGCACCGGGTTATTTCACCAGGAGAACCTCTGCCTGTACCCACCTGAAGGCGCAGCGGGACCATTTCCAGTAGCACAATGGGCTGTCTCAATCCCACTGGAGCATTTCACGTCCAAAGTAGCCTGGTTTGCGCAGCATCGAAATGCCAATGGCACAAAGGTGGACCTTTTCATTCATCCGAATACTGGATGCCTTGTTCCTGATCACACCGACTGGGCTGTTTGGGGAGGCGACAAGTGGCAACTGAATGCGGATTTCTTTGCAACATTCACAGATGACAAGAAACCAGACAAAGACGAACTTTGAAAATGAATTTTCCACCTTACTTTAAACAGAACTTTTATGGTACACTATCTTTTGTTTACATGCATATTCACCAAGACGTGCCACTTTCACATGTCCAAACTGTGTATTACTTCAATTTCGGCACGATTTGCTCTTTGTGAGAATATTAAGCACAAAAAGACTTTTTCTTTGTTATCATAAATCATTTTGATCACCATTATATTGAAACTGCAAATGAAATATTCTTCTTAAAAAATAAAAACAATTGTTATTATTACAGTTATAGTCAATATTAAAAATCTTCAATAATGTGTTTAAAAGATGCAAAAAGTGGAGCTATACTATCTACGTGACGTCATTAAAGCTAATGGTGTTGTATAACTTTTTACTGCCTTATTTAGTTTAAGTCGACCAGATAAACTTCTTATAGACCAGTTTTCATCAAAGTAGTCATGGTCACGTGATCAGCCAGCGCTTTTTTGATCACGTGCGAAACTAGGTTTTCTCGGGTTGCCGCATGAACGCACCCGTTCTGCCGGGCGGTCCTTGAACAACTCGTCCCGCTCACTAGTCGCGCGACCGGAACGAATCAGCTGAAAACCGGCCTAAAGCGATGCCGTGTTTGCGATTACAAACAACGCAAAACCAACATGAAGGAAAGAACGACATACGTAATCTTCAACATCATTATTAAGTTTTAAACGTTTTATGCATTTTAATTTTGTACAGTCACGTTTTCAACTACTTAATAATGACTATAATGAAAAAAGTTAGTTAGAACAAAAATTAAGATACACTGAGGTGGTGTAGATGATGCAATAAAACCTAGAAGATGAAGCAACAATATAAGTGATGATTGCCTTCAAAATCACCATACACCCATATTCCTTGTTGCATGCTGATCTCGGGAAATTATTTGATAATATTCGACATGGAGAATACATTGCACAAAACATTTGGGGTACGCATGCTTGAGATATTGAAAGACAGATTTTAATCGTGAAATACGTAGCAGTTTGTCGGTGTTTTGAAGGAAAGCACTCTATAGGTAATTGACGGGAAATTGCGTGTGATATGAAAACATATAAAGTGTAACAACTATTGGAAATGAGACCAAAAGTGCAACGCCTATTGGCAAGGTCTATATTGAATACATATAATTTTAAGTACTATCTATTAATAAATATTGAATTTAAGAAATTTGATGTTGGCAGAAGCAAGGAAACACTTCTATGTAGGGTATGACTGCATTGTTTCTAAACTAATAAGAGCGAATCTGCTAATCTTTAGGTTTCCATGCTATAGGTAAAGCTTGAGCTGTGGGGAATTTTTAGCGATCTATATGTGGACTGGCACACGTTGGAGCAGTGGCACAAATTCATTTTTCAAATAAGGGAGGGACAATGCTTACAAAAGCAAGTTATTCTGCCGATAAATGACAACTTTACCGACAAAACCGACAATTTAGCAAAACCAAGGGCGGTTGCCAACCCCAACCACCGCACTCTTGGCCACTGCGTTGGCGCTAAACCGCGTTTTGCGGCCTAACATTATTGCGTCTTATTGGTTCAAGGGGTGTACCGATAGGGGGCCTTAATGAGTAATGCCTCTCAGACCAATTTAAAATTTCTAAACGTCAGTCGCTGTTATTCTTTTGTCAATAAAATTAATATTTTCAGTTCAAAGGGGAACGACTAGAGGCAATGGGTCGGCCACTTCGAGTCAGATACTTAACTATCTCTAAGAAAATTAATTTCAATTCCCCCCTTCCCCCCCCCCCCCCTTTAAAAACACTAGGTCACTTTAACTCAGCACGTCTCTGATTGGCTAAGATATGTTAGAAGCGTACTTGATCGTTATTCATCCACGTGCCACCTTAACGGGTAGGTACTACCTTAGGAAGGTGGATATACCCGGGACATGTTCACTATGTTCGCAATTAAGGTGATTGCCCTAAGCAATCTATAGTTTTGTCCTCAAATTTCGACAGCTAGTACAATGCCAGCCAAATGTTCATTAAACACACAGATATTTTAAGATTTTTTAGAGTTAAGGGTGTTCCATTAAATTTGGCAAGGGTTGAAGCTATAAGCCGTGCCACGGGCACTTACAAGAATTTCATTTCGTAACTTTGTTTAAATTTGCCTTAAAATATTTTTCGTAACCATTTGATGACGCCGGGCAATACCCCAGTCTACATTCGCTCTAAACGATATTGCATGTTCTCGTGAACAGTTAATTTTCTAACAACGAGAATTTTGTTTCATTTATATCCCAGTTAGAATACTTGATGAAACTGATATATCTACTTAAATGTCTGAACTACAGAAAATGCTTTAAAATGCGAGCAGAAAACCTACTTCGTATAACACGCCAGCAATGACAGGATAAATTTCTTAAGTAAGAAATATCCGATATGAAATTTGTTTGCTAACAAATCAAGATGATGCAGTCTAAAAAACATACTTTAAAAACATCCATTCATGGGATTCTAATGATTCATTCTAAGGAACCAAGCTAAGTGGAAGAGACGTAGTAATGCTCCCCTGGTTTTGACGACGCTTCAACTAAACAGATTCCTCTGTTATAAAATATCTAGTCAATTGACATCCCGGTCAACGACTGCTTAACCGGTTTACCAGAAGTGGTATTTATAATCATGCAGTTCTATCCATTGGCGTAAATTGAAATGTGAAAATACACTTACCATGCAGCCTAGAGAGACGAAACGTGTCAGTAGTGCCATGTGCAAACAGCACTCTTAGGCGAACGTGCCAGGAGCATATTACGTCATTTGTTTACTGAATATCAATTTTTCAGAGAAATTATACGCCTTTACGACAAACATGGCTATAGATACCAAGCGCTATAAATGAACAAAAATTGAAGAATTCTATCGTTTTAAACCTTTTGCTTTAATATCAAAAACAGCCTATGATATTTACTAAAACTTATTCTCATCTCAAACGTTGATCCTATTACCCCTCAACAGCCCCTACCCGCCCAGACAAAGTATTTACTACCCCACCCTGCCCAGACAAAGAAATTTACTACACAAATATCATTTATCATAGTACCTCATCACGATCGCCACCCGAACAACTTTTCTTATCTAAGCTCGGTGAACCAGTAGGTGATGGCACGTGAGGCGAGGCTAGCCTCCATGCGATGTATGACGTCATAGAAGAATGCCACGATAGTCTCTGGAGTTTTTCATCTAGTGATCCTGGAGCATCAATATCATGAATGATGTTCTCCTCATGTGGTTCCGAATGAACTAAGTGGATGCCTTGGCCGTCGTCAAGGCTGCTTGAGGATATACCCTTCTTCAGATCCGATTCAGCTGAATCGTTCTCGGTCTGGGTTCCCGAGTCTTGCAGGAACACTGTAATGACAGGGGAATGATGTTATGCTAGCGGAAGAGGGCAAAGTGCGGGCATAGTGCGGGAATAGTGTGGGTATAGTGCGGGCAACTGCAGGTGTACGGGGTTACGAAAAGTAGAAAAGGAAACATAAGCTTCTTTTGTAAGATGACATTTTGAATGGAAAATGTTGGCAATTAACATACTCATTAAACTCGATAAAAATGTGACAATAAATTCGATTCGCATACTGAATACTCGCTTCGTACTTTATAAAGGAAAGTATACCAAACCAAATTATGCAAAACCCGTGTTCTTCAAGCAAAACTAGTTTGCTTAACCATAACGACAGAAATATTTAAGTGGGAAACACATTCGGCTTTTTTTGGTCTCAGCTTTCTCCAGCACAACCTGATTGAGTAAAAATGTTATTTTGAGAACTCATCCTGGTACGATTGAAGAATTGTTGTGTCCTATTGAAAATGATTGATCGCTACCGCATTGTAACCAAAAATGTAAGAAGTCTTCGGCAATGGATTAAGAAAATATGTGGAATTCGAAGCATACCTTTTTTCTTCCATTTGAAGTCGGCTGGGAAGAAAAATATCACACTAACAAGGGCTAAGAGCATGAGGCTCCAGTGACGGTTGTTTGTATGTATCGTGTAAAGTGACCACTGTAAAAAAGATTTTTTCATCAGCAAAAAATTTTGCAACATAAAAATTTATACTAGGACGTTTCAAACATAAAGCCAGTGAGAAGTTTAAAAAAGTTTTAAAAATGTTTCAAATGTTTGAGAAAATATTTTTGATAGCAATCATGACAAATGACCACTGTCAACACTTGAAATTTATCACGAATGGCCTAGACCTGGCATTAGAGCCGTTATCTCATGACCACAATACGATTGAACCACGCAGTAGCAAGCTAGAACCATTCGGGTCCGCACTCAGCATGCATTTACAGTATGCATATACATCTCTGTCTAAAACTGCCTAGATACAGTGCGGAACACGATTTCATGATTTTCACTAGAGGTGGTGGTAGAGCCTAATCACTTACGATTCAGTAACTGGCTTCAGTTGCTGGATGACGTAGATGACGATTCCCGACGAAAGCTTGTCAGTGAAGCTCATGGCAGAATAGACGAATGCGCAGGAGCCCTAAAAGACCAGGAGACGTCACAGGACTCCAAAAATAAGGGTGGTAAAAGTGAATGATTTCAACTATTATTCAGATATTGAAGTTAGTTACCAAAAGTTGCTAAGATACTAAATGAAAGGGCTGAAAATGGCAAATGAAAAAACCTATTCAAAATTTCTGATTGAAAAGGCGAACAATTTGGAGTAACATTCAAACTTATCAAACGGAATGAAAACAAAATTAGATAATAGACGAGGCTGTACAACCAAAAATGTGGATGAACCTTCTTAATACATAGGCGCCTAAGATGCTTACCTTGTTTGAGCCAATCAAATCGGCAGTCATAGCCAGTGACGTCACAAGCATGATAGAGCACCCACCCCCCATCAATATGGCCGCGACGTAGACGGAGGCTTTAGCATCACTGGTTACCATGAAAAGCCAGATGAAGGAGCCAAGTGCTGCTATACAACCAACGATGAACGTCAACTGAAAAGAGTCGAGAAAGTGGCTTAGAAAACAGCGAACAGAGCTGGAAGCAAACAAGTTTAATTGCTGAAAGGTGACATCGAAGTGATAAATAACATGAGGTATTCAGGCCCTAAATACTCTATTTTGATTGCAGGTATCAAAGAAAAAATTTCATACCCTCCCGCCAACTCTTTTGGTGAGAATCTTTGTCAGTGCACTAGACACCACACCACTAACGAGGACGAGTAATGGGAAATATGCAATTGCTTCCTGCAAAGAAAATTGACCGTGCTAAGCATTCTAAAGCACGTGGTACTCGAGCACAAGAGAGGGCTTAAAAGCAATAGCAATAAATCGGAAAAGCCGTGTTTGCATAAACATAGTGGGCGTAAGTCGAAGCATTTCTAACATTGAAAAGCCTTGATAACCATAGGTTGGGTCATACAATGCCTAGCATAACCAATCACTAAGCACGTTGCAGCACCAACAAGTCATGCTCTTATCGTAGCGCGTGCAATCGCTAAAACTAGCCCTCGGGGGGAGGGAGATGTCTGTGATAAGACAGGAAAGAGGTTATTGCAAAAATGAATTAGCAGAGTGATAAAGAAATTGAATAAAACAACTGAAATTCATATCTATTAACTATATTTTGAAAATGGATATTGATATAAGAGCAGTATATTTTCCTACCTTTTCAAAACTCATTGTTTCTGTTAAGTAAAGAACGAAGTATGAAGATGAGACATTTAACGTTAGCCTCGTGCACATGTAGATCAACGCCATCTGGAAAAACAAGTTGAATAAACAAGATGACATGACCATTTCAATACGAGGCTTGCTTACATACAGCACACTACGCAACATTAGAGCTGCTTTTAAAATGCACACATCAGCCAGCTGAATCGGCCAAACTGCAAGGCCTTGATAATGGTAAATACGGCATCAAAAAATTCCAGTTTATATAGTTGTAAATGCGTCAACTTTATTTTGTAGAAGAAAGAAATCGAAGCAATGGGGAAAATATTGATATTTAATGATCAAATAGTAAGACAATATGCATTCTTTAACCATACACTTTTTAAGGTTTAAAATTTGAACTTGACATTCGAAAATGACTGCAAATAGCTGCAAGTATGTCTGCCATCCTTCTTGAAATATTGCAGCTTTTGAAAATGCAAATGACTCTTCACCTTGTAGAAAAACGGCGTTTTCAGCCAGTCTTTCCATTGCCTGCATTTCTCCTCTGAGTTAACATGTGTGTCAACAAGAAGATCATTGGCATCAATGATGTCCGCCTCCTCCGCACTGTCAACAGAAGACGACGCAGCAACAGGTGTAGAGTTGCATTGTGGAGCCTCGCAATCATTCGATGAAACTGGCGAGTGCAAGAGGTTGTCCTTGACCTCTGAAAAAGTTAATTTACAGAATTAGGCCGGTCCCTTTTTAAATCGTTTGAGCGAAAGGCATTTGAAATGGTTACTGTATGCTCAACAACTTTGCTATTTCAGACTGCAAACCTAGGCATTCAAGGCCTACGTATGCTAGTTGAAGGTTACTCGTCACATTTATGTGCCCATGTTAGAGCTACATTCTGGATTGTACTCAAGAGTCCAAAAAATTAACGGTTCTACGACCGGGAGTCGGAGAACGGTTTTTCCTGCTAATGACATATTTGAGAAAGGTTCATTATTAATCATCATTAGAAAGGTAATATTTATTACAAATAATGAAAGTGATTGTAAAAATATTTTTGCTTTGAATTTTTATTGAGAAAATTTTTTTTTTTGGTTTTAACTTTTTCTGGACTCTGTTGTATTTGACTTTTACTAAAAACATACAAAAAATGAAATGTCATTCTGCAAACGAAATGACTCTTTAAAATTGCCTGAAAGTGCAATCGCGTGTGGCAATCCCGTGCGCTTCTACAAGTGTACCTACTTAAATGTCGGGTGATGCCTAATATTTGATTAACTAAATAAAAGGTTTCTCTGTAAAAGCAATAACTAATGGATGACGTCAGTGCTCCTGCCTTGCGACGTATGATCAAGCCTGTATCATTCCATACTCACAGCCAGTAAACAAGAGGAAACCAATGATTCACTGACTGGCAAAAAGAATCTTGAATTACTTCGAACAGCAATGTGTATAAAAGGCATTGTATAGGACAGTCCAAACAAATTTCCTTCTAGCAAGCGCCTTTGGCCTAAGGTTGTGCCTTCGAACGAACAATATACTCTTCTACTCTGCATTTTGACTAATGTGCAAACGTAATCTGTGCTATAAATTAAATTAAACCAATACGAACGCATCACAGCTGTTGTTATTTGATGCTAAAAAGTTTTAATACTCTTAGCATTAGTTCTTGGTATGTGGCATGGCGTATCATTTTGAACGGAATAGATGGATTAAGGGCGTCTATTGTACGCTGCATTACGGCTAAACTAATAAACCTTTGCAGAATGAAAAAGCAAACAACACATGGAATGGCGTGCTTCACTTATTGTTTGCTTTAAACGGCAACCAACGCACATTTGCTGTTCACCAAAAATAAACACGAAAACATGGTAACGAAAACATGGCAGTGATGAAGCAATTATCTTATCAATCTCTTAAAGGTCGATTTAAAACACAATTATTATCAATCTCCTCTCTGTTCAAAGTAAGTGTGTTGTTACTTGATACGTAAAGACTCTGTTTACTTTGGAAACATTTTCGAGACTTTATCTTACGTACGGAGAACTACGACGACGACAACAAGGAATCAATTGTAGGATCATAGAGAGTGCGGGAAAATAACCGACCCGAGCAGGACTCGAAAAATATTGTGGTGAAGTTGTTACCTTCTTTAGAAGACGGTTTTGTTCGGCAAACATAATGCTTGGGTTCAATCGTACCGATGTGGAATACTGCAGAAAACACCACCCCCGTGGCAACAACAATGAAGCTGAGATACTAAAAGTAAAAAGAGAACAAGGTTACGACTGAAGAAGGGGGGAGGGGTGAATTGATGACACCAAGATTATCATCTTGAAAAATTGGAAAACAAAAAAATACAAAAGGCAATTTAAAGTATAAAGATATGTAACATGTGAAATAAAATATTTTGCGAATGCTGTGGATATGAGAAAATGTCTACTAAAGAATATCTTTGGTTTGCTCGTAAAACGCGAAGCTAGTAAAAACATTAAATAATATAGCACACATAGAAACTTAAAGTAGCGTTTAAAGATAAACATGGGTTGACAAAAATTATGAACACTGACACTTCAACAGCAGAATGCTGCATTTAAAATAAGCACGTGTTATGCATCTTTTCTGAAACGTCCAAATTTTGTGGTGTATTTTAGGTCGCCGATGCTAGTTAAAAAAATCTGTGGACAGAAGCACCGCAAACAGCTGTACACTATTTGCTTGATGGTCATTGGCGTGTGTTATGATTAGGGTTTCTTAGTGGTTATTCATTTCGTAATGAATGTTTCGAAAACATGTTATCACACCTTTGTCTGCCAAAAATTGAAGCTAATGGTGTATAGAATCAATTGTGAATCCGAACAATTTTAGCCTGACTCAGAGTGAAAACATGGCCATTTAACTAGCTAAATTGGGGGCTCAAAGTTCGATCAATTGAAATTGACTCATGTACTTGGCCAAGAGGAGAAAAGGACTCAGAAGCCTGTAGATTACGAGAGCCAAAAACACACAAAAACCTAATTAATTTTTCCACAAAAGGCAATATAATATAGGCAAAAGATTTATAATTTTAGAAAGTCTGGTCTGGAGTCGATGACGAAAGTAGGATTAGTCCTTTATTAATAAAAAGGAACCGATCGGAAAGTTAATTGTTATATCATATTACTCAATAATTAGGGTACATTTAACTTTCCGGAGGGAGCGTTTTGGTTGAAAGTTGGTAAAACGTGATAATCAAATTTCAAGGTACTTTCTCAGCAGCTAACTTGGAAGAGATTGAAAGACCTTTGATACAAAATGAAAACAAGTAAAAGTGAAGATTTATTTCACAGCAGTGGCCAGTCACGTGAACTTTACCCCTTCAATCAGTCAATTTTGTTGAACAACTGTCCAACCCTCTTGAATTACTGCTTGTGTCAATATAGTGAAACATTGTGCAAATCCTACATTAATTACGCATTACCCAAAATTTACTCTCGAAAAGGCAAGGTTTCAAAGTCATTATCCTATGCGCAATGGGATCTCATATTACAAGTGCTATTTGTTTTCGAAGAATGACGTCATAGGTTGACATGGTACTACGGAAACTCGTTTAACAAATGTTGAGCATAGGACAAACGATAAGGCGATTTAATCATATACAACTCAAGACTTGAAATTACCTAATAAATCTAGAGGTAAATTGATTTATCAAGAGGGCAATGTCAAATGAAAAAAAGTTAAGGGATCCTTTCCCTGAGTGAAATTTTTTTTAAACCTAGCCTTGTCATAAAGGAAATAAATATGAATGATAATAAACAAATAAAGTCAAAAGTAATACCATAAACTGCGGGGCAACATTTCCAGTAACGTTCTCTTCTGGGTTCGTTCCGAGTAAAAACCAGGTTGCGCCAAAGACGTAGATACCACAGACGAACGTCAATCCGGATCTGGAAAAAACATTCGGAAGTGTATTTCACGATAAGAGTTTGGCAACAAAATAATAATACGGCAACAAGCTAATAAAAGCAGTGCGTTGGATTAAACTTTACCGGAACAAACGGTTTCGAGGATATGTGAAGAAAGGTTTTAAGAAGATAGTGTAATTGCTTTTGGTACTTGATATGAAATTAAGAGTCCCACGCTTCTCAATGGAAACAGTTAGTGAAATCTCACCATGGCTGAAGCCCAATACAATGATAAAGACTAGTACAATGTTCAAGCTAGCAGACGCATATGGCAACAGAAATAACAAAAAAATCTCAAGCGCGCCATTCTGCTTCCATAGTGGGTTGAATTTCGTAATTTAAAAGGTAGCATCGCTTAGATGATTTGATGTACTTTTTTGTAGCTTTAAGAAAGAAGATATGTAGAAATTCAGCATTCGCAAACATAAGCAGTGAACCGAAGGAATGAACATTAAGGTTGGAAATATCTTATTCTTAATTTCTATCATGTGGATTTTCATCATGTAGTGCAGACGAAAATGATTGTACCTTCGATGACGGTACCCATTTGCAAAGGTACTTGGGGAAAATCTTCCGTAAGTTAGCACGATTTCAGCATTAGAACTCGAAATAGTTATCTCCCAAAAGTCTTTTAAATGAGTAGCATAAAGGATGAAAAACATACCGTATGACTGATTTAATGACAGTCAAACGGAGCCTAATACAAGTGAAGACTCAAACTCGAAACTCCACTGCTCATTTTTTATAACTGACGAGGCAATGCTTTCCCCAAGCTTCCATTTGGGTGGTAATCTGTTATTGGTACATTCACTTTGCAACAAAGGACTCTCTATAACTTGGGGAGTTAGGCTCTTGTACCGTATGATACGACTTCCATTATCCCTTAAGCTTGATCAGCAGCCAGGGTCGGTTACTTGATTTCCTATTCCGTACTATTAAAGAAAGGAAATATTCCCCTCCAAGAGGCTGATTTTTTTTGGGGGGGGGGGGAGTTTAAGGGGTGGGCGTTCCCTGTTTCCAATTGCCTGCCACTGATATTCGGTAGCATCGGAGTAGAGACGTTATCTACTGGCATCCTTACACGATGCCTGATCAGATGGCATTCTTGCGCAGAATGGCCATTGCATGCACTTATTTCAGCTTGGTCAACAGCTTTTAGAATCCGTGGGCGTGCACTTACAATCAGATATGAAAAATGACAGGTCATAAATGTTAACATGCTGTTTCCTCCAGTTTCATTAAAGCATAGAAATCGTGATGAATGCAACGACCCGCAAAAGGACCGTGAATTTCAACGTGTTTGAACACGTTTCATGATCTTTTTGGCATCATTTGATCACTTGCGAAACAAAACACATGCCTTTCTCAATCACACAACTACATACCTTTGTCACGCAAGAAGCCAAGCAAAGGTAATTTGCTAAAGTTTCGTACTATTTGCATGGCTACCCCACTAAAACCTTCCATAGAAATTTTTCATTAAGAAAATGTAAGCAATTTTTGCATTTCACTTTGTACCAAATTTGTGATCACTCCGGGGTATTTCCCGTAAAAAAGGGGTCCTTGAAAAACTGCATTATGTCATAGCAGCAATAACAGAATCCACAATGGAGCAGTGAAATTAGTAATGATGACTGGGGATGCTGCAGAAGGCTGATGACAGTATTTCTCCGTGAATGCACCGCCAACCCCCCAACCCCCAACCACCCCCCACTTTAAAAAGGCCCTTTGCTGGTCGACCTAGAGTGCTTTAATCGTATGCGTTATGTGCTGTGGTAAGAAGCCGCTTATAATTCAAATCCTTCGCATGTCACTACAGTTCACTGACTGCCATACAAGGACCAAACCAGTCAAACCAGTTAAGGTGGCGGTCCCTGCTAATAGACAACGCAAGATGAGTTTGGGACATGCAACAACACGTACCACCGAAAAGCCGCATACATTCGGCCGACACCTGCTAAATTGCTATGGCACAGACCACTGCTCAAACATACACGCAGTCTTCAGTGGTACCAAAGCCATTCCAAGTTTGCCTTTCGACTATAAAAACGCTTCACAACATGATGGATGGCTGCGTCACAGACACACCAAATGTCACCGCCATTTCTGCATTCGCGGAGGGTAAACATAATAAAAGGGGATATAACGGGATTAGTACAAGCAAATAAAGGCTTTTTAGCACGACTGGGCTGTCAAAAATTCCAAGAACTGGAATTGCTTTGCTGAGGCTTCACGATATTGGATCTGTCAACAGTCATTTCCATGTTGCGCAATTGGCGAAGACGACTGAAAAAGCACGCCGGCTGTATAATTAGCATACCACCACCAAACCCACCATCCCCCTCCCCCAACACACAAACACACCTACACACATCCAATCAATGTTATTTTTTAGGAAAAAGTCGTTACATTGTCCTACACTTCTACGAAACGCAGCAAACTGTTGTTAACTTCAAAGAAGCAACATAAACGCATCTTTCCCGCGTATTTGTGATGAAAAATCCACATCGGGCCTTTCCAGTTGGTTTTTTAGTTTCTACACGGATCGCGGGTTGGGGAACCGATCGTTCCGTCCTTGAAAAACGCCACCTGGTGTCAGAACGTTGTGAGCTCTCCAAAGACAAACACAATAAAACGCTAATCGGTGAAAATGAGCCGCAGAAGAGATATTCCCCGTTTAACCACTAGACCATCCGATGTAAACAAAAGGCCAGTTTTCGGGGTACAGCATTCAAAGAATGCTTTTTGGCTTTTGTTTGCATTTAAAAAACTAACACGTGTACAAGTTGTGTGTTGTTTTGCTGTCGTATTAACGTGTGTCTAATAAGACTGCCTTTTGTATAAAAGCTTCGTGGCATCAATGTGAGTCCCTGGAAACGTGGATGTTAAAAAATCGGGAAAAATTAGCTTACCTGATTGCATTTAGGCCAACTTTCTCGCTGACTTTGTTGGCGATTTCCGGAATAAGGGAAAGATGTGATATCTGGACGGCCGCCCATCCGAACTGGAAAACCACAACAAATGCGGCGTAGTACAATACCAGAGTGGTGGCAGAAGCATTCTCACAACTAATGCATTTGTTAAAAATAAAGGGGAACGACAGAAGCACGCACACTGTCCCAATCAAGTGCCAAAGTTTGCGACGTCCATAGTACTTGCAATTGGTCTTATCACAACCGTAGCCAATAAAGGGGGTAAAAATGGCATCAGCTACCTGACCGATCAGTAATATGAGCCCAGCGTCTGCATTGGAGAGTGAAATGACTTTGGTCATGTAGATGAGCAAATAACTGAACCAGCAATTTGCACAAAGGTCGTTGAAAACGTGTCCCACTCCATAGCAAGCCCTCTGGATTGCGCTGAGCCGAAGATTGCTTCTTCCGTTAGGTGCAGGGCTTTTCCCGAAGCCGCAAACCCTTTGAAAAAAATTCACTGGCATTGTTTTGCTTTATTGAACGTGTCCTGATTTCACTCTCCTTTCAAGAAAAAGGCGGTTTTCTACAGTACTTCTTTGTTACCAAAGTTAGAAGGTCCAGTTTCAAAATAATCGCAGAACCTGCACTTCCTTCGCTGCCAGCAACCGCGAACGATGTAATCCAATAATTGGCAGGTTATGAACTCTGGTATTATTGCAGCTCGCAAAACCAAGTTGCTTTTCACTGGCTGTTCTCCACAAGAAAACAATCAACTTTGTGAGCGATGTCCGTACACAAAGACGCACGCGAGTTTTTCCGTTCCTCCTAAGAAAGGCAAGCCATCACATCTAGTCATCCGCTTCTTGAAGAGGTTGCCGTTGTTTATGTCCATGGACTTTCAACCCGTGCATGCATGCCACTGCGCTTGACGCCATACCATTGTTCTCTTCTGCTGTTTGCGGTGTTCAATTTGGGCACGTGAATATCAAATGCTCCTTCGTAAGGAGGCACTCGCAGTCCTGTCAACTCGCTTGTCAACTGCAGGTCTCCGAGAATTTCGGCTGCAAACATAGCACACGACAAATATACATAGATACGTTAATGAATATTCAAAGTACTTGCTCTTGAACATGAAAAACTTTAAGCAGCTACTTGATCTCATTATGTCAAGATTGTAAAGAAATCAAGATATAGGAAAGTTGAAGGACTCCTCCGAATTATCACTTTACTAGCAACCCTTTCTACAGCTGTAAAGAGCATGGCTTCCCAAGTGTTAAACTATGCTTAAATTTTTGTTATGTAGGAAATTAATTGCAAGAAGGTTGAAATAGCAGAATCTGCAATGAAACTCACGTTATCTAATCGTGGAAAAAGTTGTGGCAGACTTCTTCCCAGGTTTAAAGCTTTGTTATTACAACGGATCGTAAGAATCTCCATGAAATTCTAAAGAACTAAAAAAAGTTTAAAAACAAAACTTTCCCCTTTAATGCTGAATGAAAATCTTATTGAAATATAAATTGCATAAACTAAATTCAAGGAAGAAAGCATGACTGAATAAATAAAGGGCTTTAGGTTTCGCGTACATACGAGCATGTGTACGTTGGATTTCAAAGAAAAGCTCTGGTCTATAAGAATGTTCTGCATCGTGAAAGCAATATTTATCACTTACTATAAAACTTTTTATATCTCCGTTCGGGCAGAAATGAATAATTTGCGGGAACCTTTTGTCTAGAATCTCTGAAGACCACACAATTGATGTCAATATGAAATGTCTTAGAAAAAGCGTCTAGATATATTGGCACAGGCTGAGTGGTTCTGCTGCTAAGCAAAAGATGGAGCAAATGTGACACAATGACGTCACATTCGAAAGCATCTGATTGCTCACAACTTGCCTCATAGCCAGACACAAAACAGCGTTTTGAGAAGCCCAAGCTTGGTGTTCCCTGGGGCTGTTTAGCGACTATTACAAACGGGTACCAGTCAGATACCGATTTCAAGTGATTTGCAATCTGTTGACTATCACTGTGCTCGCATCTATGAGACAGTAATGCAACCACCTGCCTTGCAAGTGAGCAATTTCATTTATATAAAAGCTCAGCTAACGAATAAATGCACTTGCATATTTAATGTCCGGCGCTATATTCAGCTGCCTGCTTTTAGGGCAGATAATGGACGCTCCCAAACAAATGCACATTCCATAATCTAAGCATGGCAATAATTCAAGTCTATGGAAAATATCATGTGATGCTTCAATGGAAACTTCGAAAAGATCAAGCAGCATCGAGTCAACGGAGCAGCCAACAATCCGGTAAAAGCATCCTGTATCAGGGACCGTAAAAGAACACTCGTGCATGTAAATTCAACTGAGAATTCGATTTTCTGAAGCCGTTAGGCCAGATAAAAATGTAAGCAAAAGGGCGCCAATGCGATAGATCAATGAGTTGAATTACTGACGTAATCAAATTGACCAAATATTCAAAAATCCGTTTCGAAACTACCCAAATAGTTTTGAAACTACCCTCAATTTCGCAATTTGCTGACTCAATGAGCCACTTTGAATATTTCCTAGACTGAAGAGGTCCACTCAAGTTTGAACGTCTCCAAAGGTCAATGAAAATAGGGTGATTAAGAGTTCACCCTTTCAAGACTTTCAGCCTTCAGTCTTACCCAGCTAGAAAATCTAAATAGTTACTGGCGAAAACTTATTTGGCCGTGATCAGACGAAGAAAGTCCTCTGCTAATGGGTCAGTCAGTGAGTCTGCAACAATGTTCTTCTACCCAGGAGGGTAAAGTTTCATTGCTAGCGCCAGGTGTTGCGAAGCCTGCTTTGTTTGCCATTGTGACAAGGCAATATATCTTGAGTAAATTACTTGTAGAGAATTCAAAGAAAACAGATGCTCGTGTTTATTCTTGATAAAACCAAGCTTTCAACCCATTATAAAGGCTTTCATTCCGCAATTATTTGACATACGTATTGGAATTTAACAAAATCTGTACTTATCTTCTCATAGCCTACTGATTTAACATCTTTTTAAAAGGGATTGTTGGTATTGAATGACAAATTATCTTATTTTGCACTTCTAGTCAAATAGTGGGGCTGAAAGATCTGTTTAGAAAATACGAACATTACTATACGACCATGACCATGCCTCAGTCTAAATCTTGCTGCAGCCCTGAGAGCGGTACATCGCTCCGCCACGGTCACTTGTTCTCTTTCTGCGAATCGGGCTTTTGGCCTTTGAACTGACTCCGCAACTGCTCGGTGAGCTCAGGATTGTCTTGCTGCATTTGCTCTGCGAACGTTTGCGTTCTGAAAAAGAAGCAGTCATCATTACCAACACGTGGACAAAAATTGATGTCAATCACGTGACCTAGACTTCCCTAAAGAAAATAAATACATCGAAAATGAAATAACAAACTTACTGATATGCGATACACTGAGTCTCCCCCTTAAAATAAATTTAAACAACCAAAAGATACTGTGCAAATGTTAATCAACTTAAAAATTTTGATCCTTAAATTTCGGAACATGGCAAGATTATTTCACCTATCGATTGCACAGTAGAAATGCACCTGATTGGTAACACCTTCATTTCAAGTTTCAACAAAAATCTGGACACACCTTATTCTTACGTTGGTAAAGGGCTAGAATGACTGTCCACTTAACACAAAAGGGCTTTGAGCAACGCCCGCTATGTCCCCTAAACAATATTATCAATCCGCATTTAAACGTAAGGCAGTTATCTCACTACAGCTAATGAATTCTTTGAAACTAGAAGCCTTTCAGCTTATCCACAATGTTCTTCTATGTAGATAAAACTGGCTGGTTAAACAGTCAGAAACAAATATAATTCATGATTATCATTCAATGAAGTGAATAAAAGGTTTAAGTAAAGTGGCAGAAAGTTTTGAGACAAACAACCATTTTCGGTGCGGTTCAACAGCCACAGCAGAATGGAAAATACGGGCAGACACATTGTCGTAAACACCACGCCCAATGTAAAAGCACAGGTAGCTGATATAGGTTAATCTGAGTCAATCGATATTGCAGTATATGCCTTCAAGGCTACTTCCAAAAAGCTTCTAAACTACAGAGCTTGTAAGTGGATATTCACTTCATTTCAGCAACAAATGTATTTTGCAAAATAATGAGTTTTTAGCAGCATTTTTTAGCAGTTTTTAGATCACTGGTTGTACCATAAATTGCTTAAGTCCACTTATTGGAGACAAGAGAATGTATGATTAGGGAAAACGGGCCAATTTATGATCATCGTTGCACAAAATAGTATCAACCGAAGTATTACTTACGCCCCCATAATATCTTGTAAGTTGAACGAAGGTTGATCAGCCCCAGCGTTAGGGTTACTCTGTTCGGGTGCCGCCGATGGGCCTCCACCGCCACCACCACCACCGCCACCCATCATGCTAGAGAACCTAGGATTGAGTTGAGGAGAACAGTTAGCAGAATACAATAGAGAGAGAGGGAGAGGGAGAGGGAGAGGGAGAGGGAGAGGGAAAGGGAGAGGGAGAGAGAGAGAGAGAGAGAGAGAGAGAGAGAGAGAGAGAGAGAGAGAGAGAGAGAGAGAGAGAGAGAGAGAGAGAGAGAGAGAGAGAGAGAGAGAGAGAGAGAGAGAGAGAGAGAGATAGATAGAGGGAGAGAGAGAGAGAGAGAGAGAGAGAGAGAGAGAATACGACTCTGGAAACCGGTCTGTCCTTCAAAGCAGCCTGGTACACTGCTCTACAACAACAAGGCCTGGGTACTAGTGGAGGGCTGGTTACGTCACGGAAGCAATTTCATAGCGTAAACAGTCATTAGCCAGCATTTAAAGGGTAATATTTGTGAAGAGTGTTACCGTGTTTATGCAGGCACAAGTAGTGAGAACTTTATAGAATATGCGTCAAAAGAGCTGATATATTTATCACTTAACATAGTTTTATAATGCAGATTAAATGGAAAATTTTCCCATATAGCAACGGCTGGTGAAAGCAGTTTAGAGAACACTTGTACATACATCTGTTGCATCTGCGGATTTTGCATGAAGCTTTGAGCCTGATAAAGAAAATAAAAACATCGTTGAATTCGGTGCTCGGTAAATGGTAATTATTCATGAAACACAAGATTTTAATCATATATTTGCAAAACTAAAGCATATTCGACAAAGAAATAAATGATCAGACTAATGGCAGCACATATTTCATTATGGGTTTTACTTAGGCCAATCGAATAAACACAGGCACTCCACTGTACCTGAAACACTACGAAGATGGGTCGCAAAGAAGAATAGAAAACAAAACATAGCTGAGTTTTGAAATAACACATCGCAATGGACTATTATATACAAAGAAAAGCTCATTTTACTATGATTTCACCGAGAATCGGGCAGGAAAAATTAAAGTTTAATGGTAGTAAAAGAACGGAAGAAATGATCTCATACTTCATATGATTTGAGCAATCGCTCGGTCTGAACAAAAATACCGTAAAAGCTCTATTAAGTCCCGTAGGGCCTATTCAACGTTCGGGGTCCTAGGGGGGCTTATTGGAGAGGTGGCTTATTGAAAAGGAGGACATATATCAAAAATCAAGATCAAGGATACAAAAATGATTTTTGCTTTCCTAAACTTTTCTGGTTTATATCTAAAAACGAAAGCATATAGCATTGGAATTCAATAAAGTTTTAAGTCTTAGTTTATGATGATTTCCAATAAAACGACAAAATAGATAATGAACTATCACTAAATCATTGCACTTAACTCTGTAGTCTTTCTTGTATAAAAATGGGAGGGGGGGGGCTTAATAGAGAAGGGGATAAATAGAAAGGGGGGCTCAGTAGAGCTTTGATGGTAAGCATCTAGCAACTGTTAACATTGAAGAAACAGAACAAAAAATAAAAAAGGATCCGGGAAGCAACGAATTCACGCTCCGAGAACTGACAAAAAGACTATAATCATGCGACTGAAAGAGAGGGACTTCTCTTGGGAGATAGTTGTGTTTTGAACAAGAATAAGTTGGCGGGACAAACCATGTTCATTACGGCAGGATTTGAAAGCAGAGAGCCGATGTCCAGTCCCCCTAGATTGGGAAATGCACCTGGGAAAGAAATTAGAATTAAATTAACCGACTTAATGAAATTAATCACGAACAGCAAAAATTAAGGAGATTGGAATAAGCTTCTTTGAAAGCATCCCTACTGTAGAAAGACTTTGAGCAGATGAGCTTATATCCTTGAATACACACCAGGGAGAGAGAGTATTTGTTAAAATGTCATTATCTCTCGCAGTCGGTAACTTCAAAACATTTAAGCGTTTCATTCTACTTCTTCAATATGACAGAACAGATTTTTTGTCACTGTTCCGCTGCCTGACAATAAGCCATAACGATTTAACCTGTTTCTCGATTTCGATTTGCATAAAATAGCTTTCAAACGAAGAAGCCATTTATCTTATAGAACCGCCAAAATTCGGAGCATCATCGCGACAGCACCATTTTGGCATGCAATGTTGGCAGATATTGTTAATGAACTCAAGAAAGCTTTTTAACTGCTTTATATAGCGTGTGGTTATAAGCAGCGAACCGCACATTCGTTACTCAAGGTAATAACTCATGCTATAAGTAATTTATGCATTACTTCAGCAAGGAATCACTAGTAATTGCATTTCAAAACCCAAATCAACAGCCCTAAAATCAGAAGTGCCGGTTGCAGGCTAGTGGGGGTCTGCTCCTAAGGATAGTCAACCGCTGCACCTACCATCCTGTTTCCCGACCTATTTACTTGGACTGCGAGCGATTTAATTTGTCAACGAAAGCTGGTGGTCGTGGTTTGAGAACAAATGGCTGGAGCAGACAGTTGTGTCTACTGACGTTAAATTAGATTCTAAGAGGCCTTTGTTATCTATTGGCGCGGTTCCGACGCTGGAAAGAAAAGTGAAGGAAATAGAAACCGTGATTAAGCGGCAAAGACCTCAATATTGATAACATGATGATAACATGAAACCAGTATCAAAATAATGCTCATCCAACCGTTCAACGCTCTAGTTCTGGGGACCGAGTCCAATGTACTTCCACAAAATCTTTCAACATTGTAGATACGTTATATTTATACTCATAAAGTCTAGGGTTTACTGCTCCTCTTCTATTGCATGATGAATAATAGCACGCACACCAGAATTCCTTAAAATAACACTAAATTATAGAGATTCTCCAGCAAGAGGGAAATTGACTGTAAAAAATAAAACAATGCAAAATATTGCATACACACAAAGTAAACTGCATTTTGGATGACAAACACTGAGTTGGTAGCTACTGACCCTGTATCCGTGCATTTGACATGCATTGGCCGATCATTATAATTTCTAATCAGTTGTGCAGTTGACTCATAGAGAAAATTGAATCTTTGACTGGCTTTTCGTTGCAAGACCTTTGTAGCCTTCTAATTATTAATGCAACCTTTGAATTCATTATTGCTATTTCGGCTTTTGAAATCACCCTTTCCTTGGCAACTACAGCAGTAGTTTGTTCCGACCCGATCAGATCGCAAAGACAGAAGCAAAGTAAGAGGAAGAGAGAATATGACGCCGAATTGACTGCACTCATACCTGGAGAGCTACCTCTATTTTGTGACAGCTTTTGCTCAATTATGTCTAGATTTTGTTTGTATCCCGAATTTTCAGGGTCTATGGATAAAGCCTGAAATAAAAAAAAGTAATTGACAAAAAATTTGGCAACTTTGGTGCAGTTTTAACTAACTATAGTTGAGAAAAATATAAAAATAAAAATAAACTTGCATAAAAAACAACTTGCGTAAAATTTATCTAAACAATGCCTCAAATCTGGGCAGCAGCCAAACAAGAGAAGTTTAACAAATTACTTCAGGTGACAAAAAAAGGAAGCAGTGAAATTTTTAAGGAACAATCAATTAAAAAATTGGTGATGATAATGATACCTTTTTGTAGCTCTCACGTGCTTCAGGGAACTTTTCCATGTTCATTTGCGCAAGGCTATAGACGAGTTTGATAATAGTCATAACTTGCAAGCAATACTACAATACAAGTACAAATTCAGTGATACAGGAATTTCTCAATGCATAAAACACAATGATTTGGTGAGGCAGCATATCTTTGTGAAGTGAATCTATGTTTGGCCCTGCAGACAAATTTACAGCTTGGAATTACTGCCATCAAAAAGGGACTGGTTAGGTTCATAAAACATGATCAATGCAAAGGATCTTGGATTCAGAGCAAATCTGACATCACACACCATAGTCACCGGAATCACTGACCATTGATTACTCTCTAGCTTCGTGATACCATTCCCTATATACTTTTTACATCAATAAGGCACCATAATATTCACAACAATAGCAATCGCATAATTTAATATGTTTTGCCCCTTTAACAGCACCATCCACACTTCATCTACCAATCACACAATTTTGTTGTTGGTATCAAAACAGCATTTTATGCTTCAAAACAACACCTCTGTATTACGCATTTCATTTGAATGGCCAAAATGGATTCAGGCTGTAAATAATCTGCAACAGGTCTTGGCCCAATCTAATACATATCTGACAACACCAAACTTCAAGAAAGCATTTTCATTATGTATGGGCTGGATCATCTATCTGGCTTTTAGCAGTAAATTGTAAATGTATAAACAATAAATGATATTCATTAAATTTAGCATTGATTGGATTCAACTACAGTTACTACAACAATCAAGTGATTTGCCCAAACACTGTTACTATATAGATGGATAGCAAGCTTCAATATATTTTAATACCACTTTATGTTGTGCTATATATGAAGAATGCTTTGAAACCTGAACTTCCTCAAAATGGGCTGCCAACCTTGTATCGCATTCAAAAAGAGCATATAGCAAGCCAATCAGCCTTTAAATCTTCCTTCAAAACAAACTGGCATAATAAGAAAGGATGAAAACAAAAAACATACCCCATTCTACCATATGCCCGGCCAAAATTTGGATCGATGCCAACTGCTTTCTTACAATCATCAATAGCCTTATTATTTTCACCAAGCTTTGTAAATGCAGCTGCCCTGTAAAGGATGAGTTTCATAAATTGGTGAAACTGAAAAGCCACACATCAGTGAAAAGTGTAAAAGAATGTGCCACCTTGTTTAGTATTGCACATAAACATTAACAAATGAAACTTTTCTACATATCTACTAGAGAACTTTTTCATCTCTGGCCTTCCTTGGACACATTGGTGGTGCTTCAGTCTTGGTTGGAGACCTGCCCCTGGGTTTTTCTGTCTAATTTGAGACATGGTTTGCTATTTCAGAAAAGGGGTGGACAGAATGCAAAATCCAGAATGGTTTTGCAAAATTTTAATTCAAGGGCAAAATAGACATGAAAAATAAAGAAAAATGCCAATATTTAAATAAAAGTTCCCTAGTATGCATAATATATTTGTACACACTACATACATCAGACTACATTATGTTTGACTAAAAACATACCTATTTGAATAATAAACTGCATTATTTTGATCAATTTGGATGGCTTTTGAATAAGTGTCAGCTGCTTCTTGATACAGGGCATTTTTCATTTGCTCATTACCTGATGTTGTAATAGCAAGGAATAAGTTAAAAAATAGGGTCCTCTTTTTAACATATCACATTTGCTGACTTCTAAATACCTAAGCACCTTAGCATCTAATCATTAGAAGGAAATAAGTTGCTATCTGAATCAATGAACCGTTTTCTCAACTCTAGATCTCATATAAAAAAATTTTGAGGACCAGCATAAAAGATACACCAACGTTTTTTATATATATACCAAAATATTGAATAATGACCTCAATAAAGTACACAAAACAACAAAGCACTGAGTGCACCTTTTGTACAGCCACCCTTGTAGATTAAACTTCAAGATTATAGTCAAACATAACAGGCAAAGAACCCATGATTTTTCTCTTTATATGAAAAAACAAAAAATAAGTGTGTTTCTAATGCAAAAACAATGCAGACATTCAAAATGTTGACAAAAATGCTTAGCTGACAATTACCTTCATTTTTAAGTTGCTCAGCCAAAGTCTTTTGGGACAATGAGGCTTCTGGGGCCTGCCAAGGTAAAGGCAATCAAAAATCATTAGGACTTTTGTCAAGAATTATATGCAATAGGCAATCCAATGAAAAAATGTTATTATCAATCTTCATCATACATCAAGCCAATGATGGGAACAATTTTGACATTAGGTGAGAGAAAAGTTTTTACAAAAATAAATGGGAATTATTTACTTTAAAGTATACAAACTTAAAATGGTTAAAATAGTTTAAATTCAAGATAAAAATTTGTCACCTACAATATGAATACAAAATAACAAAAGAAGAAGTTGATGGCACAAATATTTTCATAGTAAGAGCATGAACCCCATTTATAAAAGCATAAATTTGCACGTCTTTGCCAATTTCAGTAGAAAAAGAAGTTCACCTTAAGGCCATCATTGAAAATGTCTAACAGTGGTTTTCCACTGTCAAGGTCTGCTGTGCTTCCATCTGATTTAACATTGTATGCTTCTTCCAAACACTGGACTGCAACTGTTGATGAATAACACTTGAGGTGACGAGAGTAGTTCTAAACTGCACTCTTGCAAAATCTTTTCAAATTTTAACGTTGATTCTCATTTGTGTTGAAAAAGATATCTTAAGAAGTGGACTCTTGCCTAATAAGTTCTCGCTAGAAATGCTCATCGTTTTTTTGTTAGAAATAATGAGTTACCCTACATGAAAAGTGAAGGAGACTAGTCTGTTAATTCGCTGTAGGAAGCTTTGCGATAACGTCAAGCGAAAATATTATCTACAAATAACGATTATTAAGGAACAACTAGTTGTTAAAGGGTGACGTTTACCCAAATATACCCCGCCTTCCTTTTCACTTTCGTAAAATATTACCGTGGATGCATTTCACCATGCACTTACCCTCAAGGCTTTCCCCTATCTCGTCAGAATGAGCTCCACATGCTATCTCTGACTTCAAATGTTTGACTATTGCAAAGGCCAGTCGGCGTTTGGCATCCATACTGCAGTTTGAGTGACCGTAATTCGACGCAAAACCGTTCGCAAAATTACCAAGCTGCTGCTGCTGCCTAGGCCAATCGGACTTGGTCCCAGAACATCAGAACGTCAGAACGAGGCTTCTTGCTCACGCTTTCTTCGACATGCAAAGATGTCATTCATCGATCGTAATGGAAGAATAATAAAGTCTTAATACTCTAGGTAGAAAAATGTATTCCACATTCCTTCCACTAGGTGGCAAATGAGTGATTTCATAACTTCCTTGTCTATTATCAAAGCCACCATAATGCCATTTCTTGATTTTTTGTGATGTGGACTTTGATGGTTGCTGCACTACGTAAATTTATCCAAAAATGTTAGCAGTAGAAATAGCGCTGACATTTTAGGTTTTGGATATCAATAACACAGTCCTTAAGAAGTGAGGCTTTTAAAGTATTTAATAACCAACCAAGAACCATATTCCTCGTCCAATACCCGGTAAAAATGTTCTAATAGCATCGCAGTACAGTGGCAAGTAGCAAATTTCACGAACATTTTTCTGCTTCAGTTTTGCTGATCTGCCTTTCACCATCATAAACTAATAAGCGAAGAAAGGTCAATTTTTTCAGAAAGATTTAATAATTGCCATATTGTTTCATACTCTGGTAGTATTTATTCAAGAATTTCCTGAACCAACAGATAGACTACAAGTACAACCATGACTTCTAAAGCTTTCCTCTTTCTATTCTGCATCACCACTTGTGCAGAAAAAAGACCAAAAACAACAAAAGCAAATTAAAAGATCTCATTCAAGTGACATCACACATGTGAATTATGTTGCTAAATTAGAAAACATTGCAAAAATACATTACTAAATATGGCGGGAAAATATTAACATTTATAATTATTAAATGTAGAAAATTGGTATTCTGTGAAAATCTAAATTATGTGAAAATAGATATTTGAAAAAGAAATTTAATTTAAAACGCAGTTAAATTTTACAGATATATAGTACTAAGAAATAAATAATTATCCAGTGGACTAATGACAATAAAACTTTGCATTAGAATAGTAGGTGAATGTGTTCTTTAAATCCTTGAAAAACGGAGTTGTACAACTGAGGCAGATACAAAATGGTGCAGTTGCTAATCGGTATTATGATAAAATACGCATTTATGTCATCAGAAAAACGATGAAAATTTCTTGGGTTGCAAAGCCACCTATTGAGATAATCTAATCAATCTTCGCTGACTTTAAAAACTGGAACGACCTGCGAAATAGTTCTTCTATCGAAAGCACAAATCTCCAATTTACTGGCGCAGTCTTTACAAAAGGCCTGGTGCCCACATGGCAAAATAATCGTATTCGCTGGGTTATCAAAACATATCCTGCAGAGATTCTTAGAAGAATGTTCCTCGTCTTCACTGTTCTCAGCAGAGAGCTCCTCCGCTGAGGAAGAAACAGCAACTTTGGTTGACGGCCTAGAGTCAACAAGAACTTTTCGCATTGAGTTTGACGTTGCCACCTCGAACGGCGTTTTGCCATCCGCATTAGTAGAACTAAGCGGGGCGCCGGCTTCGACTAGTATCCGAGCGAGGCTAAGGTTGTTTCTTTGGACTGCCAAGTGCAACGGAGACGAGGCGCTTCGTGCTCCCTACAAGCAAAGCATTGACATGGCTTAATACATTTGACGAACATTCATACGTGGGGCTTTGTTAGCTGTGTATGGACTAATTGAAAACTATGTTTCCATGTTTGGACAACACGATTGATAACGTTATCGCTACAATAATCACCGTGACGTTGCGGTTCAAAATCTCATTCATTTCGCAATGCAAATAATCTCGTAAAAAATATAAACTGACCAATGTTTTGTTTGCATGTGAACTGGGATACTAAAGAATATTAAACTGCCATAGTAGCCATTGAAGTTAACATGATGCGCTTATAATACCTGTTCATTCACGACTGCTCCACTTTTCAGCAGCATTTCCACGACCTGTAGCTGCTCATACTGGCACGCGACCTGCAAGGCGGTGAGCCCTGAGCTGAAAACGGCGTTCGCTGCTAATTCGCCTCCCTCCATCTTCCTCTTCAAAGAATCCAACTCGCCCTTGGCTATTGCAAGAGACATCAAATTGTGGCCCGAAGCAACCAAGGATTTGATCTCAAGCTCCTCCGCCACGTCATATGCCGTGAGACGCTCCGCATCCAAGACTTCAAGATCAGCACCTATGATGAAATTTAAATTCACTCTTTCATTTCCACGCCACAAAAATTGGCAAACTACAGCCATAACAGCTTTTAGCACCGCACCGCACCCTCTTAATTTGAATCCCGTCACGTAATTACGTAATAGTTATCAAAAATTGGCCTACCCGGATCCCTAACCGTGTATTTATTTTGGGTGTTCTCAAATCTGCTTTCATTCAACTGTTCTACACGAAAATAAAGCTTCAAGCACGATCAAAAACGCTGGTCATTTAATAAAGAACCTTATTTTGCTATGAATGTGTATTTGTACCGGAACATTCGCAAAATACGGCATATTCGGTTAAGGAAAACCACACCTTTCGAAACAAGAAGCTTGACAACGTCCTTCCTCGAGTTCGAAGCTGCTACGTGCAAAGGCGTCTGCCTGGAGTAGCGCAACTGAAGATTGACATCCACTCCATGGTCCAGCAGTATTCTGACAACATCCTCGTGACCCGCTTCGGCTGCAGCGTGAATTGGGTACAAGCACCGGCCGTCGGTGACACTCGTATCGGCATGGTTCTGCAACAGGACTTCAACGAAATCTGGCATTCCCTACAGGAGACCGTCTGAGCGTCAAAAAAAAGCTTTCGCAATATAGCAAATAGTAAGCATCAACAATTGGAGAATCGTATAATTCAAAGGCTGTGGTCCTTAAGAGGAAAGAAATGCAGTACGAAAGAAATGTCACTTCTTTAAAGAACTAGCTAAGCAGACCAGTGGCAAAAACAGCGATGGTTGGTAATAGGATAGTATGAGAAGCCTGATTGGACAAGTTTTGGCCAACCAGTATACAGCTAGATGTGGCTCTGGTGAGAGGCGCAAATAAGAAAACCAATTGCATTCCAGTACTGCTCAAGTATGGGTCCTATCTCTATGATTAGCACGCAGTTCATTTCATTCTGTAGAAAAGAAATCTCTTAGCGTGGCTGTAGAGTTCATAGCACAATTCCTGGCTATATCGATAGAGTTATCTCTCGCCTCTGACGAGAAGTACCGTTACAGTGTTGGAGTGGACCTGCAAAGTAACCGTTACAGTGATGGATTGTTTCCGAGACGCCGGTGGACAAATTTCTACACAGTTGGTGCAGTTGCGCAAGTGATTTTTATGAGAAGCTAACTTCGTGCCAACGGACTTTGGTATCTTTCAGCTTCAAGCAAGCAATTTGTCAAAAAATTTCAATTATAGTTTAGTTTGTAAATGCTTCATCCATGAGCTGGTTTCTTATTAAATTCTGTAAGATAAATGAATACATGACGAACTATAAGTGCCACGACTTCAAAATAAGTAAAGCACAACAACAACAGAGTTCGAAAGCTTGTCTCCAAATTACGCATGAAAGGTAACCTTAGAAGATCAAAGGTAGAAGAAGAAGAAGAAGAAGATCAAAGGTATGCTTAGAAGATCAAAGGTATGCTTAGAAGATCAAAGGTATGCTTAGAAGATCAAAGGTATGCTTAGAAGATCAAAGGTATGCTTAGAAGATCAAAGGTATGCTTAGAAGATCAACATACATTAGCTGCTGCATAAGACAATGCTGTCGTCTGGGAATGCTTCCGTAACGCTTCGTTGACTTTCACCTCTTCACTCTCTATAGTCGTCTTAAACAGGAACAGATTCTGCTGTTCCAAGGCATGCAAAAACTTCTGTTGCCCTGATTGTAGGACGCTTAACACCTGCTCCAACCGAGCAATTTGCCTCTTGGTCCAGGATCTTTGGGCCTTACTGTCCAGTGAAGAGTCACTTTTCTGTCTCACAAGCTGAGCAGGCACCTGGAAAACAGTTGATGCGTCTGATTACAAAATAGGCACCATGGTAAAATAGGTAACATGTACAAAGTGTAAGAAGAGGAATCTTTACGATGAACGAACGATTGTCAGAACAAGGAATGAATACTGGACTAAGCATATGATGAAGACATAGTTATGATGATACGAATCAAAAGCGAATATAGAACAAGACTGCAGCCTTATACAAATTCAAGACCGTATAAAACAAAATGCTAGTCAAACAGGATAAACAATTAAGATATGACTGGAGACAAGTTGAACAAGTGGTTATATGAAAAGCAAGGTTGAGGAGTGTGAATCAAACTGAAAGAGACCGTCGAAGTAAAACATAAACATCCCATTTCAGTTCATAGAGCATATGTATCAAGCCCTTGCGATTATATTCACCTGAATATCGCTGGTTCAAACAAATGCGGAAAATAAGCAACAATACCTCCATCAATATGGGAATATTTATCCTTCTGTTACAAACATAACTGTAAAGTTTCATACCAACAAAGACTGGGTTTCGTGCGTAAGGCTATCCGTGTCGAAGGAGCTCTCGCGAAAACTCCTCTGCTCTAGCTTCTCCTTCAAGTCATCAATATTCTGCTCCACGTGGTCGGTGACTGTCAGCCCTTTCGCATCAACGCGGGTCGTATCGGCACCGATCGCCAAAAGAAACTGGACCACTTCCACGTGGCCAGCCAGTGCTGCATAAAACAGGGCGGTCCATTTATCAAGTCCCCCTGGGATCTCAATCGTCGCTCCATAAGAGACAAGTAGTTGCACCAACTCTCTAATGTTAATAAGGATCATTATTTGAAGTGGCTCTCCTTAGGTAACAACCAAGTTGAAAGCTTTAACTTCTCTAATACTGGAAGATGCGAAGAATATATTTCTTTATATTTGACGGTAAAAAGAGGATAATATACAGAAATTGTGAAAGTGCTATTACAATCAAATTCTCTCTAAAGTCAGCAACTTATAATCCCTGTTTTCTGAACGATTTACAAACAATTTTGATCCTTTGTGAATTGATGCTAGTCAGAACAGTTTCAAATCAAATAAAACAACAACAACAGAGGTAAGAATAATCGGATCAGTGACTGCTCCTGAGCTGCCGAATAGATAAAGCAATAATCGAGGCTAACGAACTACTCACAAATTGCCCGCAGCAGAAGCCAAGTGCAATGGCGCATGTCCTTGTTCATTTCGCTGATCCACTGCCAGACAACGGCCTAGATTCACAATAGCCAAACTGACTTTGTGACTCACGGACGCCTTAGGCTTAGAAGACTCGTTGCTCGATCCCTTTCTACTTGCATTATGTTCCAGAATCCTTCTCACCTCATTAACGTCCCCAGCTTGACTTGCAAGGCATAATGACAGCGGATTCTGCATGAATAAAAATATGTTAGGTAAATAGCCCTTATCCATTTCATTGCCCAATAAAACAACACAATCTTGGTTGTACCAAAGCATTGATTTGAGAACAGGAAAAATTGTGCATTATTCTGACTATAGTTGCGTTGCCCAGAGCGTTCTAAGAAACTAACTACTGTTACTTGCCTGGTGAAGAAGGCGACACACCTCGCCTCCAGACGACAAATTCAAGGCAGTGTAACCGGTAGAGTCGATCACTTCCTGGTCAGCGTCGAACTTCAGCAGTGCTTTGACGACGTCCACACTGTTTGCGATGCTTGCGTAGTGTAACGCCGTTCGATTGCGTCTTCCGCCCGTCATGTTGATAAATGCCTACGCAACAAGAAGCGTCATTATCACTAGTCGTCCTTTCTTTCACTGTTATTCTTACCACGTATCTAAAATCCAGCATAAAATGTCGTTTCATTATACTTCTCATTACAAATAGGCCATCAATGACGCATTTAGCCTACCTCGTGTTCCAACAGATACTTTACAACTTCCACGTGGCCATTGAGACTTGCGAGATGCAAAGGTGCTTTGTGGCTGAGAAAAAAGTTATATTGATTTCAAAGAGAAACAGTTCACAAAAATATTTGAAAACAATAGGTAATTTTACTAATAAAACAGCACATCGGCCAAATTTAGGAAGAAATTGGGATGTTAAGGTGAATAGATGTTTACATTTAAAATCTCAATGTGAGAAACCCTCTAAAGCGCTTCAGGTTTTCAGGCTCCTGACAAAGAATAACTTCAAGGAATTAGAAAGTGAGGCAGCAGCTCTGGGTTTAAGAGCATTTATCAAACACCCGGCTATTACCACAAAGCTTTTCCATTTGGGCTGGTGCCAGCTTCAACGATTCGTTTCACTTCTTCGAAATCACCTCCTTCAGCAGCAGCGCAAAGTAACAGCGATGACAACAACAACTTTCTACAAAAAAATCAAAACCATAAAAGTTGACGGAATGACTTGGAATTATAAATACTTGGAATTATAAATACTTAAAATTATAGTGAATCAAAATTATAATGGTTTAATAACTTCAATGGTATTATAATAGACTAAAGCTGCCTACATGTTGGCACAAACATGGATACTTTGACAAGTTGGGAAACATAGTAAACATATTTGCTTGTGTGCAGTGCTTGCAAAGTTTACTTCACGATCATTAGTAAGAAGAGCGGATGATTACTTTTTCCGATCAGTCAGATAGATCTTAGTGTTGTGTACGTCGGTGGTATAAAGTGCCGGACAACTTGAAGTTTGTACTGCGAGTTTCAGACTAAGTAGAGCCAACATATGCCAAATGCTTGAAGCGGTGATGTTCCAAACACAACATGTGTAGGAAACGAGCTCAGGAGCCGTTATAGTCTTGTCTCTTATCAATCGAAAATACGTAAGCTTTAAAGCACGGTAATAGTCTAATTAGGCTTGAAAATCTTAAGGTAGGCTGGTGGCTGCATGGAACAGAGCTTTGTTTGGCCTACCTCAACTGATACGTCCCTGCCAACATCAAAGCGGTGAGGTGACGGGAGTCTGTCAGTTCAAGATCAGCTCCATACTAGAACAACAGGATATAGGCCTAATTGTGCAAATCTACATTTCTGTTAAAACGTGACAAGAATGTAACGCAACGCATGGAAGGGAAAATCAAAAAAATGTTCATGGAGGCACGTTGAGAATGTGCATGTCGATTATGGTTTTAACCAAGTTTCTTGGATCGTACATCCATTAAATCAGTAAACTTACAAGATTAAATGTTCATCGCATCAACAACACTTCCCAGTACAAGATTGCATATAAAAGAAAAACAAGAAGAGCCTTCTTACAAACAGTAGTAGGCGCGTTATTTCCGAATTCCCCCGCTTTACAGCAATATGGAGTGGAGAAAACTTTGTCATGCCACATTGTTTATTGACCTGTGACAAAAAATGTTCCGTCAATAAACAAGAATTATTTAAACTTCTCATACATGGTATTAGAGGAATCACAAGCAACAGCATTATGGAAAAATGTACTAGACCAGTATCAACTAAATGATAAACATGTCACTAAGTGACCAGTATCAACTAAATGATAAACATGTATCGCCAAATAAAAATAATAATAACAATATATGAAAATAATGATAGTAATAACAATATATAAAAATAATGATAATAATAATTATATACACATATAGCCATACGATAAACACATTTAGCCACGAACAAAAGTTTCAATATATCGATCACGTAGTGTGAAACAATAAGCAAATCAAGACAAATCGAAGAAGCATTAATCGATCTCTGAATAAGGAACAACTGTTTTTCGTGCAATTTTTACAAAATTTTTGATGACATTTGGAGATACAACATAATGGTTATTGAGCTTGTATACTTAAACATTCATTCACTGTACCTCGGCTCCATTTTGAAGCAAAAATCGCACGCCTTCGAAGAACAAATAATCAACAGCGACGTGAAGTAGACAAAACTTCCCGGCCTTATCAGAATTCGAAACTTGATGACCATCAGGGGAAGAAAAATCCGTGTAGCTGTCTGAGAATTTAGGACTTCTCTTGGCCTCTTCGTCAATAATTCGATAATCCAGGTCTTCCTCCGCATTGCAATCGATGAGAAATGTTGATCGTGAGAAACCATCGGTCTTAACTTGGTTCACGTAATTATTCCAAGACTCTGCATATGTCCAGAGTTCTTGAAGTGCATAGAAGTTAGAATGTCTAAGAGCTTCAAATAGGCGAGAAATGATCGCTCTTCGTTTGGGAACAGGGCCGACCTTCCACTCAATGAAACCTGTTCTAAACTTCAGCTGATTCTGTAGTCTTATAGTGCCAGCACCAGTGACACAGCTGCCCTCAGAAGAGACATCACTCGACCTTGGAATGCTTGTGATGCAAATTTCAGCAGCCGCACTAGAGCCGTTAAGGAGGAAGAACTCCTTTGAAATCTCATCCCATCTGATTATTGCATGATTGTCCTTAACTTCTGCTTCTTCCGGTATCCAGATGCCACATTGATTGCCTTTAAAGAAAAGGTTTAAGAAATATTGAAAAAGGAAAGTGTGACCAATGATTGCTAAGACTTAAAGGCATTGAGTCGTGGTAAATAGTGGCTTTCAACAGGCTGTTGTCTGTTTTCATGTGATAAATCGGCTTTCATGTGTTCAGACATCAACTGCGAGGTTAATACATCATGTGTGCAGTTTGCTTGACAGGCGATCAGATTAACGGAGCTATCATAATGACTCAGCATTTTTTTGCAATTTGGGTATACGCTTTCCATTTATCATGACTCAATGCCTTTAATGAAATATAACAGTATTTATTGCCTCAAAAGCAACATACACTGGCTAATTTAGTGCAGATGTGTGTATGGCTATACTGTGAATCTTGAAAATATGAATGTTTAAGATGTTGAATATCGTACATAAAACTTCTGCATTAGAATCAGTTCATAATTCAAAATCAAGAGAAGAACAAGCTAAGGGATGGGGAAATATTTGGTTGAGATAGGTTTTTTGATTACTAGAGAAAAGAAGAAAACTACTGTTGAAATCGCCACAGCCAAAAAACATGAGAGAGGGTGTAGTGGTATTTAAGAGAACATTGTTCATCTGAATTTTTGATGTCATTGTCAATTTTTCTTGACTTGAGAATTGAGTCAGTTTTTGTAGGTTGAGGCAAACTTTGTTGTACCCCACTTCCTACCATTGTTGATAAATGATACTACTGTAAGGCCCTTCTTTGTTTCATTCTCTCTCGTAATACCATTCGTAACACAAGACAGAAACAGTTACCATCAATGCTCAAAATGTTTATTCAGATGGTGGGATTAATTAAGAGAGAGAACAAAGAACAGGAGCTATGAATAGTACTCTAGTACTTGAGGTACTCTACTGGTTGGATGACAAAGGCAGTCATCAACTCTAGCACTAGTCTGAAGGCTATTAACCTCTCAGATTATAACCTCTCTCGATTTGACTTGATTCCAGTAGATGGGTAGTTCTTTTGTATGTATATGTCCACATTTACAAAAGTTACTGATTCTGATTAGGAGCCCAGAATAATGGGATGGTGATAAATCTGATTGTGTTCAACTTCTCAATGCAGTAAATTATATTGAAAATCCAGAACTGATGGAATGTGTGCTCTAGAGATTTACAAAGCTCCAAATAAGCTATTATACCAGATCCAATTGTCACTCCTTTTGGTCCAAAAACATAAGTTTGACCTTCGAATCGTCGGAGATACAATGGAACACCAACAGAGCCTTGTTCTTCAGCAGACTGCTCACAAGAATTGCTTGTGGAAATATCTGTTATTGTCAGAGCTACGTAATCTTCTAATGGTGCTTCTTGATCAACAGAATCTAAAAATTGAATATGCTCCAGAAAGATAAAGATTGTTTACTATTTAAAAAGAAACATAAATCCCTGCAACACTTCAGAAAAGCTCAAACTTAGCTACCCTTGCAACAGATTTCTTTGATTTTTCTAAGCGCACAAGCAAATGTTTCGTTATCATCAATTTCATAAGTGTTTATTAAAATCTCATAAGTGATGGATGCTTCAAAATTTCTTGTTCAGACAGTTCCTATTTTTCCCAATTCAGATGTTACCAGAAAATATAAAAAGACACAAAGAGACTCAAAAACTAATATTACAACAAATACCTAGAGAATTTTCTGTACTGGACTGATTCCTTCTAAACAAGTCCCCACTACGTGCCAATCGTCTAAGTCTTCTTCCCTGTGAAGCAAGCTTTGTTATGCGGTCTTGGGATGACCTCAGCTCTCTCTCAACAAGATCTAATTTTCTTTCTAGTGCTATGATCTTGTTGTTGGCCAGGTTTAGCTGCTTTTCAGTAGTTAGTTCTTCTTCTTCAGAAAGGTAGAATTGTGCCTCATTTTCATCTTTGTTTGCAGTCCGTGGAGAATTATTGTTGTTTTTATTCTGAACATGTGCGGATAAAGGTGAATTTCCAGCAATTGCAGAGCCATCACTTTCATCGACAGCTATTTCAAAAGAATTTGTTGCTGATAATGGGAGATGTAAAGATGGTGAAAATGTGCCCCTTATCTCAGTTGGGGTTTCAGGCCGCTCAAAATTGAATACTAAGTCATTTTTCTTCCTGTGACTTGAAGTCATCGTTGGACTAAAAAAGAAAATGATTGAGATCAATAAGGTGACATTTTCATGACATTTGTTACAGACATACCAATGAATCAATTGGATAACTTTATCAAAATTAAAAAATACCAAGTTATACATATCAAAGGTAGTAAATGTAGAAAAAACAAACAAGCCCTTTTTCTGTCCCTTTTCACCAAGCTTCTGAGCAAACTTAGGTGGGCACATTTAAATGCTTAGAAAAGGTCATAGGCAACAGGATTTCTTACGAAGAATCATAGAGAATGCAGGTAAATAACAGACCCAAGCGAGACTCGAACTCATGACCCTTGACTTTGTACGCCAATCGCTCTACCGCTGAGCTAGCGGGTCATGCTTTCGAGCCAGCACTTGAGGCCAAGCCATTTATCCGCACCGCCCCTCTCTTTTACCAATTGCATAGGGGAACCATCACAATGTGCAGAGGACCTGTTGAGTGAGAAAGGACTGCCCACACCAGGAGGGCCATCACAGCCCCAACACAGGATAGGATTGAGGAAAAGAAAAGGTCATAGGCAACAGGATTTCTTACAAAGAATAATAGAGAGTGCTGGCTTGAAATCATGACCCAATAGCTCAGTGGTAGAGCACCTGGTGTGCAAAGTCAGGAGATGTGAGTTTGAGTCTCGCTCGAGTCGGTTATTGTTCATTATTTAAATGTTTCCTTGTGGAAGTCCTCTAGTGGTTGAAATTTTCTGTATAATTGCAATAAAGTCTACCTCAGTCTATATATCTTCATAAAGTGAAAATAAAGCTAATCAATTTTGCATGGACAGTACACTGAACAACTCAGTTAACTGAGAAAATGGTAAGACCTGCATATTAAACTGATTACAACAACCACAGCATTGATTTGCCTCACAATACTTTTCAATTACCAACTGAAAGAAACAACAGCTTAAAAATTTACTGGTTTTTATACCACTTGGGTGTGTTATCTTTTTATAAGTAACTATCAGAGGCCTAGCCTTGATAGATCTTGAAAAATCATAAGAAATGCCTACAAAGAAGTAATTCAGAGAAATAATAAAGAGAAATTGCCTCTGGTTAAACATTGAGATTAGCTTGAAATAAAAAGACCAAGTGGTAAATAATAAGTTCGAAGTAAGCAGATACAGTAGAAGAGGGCATAATTGGAAATAAACATCAACAAAAGCAAAAAAATAATGAATTTTCAATTGCAGACTCTGAAAAGTAAGAAGAATGTCCTACAATCTAAACTCCTGCTGGCAAAAACTTAATTTTCTAACCAAACTCTTCATTGTCTCCTTCTAGTCATTACAAAACTTACACAAAGATCGGAATACCTTGGGAAAATCAGCTTCCCTGCAAGCTAATAGCTGCCCAATCTTGTACTTCTAACACCAGATTAAGGACTGTGATGAACTAAATTGGGAGCTTTAAGGCTGGAAGTTCATGAAAATGTCCCCCTTTTTTGTTGCCAGATGACGTATCAAGCGCGCTTGCTGGATACACTAGACTGTGATGAGTCTGCTGACTTCACACACTAATGTTTGCATAAGGTCAGTTACTTGAAGTGCATGCTTTGTGTCTAGGCATGCTAACGTCAACAAAACTAAGTTTAGCATGAAATGTGAAAACAAAGCTGAGTATGAAATTATACTGAGTAGGAATGATACGCCGTTTTCAAAGGAATATAATTCTTAGGTAAAACTATTGCCGATTTGATTTCGCCACAATCCAAATCATCCATAGATACAGAGGAAAAAATTTAATACATGACAATCTTGGTATAAGTCACCAAAATATAATCGAAACAATACTTTTGGCTATCTATTGGTTATCCTGGGCCAATCGGAGATTAAACATCATGCGAAAAAGCAAATACATTTCATCTAAGCATTGAGTACACTCAACAAGAGACATACATCACACTTTCAAGCAAATCCAATTCTTTTACTCAAGTAGCCATCTAGGCCAGGAATGGTCCTTTTCTCTTTCCCCTTATCAGACGAGTAAAGTTTTCCGTGGCATTTACAAGCAGAACAAACTCCTGGAGGACACTTTAGAATTTAAATAAAACTTACATAGCATTCTTTGTAACTTCCGGTCTTTATGCAAACAACTGTAACAAGGAACTGTTTTTGACAGGGAACTGTTTAGCGAAGTTAGGGAGGGCCTCCCGGTTGGTACGTTACAGTACCGCAAAGGGAATTCGGTGACGCACCAGAAAGAGGCGATAAACCAGACCCAAGATTTCGGAATGGCAAAGGAGGGGATAGAATTAGAAAGTTTTCTGTTGTTATATCGGAGGAAGAGAAGCAGGCAGTACTAAAGTATCTCGGAAGACCAATCGCGAGGAAAAAAAAGAGCCCATTTAAGTCGGAGACACATTAGAGAGTATAAATCTGAAATGATTTCAGAAAGACTCAGAGAAATGACAAGGATTACATGATCTGCGGTAGCTTAATACCACAGTTCTAAGCTCCTGATTTGCATCCTCGAAAATTCCGACACGTTTACGACTCCTGATAAGTTATGTCAGCTGTGCTGTTACAAAGCCTTTTTTCATTGAACCTTCAAGGATTACTTCCCCAAGGCGTGTCTGATGTTGAAAATCTAAAGCCTTGGCCAAACGACTAGATTTTTCACTCGACTTTTTGCTGTACATTTGTATTCCAAAAATCAAAAGGTGTAAAGTGTTGTGGCCAAACGGCTAGACATTTCGCTATACAACTTGCTCAACTTTCTAACTTGGAATCTCGCTTTCGCGAAAATCTCATTCTCGTCACCCAGCGCGCCAAAAAAATTTAATTTCAATCGCAAAATGGAGGGCAGACAAAGGAAAGTAATTGCAATGATACTGTTATTAGAATCTGATGATGATAATGAACGAGTAGCTCCATGCTTTAACAAATCGGGTGCAAAAAACGACAACCGCGAAACTCAAACAGTGAAGTAAGCAAGTAAAATCGACAGCGAGCAGTTTGGCGCGCAGTTTCTGAAAAGCAATTAGTGGGCATGCGCGCGCTCTACAAAAGTCGAGAAACCGGCCAAACGACAATACAACGCTATACAGCTTGAAAATCCACTAGATTTTTTTGACCAAGATCAAAAATGCTATACATGAAAAAAATCCACTATACAACTCTATACAAGGTGGCCAAACGACAAGATTTCCTCACTAGATTTTTGTATAGAGAAAAGTCGAGTGAAAAATCTAGTCGTTTGGCCAGGGCTTAATGCATTATTTAGCGTGCAACCTGAACGCAATTTTATTTGATAGGAATGTTGATGGCGTACGTCACTGTTCTTCTCTCTGGGGCAAATGTTTTCTTTTAGACCATAGTCTGACCATTTTTTCTTGCGTAAATTTCTAATCTTAACTTTAATGGCAAATCTGTTCGATTCAGTAGGATGGCGGTTCGCTCAAAAATCGCTGTTACCGTAATTTGTTCTCTGCGCAATATTGTTACAGCAGACATAACATACCAGTTGGCGTCTTAAAGTGACGGTTGCGACAGTGCGCGCACGAAAGGCCAATACTAAAGGCAATTCACTCCAGCAGCCTAATAAGACATTGTTTATAAAATGAACAGAGAAGTTTTTGTTGCAGTGCTAATTGTTTACGAATCAAAAGTGAATATTTGCAAAACCGACAACTTTGGTCTTGAAAAAAGAGAAAACTACATCCGGTATTTCTTCCAGCTACTGCGCTGACAATTTATTTTGAAAACTTTCCTCGCAACGAAGTCATTTTGCTAAATTGAGTAGCTATTAAACAAAGCACTTTTGGTTTCTAGATTAATAAATCCAACATTCTGAATGTTGATTTTCGACATTCTAATTTTCTCAATATGTTCGGATTTCGTCAACTCAAGCTCGAGAGTATCAGATCACATAATATAAGAGGCGGCTATTATGGTCCGACTTTTATGTGACCGATTGGTAATTGAAAAGAGGGTCGTTATGGAAATTCTTCAGTGTGTCAGTATGATAGTTCTTGCAAGAAGGAAGAAATGAAGACGCTGAATGCCAATAGATATCATCCGAAATCTATGGTGGAAATCAGCCCTTTTAACCTAGGTAAACGTTCAACCTATCTATTTGTTGATCAATCTATCTGCTAGAAAGTTATATCGACATTACAATGCCTTTCAAACTTCAAAAGTAGAAGAAGTATTCCAACAAAAAGAGAGTATTCTGTTTTCTAGATTTGTCTGTAATTCTTATAGGAAAAGACAGGCAAATGTGAACAAAATAGGCCATTAAATCATCAGCGTTTGTAACCTAATTGGAGGCAAAAGTTAGGGCTTTACGCAAAGCTTAATATTCTCATGTGAACATCAGTTTTTCACTGCATTTCTCTCAAAATATCATTAATTCGACCGGAACAAAAGAATGGGGAATGTGGAACAAATCTTTGTGAAGCTCTTCCACGTGACTGAACGCCAAAGGTGAGGCATGTTACAAAAAGACGAGCAGTTGGTTTCGGCAAGGGCCAATTTTGCCCCTCATAAATCAGCATTTAAAGAGATGAATGCTTTGGTTAGGCCTATAAACATTATGAGAGAGCTTCTCCTTCGATAAATGAAACAAAAAGTTGCTTCTCATTCGATAAATGTTGAATTTTGATCGAAAAAGTGTCTGCGTAGGTGAAGTGAAGGATGATGAAGGTGATGGTGAACCGAAAACATGAAGTGAAGGATTAATCTAGAAGGACTTTCTTAACATAAGCCAGTGAACTCTATGCAAGATATTGGCAATTCAAACAGCTATGATGGACTTAACTTTTCATACCTTCAACGGATTTGAATAAGAAATAACCAAAAACACAACTTGCAAATGACTAGATTACAGTCATATAATATTGATGCAATTGAGATACTTACATTTGCCAACCACCGTAACAGAAACGCAACTAAATATATTTACTGAAAACAATAAACGCGAGGCTATTGCTGCGTTAAGTTGCTTTGGCATTAAATGGGAATAAGATCTGATTACCTTTTATAATTACCACCCTAAGATACTCTTGTCAATCACTTTGCTATTCTTTTCCATTCTATTTCTATTCCATCAGTTTCAAGAGCTAAATATATCCAAAACAAATCTGAAAGATTTTATGGCAAAATCAAGCTTGAAAATTGTTCAATCAATCGAAAGGGCCTATATACTGTATTAACATTGATACAACTTCAAGGGTCGGTTGAGCCAATTTAGACTTGTCCCTGTGCTGGAAAATTGTCAATGGAGAATTGGAAAAGCCAGTTGCGGAAAGTTCTTAACATACTCAGTAGCCAGGGAGCGACGACAAAAATGAGAAAAACATCAAATGTTTACCTGATCTTGGCTACAAAAAACTGTAAGAAGCAAAAATTTGACATTAAACCGGCTAAGACATTAAAAGCATCGAAAAAGCATTAGACCAAGCATCAACCAACCCGCGTACAAAGTAGTAAAAAAGTGCAATAAATGAAATACCATTACGATAAGATAATTATACTTCAATCCAATGCGTCCATTCTAAATTAAATACACTTACACCATCTTGTGCGAATGGCGCCTAGTTCTTTCCACCAATCAATGATAGAATGAACAGGAATATGTAGATGATGTCAATGTACAACATCATCGCGGCAAAAACGTAGTCTTCGGGGGATATTTCGTATTTCCTTCCACCCATAATCAGCTGTGTGTCATAGGCAAGGAACTGAAAAAACATAAATGTTCTCATTGCTACAAGAAAAAGTGAATTTCATCTTGACAGATCCGGTGTCAAAGTGTTGTAAAACCTTTGCCACCAACTACAATGGACTTCAGTTGAAAAATTATCAATTTAAAAATTCGAAACATATACAATATCGCTGGCACAAAACCTCGGTACAAGGGGTTGAGGAATGCTGCCAACTCTTCACAAGACCCGTTTGACTCGGATTTTCAAGAATTTGTTAACCTTTTCAAAAGGGCAATTGCTTCGCACAAAAACCAAAGGTGGTTACACTACGCTTCCACAGGAATCCAGAAAACTGTATATTATTGGGCCACCGTCGAAAATTTGGCACCACGAAAATTCACGGCACTTTCAGCCGTTGTCTTGCTTTATGCTTCAAGAAAGCAAGAAAAGACCCAAGACCACTGAGGTGACCACAAAAATGGGCCTAGCTGACAATGCAGAAGCCGCTAAGCTGGACAAGGGCAAGGACCTATCAGTTGTGTTTGTGTTGTTGTTGTACTTGATTCTAAGAAATATTAAATAGCTCCGGCCCTGTAGCCGTTAGAAATTCAAATGGCTTCACTGGGCGCGGCACACCAATGCTGGATTGAAACAAACGAAATGAGAGCGGTTTCTACGAGTTCTATTCCTTACCGCCATGAACAAGAGGGCACCAAGTCCTGCGTAAACCATGTTCACAATCTGTAACGAAAAATCATACCTTTACAAAATGACACAAAAAACCAATTGGAGTTTTAATGAAGAAAACCTTACACATCATTTACAAAAAGAGACAAATGTGTTTCTGATTGTGTTTCTGTTATAGCGGAAAGAGGCAGACATAAACCTAAGTTGAATAACATTGATCTCGAAGATTATGAGACATGGGTGATTGTCCAAGTAGCTTCTAAGAGCTTTTCAGCTTCTCAAGTAGCTTTTCAGAGAAAAATAACTACCAGTCGGTTGAGTCGATTAATTTTTCCATGACTTTACTGGAAGTTAAAAGGAGCTGTCTACAAAAATATCTGAGTTGACAAAGAAGCTTTGGGACGTATTGCTTCAAGAGATTTACGATATTTTTAACTGAACAATGTTAGGTACACGTGGTAAATCGATACGTCAACTTCCTTAATGTAGAAGTTGAAATCTACTTACTGATATGCTACCCATGGGAACAAAGATGCCAGCGAAAATGCCGAAGAGCAGTAAACAGATGCATGCAACAAACAGCATTCCGCCACATCCAGTGAAATCGTACTAAAAGAAAGAAAAACAAAACTATTGACTGCAATACTGCTAGTCGCCATCTATAGCCCCAGTTACACTATTGGAGCGGAGTATCTCTTATATCGGATAGGGGTTTCAGTTACACTGCGCTGCACCAATCCGATACACAACGCTCGCTCCGCTCCGGAGGTGGTGTGAAAATCACGCCTTAGCGAACCGTTGAAGTGGAATCGCACAAATCCGATATACTCCGTTCCAAAGCCTCGTTTTGAGGCTGGGCGCTTTGTTTTGGCGCCCGATTCAAAGATGGACGACACAGATATGCAACTGTTCCAACTCCAGCAAGTTCTGAGATTTTTGAAAGTCTTCGTTAACTTTTCTGTGCTTGCTTTTCGATTTCGCTAAACGAAAACCGTCCTGACTTTTTCGTTTTTGGATTTGACTCCTTCCCAATCGATTCCTTCCAGTGAACAAGGAAGTTTGGCGCACTTTACGCTCTAGATTGCAAGGCGCACTGCATTGTGGACCAGAGCTGAGGAAAACTATGGCGTAGGGACAGTGTAACTGCTACCTCAAATATCACTCACACCGAAGTGAAATTCACTCCGCTCTACTCCGCTCCGATAGCAATCCGTTATAGTGTAAGTTTAGCATATGTTCGTAGGCAAATCAGTTGATTTTCACAAAAATTTCATTTCAACGCGGTACTGTAGCCACAAGGAATAGAAAAAGGATGATTCAGTGGGCGTTGTACATTGTCAAAAGTAAAAGCAAACACTGGGATTTGAATTAGATTGGGGAACAGAGCATGGAGTAGATTGTTATTAAAACGTGACCATAAAATGAACTTCAACCATAAAGAATTATAAACATCATAAATTGAAGGGGAGAATCGAACAACAACTTTGATTTAAATCAAATAAGGCAGCACTACATTGAAGTTCTCTAAAAAAGATGCAAAGAATAAAGTACATTGAACATTTAGCCAGCACATCCATAAATGGAGGGAAATAGAGAAAAGGTAAACAAATTTAGATAAAGAACCTTAGTAGATTGATAAAGATTGTAGATCTAGTAGATTACCTTTGTCTGGCAGGCAAACAACATAACAGAAATACTGACAACCTAAAAACAAAAAATTCAAGTTAAAAAATCTCAACGGAACAGACAAATGTTTGTGCTAATAGCATCTTAAATCAACTGGTCAATCACATCTGATGTAAGAGGTATCTCATCAAAGTCATTCAATAGAAATACATACCAGAGTTATTCCAAAAGCCAAAAGAACGATTTTGGTATCATGAAAACTACGGAGAAGAAACTTGAATTAGACAACTGACATCAAACTTTAACACGCCGAATGAAATGTCTTATTTGATAATTACAATAAACTTAAAACTACCTGAAAATTGCAGATTGATCGTTAATATTATTGACAACGTGAATAATGATTAGGATAGATATTACAATAAACACACAATGTCAAATTACCTTGTGATTGCAGCAACAAGATAAGACAAGCTCAGGGTCTACAAAGTAAAAAGTGGGCATTTCAAAAGTGGGTAAGTTACATAACGCATGACATAACAAAACACAACATTCTTCACCTCCCAGTGGGGAATGCCAGATTTGGGATTGCCACATATTCCATCACTACTTTTTGTATTCTTTCAAACGTTTTGGAGACAAAGGTAAAATACATGGAGGGCATGTATCAATACAATAGGAAAAATTTTAATGGCAAGAAAATCTCAAAAAGAAAAAACCATACTTTCCCTCTTTTGGTCTACAGGAAACAAGGACCAACTATTTTTAAAACATTAAAACCCCATTCCATCTTATGAATGAATTATGACATCACCAATAGTAAGTCACAAAGATTGTTAGGCAGTGTGCAGGTTTAAAAAGGTGTTCTTTCAACGAAACCAAAGTAAAATATGATGAAGGAAAAGCACTTATATGCTGACATACAAATATTCCAAGAAGAATCATATTTGCAGGGTAACTTCTTGCTACATTTGTGCAGCAGGCCAGAACAAAGTAAAGTACGAAGAATGTGACACTGCAAAGCAAAGATTATGCTCTCTAAAGATAATGAAACGTCAGAGCTGATGCAAAGTATCTCTAAAAAGTTAAAAACAGGTTTCAAATTGAATAAAATTCCTCATTCTAACAGAAGTCATAAACTAATGCATTTGGGCAAAAACAAACTGCCTGAAAACCTTCATATCCCTCTAAATCATAGGAGGAGATTACAAAGATGCATAATATATACATATATATTTCAAGCAAAGTTATCAACAATTGTTTACATTTCTGACAGTTCATTTATATAAACTCTGTTTTGCAGTCAAAATTTTACTAACATACTATTTGCTATTATAATAATGCCTAAATATACTTTATGGTCCTTCCAAATATAAGCAAAAATGAAATTATTCAGAAAATATTCTTTCTAGCCTCCAACTGAAATCCTTTAGGTCTTGGTCAACAAAAAGACATATTGTTGCATACAAAATCATGTTGTCCTTCATTACATTCCCTAAAGAATGATGCTTGCAACCCCAATTGCTTATGTTTCTGGTATCTCACATGGTAAACAATAACATCAATCCAATTTGATAAAAGAGCTTACTAAGCAGCAATGTAGATACCAATGTGTTTCTGCACATACTGTTTTGTAGGTTCACTAGAAAAAACATTGAAAGCATATATTAACCTAACAACTCAACCCATTCACAAAGGTAATTATGCCATAGTTTAGAGATACACTTGACTATGAAGTGGCAACATCACGTGTTTTGCTGAAAATGTAAGAGCAACTAAAGATTTTTAGATGGTTTACAAAGGCTAGCCAGAATGGGTGTACAACCAGATGGAAGTAAAGACAAGGTATATGAGGCACAAGGCTATATCTCCTAGGGTCTATTAAACACAAAAGCATAATTATACCACAAATGTTACTTCAAATTTAAAGCAATGAACACAACCATGGACATACTGAAACATAAAAAGGCAGGAAAATGCAATTGTGACGACCATCTGAAGAGCCAGGATAGCATAAACCTGAAACAACAAGAATTTTTTTCTAAACACTCACAAAGAATAGGGCTACGCATTTTAGATCCCAAAGCAAATGCAAATTTCTAATTTAAACTTTGATAGATTTACATACCCCTTGAATACATACTTCCTATTATGGCAAAAAAGAGCAACAATTTCAACTTGCTTTTTTAGATTATTACTATTTCCACTTTTCATGCTCTTTTATTGCCATCATTTTAAGACATGATTTACACTGTCCCTGATCCAGTTACCATATATTCTAGAAGGGATGGGGGAATGGGCCTGAACAGTCCTGCTCCTTAGATAATCAAGTCAAGAAAATAATCCAAAATTTTACCGGTTGAATTTTGACTTATCTGACAATAATATGAAACAGATGGCTCTTTTGATGTTCACTCATCAACTAAACAAATGTTATTAAAAACCAGAAAACTGTGAATAAAATTTCAAGATTGAGTCTAACTTAAACATTGTGACCTGAAAAAGAAAGTACCATTCACTCACCTTTCGAACAAATGCTGTTGAAAGAAAATAAAATAATTAGAGAGAACAATTATGAATGCTCTGTGCTTCAGAAGTTACTAACTTTTGCTATTATAAAAATATTTTGAAAATGAAACTAGTCAGTCCCTCTTTGTCTTATAGGGCTTGTATGATGCTCTCCTTTTTATCTTACCTTAATATTTTACAAAAACATCAATGGTTCCCCAAACATATGTGACTCAAAATGATATGGCTGAACTGAGGATGAATCAAAGAAAAATATATTAATATCAAGAACCCTAGCAGAAAATAAATATGACTTTAAAAGCAAAAATCAGTGCTATGTTGCCATAGATTTCATTCATAAAGGCTTGCTTCTTACTCACTTCTTAAATACAAAAAAACAAATTCTGTCCTTACATACCAAGTCTAACTGTCTTATCATTGAATGAAAACATGTCATCCTGGCTGAAAGAACCTGGCTGCTCGTCGGCAATAATGACAGTGGTGCTTGTAGTTGTGTTCACTGTTGTTTCATAGCTTGGTGGTGCAACTGGTGGCACCGCTTCTGGTTGGCCTTGGTATTGGTTTGGGTAGGGTTGAGCTGGGTATGTTTGACCAGGGTATGGTTGGCTAGGGTATTGTTGGCTGGGGTATGGTTGACTGGGATACGGTTGACTGGGATATGGTTGACTGGGGTATGGTTGATTTGGGTACCCTGTATCTTCTTGATTCTTCATTGTTCCAATTTTTTATTACCTGTATAAATGATCTAATGTTAAAAGCTACAAAAATTGCTTTTGTCCTATTATCTATTTCAGTTCACTATCAATACTACTACTCTGCTCAAATAATGAAGAGTTGATACTTAAAAACAAATATGCCTCTGTGTATGTCATGTATGTATATAACTATTATCTTACTAGTCAGTGTAGATGATGTAATATCAAATCCTATAATCATATTTTATTTGCATCAATTTCCTCTTTGCCTGCTTAATTCATGCATATTAAAGCCTCAAATCTCATTTGAAACTTCAACTTTAAATTATAGCTATAAACTTTCCCCAAAAACGAACAGTCGCAGAACTATCATATAAAATCTGACAATTTTAACTTCCATGAACAAAAAAGGCCTTCGTTTGGAGTCCTTTCAAAAAGGCCTAAAATTGTAAGTTCCCAATGAGTTCCAAAAAAATTTTACTCATGAAAGAAAGTTCCATCCTATATTTCCAGGGGCCCAAGATATCAAGCTAGAATTTTCAGGAAGTTCCTATTTTATATATAAAAACATTTTCATAAAGTTTTATGAAAATCTGAGATGGTGCATGTAGGACCCCTTGTCCACTTGACATGGAATGACCTGTCTGTAATTGCTGTAATTAATGACAGAATGAAATAGAATAGCAACCAGAGAAAATTCTTATTTCATCTACACATTTTCTGAAGGATATGTTTTAAAACACAAATCTACCCTTAATTTACCCTTTACTCTTTTTTCCTGTATTAGGGGTAGCAAATCAGCAGGGCTTGAAACTGTCCGGCAGTGCGGCTGCCAGGAAGTTTTTACAAGCAAACCCTCACAGGAAATTTGTTACTATTTTGCAGGAAATTTTTAGGGTAAAATCTCCAATGTTGTTAATATGGATATTGACTTTATATGGCTCACTTTCTACCAAACAAGCGGTGATTTCCTGTGATACTCAATTTTTGTTCTGGACAATTTAACTGATTGATTGGCTTCCAGATTACAACTATCTGGTATTCCCAGCACTTCATTTTCTGTTTGTCGTTTAATGGCATTGTATTAGCAGGCCTTTATTATAGATTTATGGCAATGTGCAAGCAAAAACTCAGACCAAATATCTTGAGACTGTAGGCAGATCAAACAATCTTTCTTTTACTATGTTTTTGAAGGATTAAAATAACCAGCTGGGAAAAAACTTGTCAATTGAATGAATTGCCAAAATTCTTATTGTTAAAAATTAAAAAGTTTCAAATTTTGTGCCTTCTCTTGCATAGGACTCTCCTTGGTGAGATGCTTGTCTTGAATACCCGAAATTGAACAACATTGCTTGCTTTTTTCTTTTCGCCATGAAGTAAAACTTCATGAGACATTTCTTTTCAGTGATTGAATCACTGACATCCAAATTTGAAATTCATTTTGGTAAATTTTATAACGTCAAAGAGGAAACTGCAATTAATGAAATGATGATATGTGTAAATGGGCCATTGCCAAGTAGATGTGACAAAGTTGTGATGGCAGGTATGAAAAAGCATTTTAAAGGACAGAATGGCATTCGTTTCATGAAAAAAGCCAGTGAAAGAAAGTTGTTTGATGCACCAGGTGGGTCAAAAGTTATAAACAAACTGCTTCAAGAGAACTCAAGGCTACCTTTCATGCAATTATGAAGAACAAAACCAAAACTTTAAAACTGCAATTTGATAATATTAGGCAGCTTAACAGTTGAAAAACCAGTGTAGTGGTTATGGAGAAAAGGGTGGATCTATTTATTTAAGTTTGTCTTATACAGTATAAACAAATTATTCAAGCTTATGTTCGAATAAAGTTTTTGACACAAGCCACAAAATAATTTCTTGATATGACCATTTCTAGCTATGATTTAAAATCAACGACTTGACTAACAATTAATTCCTTGGTAGTATGACAGTTAACATTTAGGACAATATTTAAAATATTAAGCAACTTAAGATATTACTTGCTATTCTAGGAAATTTTTCAAGGTTTCGGAGGAAATTCTTAATTTTTAATTTTGCTGCCAGGAAGAAAAAACTTTTTTCAAGCCCTGCAGATCAGAAACAGATGCATCTTTTAAAGTGGTTAATACGGAAATATAATTGCATAATTTTTATCTCCCGATAAGTTTGTACTTTACTTCATTAGTATGTCTTTACCAAATATGATTGATAATGAACCTTCATAAACTTCTGTGAAACGGTTTTTTTGTTGCCAAACAATGATTTCGGGTTTAAGATTATTTGGTGTCTGGCACATTATTTGGACGTACGAAAACGAAAGTAAAACGCTCCTAGTCGACGAAAACGAAAGTAAAGCGAAATAGGCCTCCTTGTTATTCATAATGGCAGTCATGAAGTTTGTGCCAAAAATATATAACTTTCAATCAAACGATGATCACATTATCTCAAAATCTTAAACCATAACCTTGGCCTAATTTTGGTCTTTTGATTTTGTTCCTGATTTGGTAGGCTAGGGTTGCAACATTACCTGCTGATTTTGAAATCCACAAAAAGTTAACGATGAGCACATCTAAAAGTACAAAGGTTCTGAAAACTCAGCAACTTACCTTTTGAAATACTATACCACGAAATATAAGTACAGTAGCACAATGCAGCTGCAGCCCAAAGTCTCTTCGACATTTAACATTGACGATGCGCACTATTAGGGAGGCGCATGCCTGCATGAATTGCGTAATGTCAGTCTAGCGGAACAGAATAGCGGAACAGAATAGCGGAACAGAATAGCGGAATAGAATAGCGGAACAGAATAGCGGAACAGAATAGCGGAACATACTCGGTCGGGTGAGGCTACAGCAGTGCCCTTACACGAAAGGATACTTCTCCTTTTTCAGGAATTTTCTCTTTCTCTGTATTCTTCTTCATGTAAAATGAACGAATAATAATACTTGAAGTCATTCCATCAGCATTTTGAAATCAACATCAGCTTAAGGAAAATTGATTCAAGGCTCCTCTTTCTTTGGCCAAAGGCATCCCCCCTTCCACCTGAAAAAATTATGTCTTGTTTCACGTTGTTTGTTTGTACCCAGCATTCTACGAATAAGCATTAGGTCATTTGTTAATGCCAATCGAGTAACAGGGCAGAAGGAAATCGAGGGATTTCTTGCACATTTCGGAAGGAATTTTTAGCAAAAAAGGGAATTTCTGGGAAGGGCTGCAGGCTAAAAAACTGATTCAAGAATTCATTTTGTTGCGAGATATTTTGATGAGTTTTAAGTATGTAACGTATTCAAACAGCATTGACTGGTTTTTTTGTTAACTCAATATCAATTTGCTGTGCTCAATTGTTTGTATCGGGGTAGTATATCAAAATTTCTATCAAAAGTACGTTAGGATCTTACAAACTGTTCACTGATATCTTCGCATTATTGACTATGTTCACATGGTGGCAATTATTCTAGTTCAACAAGGCTGTAGCACGTGGCTACCAAGTCCCAGCAGTCAGTGTTCTGGCATAAAGCACACTTGTTGTTCAGTAGGTCTTTTGCCCACGTAATTAGAAACAAAAGTAGTTAAATATGACTTAGGGCTTACATGCTACAAAGATAAAGCAGCTGCGTAGTTAGTTTAAGTTTAAGCAGTCACGCGCTGGGAATACATATTCACTACTGTATGTAAGCTTGTCTTTTCTTGGTTGTGCTTTGTCGGACCCTTAACGTTACACTAGCAAATGTGGCTTCAGGTACAGCACAGGTACTTGCTTAAAAAGGAAATAGGTTGTGAATATGTTAGTGAATTGAGTAGCATGACTCGAAACTTTTGAAATATTTTAGTCTTCCCAAACAACTTTGGGCCCAGAGCCCCGGCGGTCGTAAATGCGGCCTTGGATCGACGCAGGATTCAAACATTTTCCTGGGAGAGGAAAGAAGTGTCTTCTCTAGAATTTTTTCCACCTCAGTAGGGAAGCAATACACAACCCTCTTTATTTGGATATGCAAACGCTTGATTGCATCATTTGACAATTCTTCCAAGCAAACAGTGCTAATAAACATAAATTGTTTGGATGAAAATATGGATTTTTTTGAGAAAGCATACACTATGCTCGAACAAAGTAGGCAAAAATAATGACAATAAGACAAGTCTTGCTTGGGTAAGTAGATGAGCTATTCATTTTATGTCGTTTACCATCTTCACAGTTTTGTTGAAGATCACACCATCTTGATGAAGTTCACAGTTTTTCGATTTTGAAAAGTAATTTTCAAAAATAATACAAAGGGAAAGAAACCAGCTGCTCAATCAAAATGTGACGTCATGGAGTCGATATTCTCGTGACTCAATGAATTTACTCAATTTCTAAGCGTTGCATACAAACCAAAACAAGCACAACTAAAAAGAACATTCTCTTTTTTGATTCTTCGTAAGATAAGTGTAGGAAAATGCTTCATTTTGCATCTGAATATATAATGCGAATTTCAAGTGATCTTTTGCTAAACAATATGTCAAGCTGCGTTTACCCCAATATTATCGCTTACATACAACAACAAAGAATGAACGAAGAGCAGGGGGAGAATTCGCGATTTGCCAACAGTAGAACCACGTGTACGCGAGAAAGACCTATGTTTTCAATGCGCAAAATCGCAATAACAATTTTTTTAATCTATAGCCACTTAAATAATATCGGAGAACAGGTATCGTTTTAGCTTTGGTGGGAATTGCGCTAAATTTCGTGACGGGAGGCCTCAAATAATGAGCCTATCAGGTAATAAACTATTTATTAATTATGCTGGTACGACACAAAAGCATTTTTATTGATTACATATTAAGCTAGCATAATGTACAAAAATGTTTGAACGTTATTCGCGTTTATTACGATAGATTATGCGAATCTTTCAAAAGACGATCAAGCCTCGAATACTCAGTTTCTAAAGACCTTTCACGTCTTTTCGCAAGATTACGAGTAAACTTTTTATTACACTAGCCCTGGATATATCCAGAGTAAGAAACCGTGGCTACTCTAGCCCCTGTTAAAAGCATCCTCTAAACAGCTAATGGTTAATGTATGGATGCAACACAAGGGCAATTGAATAAGCATTAGCAGTAATTCTGATTATATAGCGTCTTACCAAACATGTTCCTTGTCAGTATGATATTTTGTCCTTCTATAAATGCGTCTACAATTACAGCTTGCAAAAAGTTTGCATTAGTAGGAAAGTTCCATCTACAGAGAAGAACAAGAGGCAATTCGGAATTCGATCACCTGTAAACCATATCTGTTTAGAGCCATTACATTCTTGTATTTCCATAACCATCTCCATTTACTTTCGTTTTCTCACTTTCAAGGCCAGGAGGTCGCTCTATAATGAAGTCATTCGCCCGTGTAAAATCTGCTGTTCCACTGAAGCTTTCTTCGGGAACTGAGAACACCAAAGCATAGAAAACACCAGCGAGAATAGCACCGACGATCGGTCCAGCCCAGTATATCTAAATGGAAAAGAGCGGATAGGATATCAGGTACGATTAATGGCGGGGTACACACAAAATTGTGTCCTTTGAGCATTCCTCAAATTAGAGCCGCAAACGATTTTACGAACGCACATTTTGCCTGGAATAGCTGTATCAAGGCTCTTGGGTGGCCGTTATTTTACATATAACCCAAACAAAACATCTTAGAATAGAAACGTAGGCTCACGAAATGAAGATACATATCATACGAAGATACAGATCACATGAAGATACAGAGCATACGAAGATACATAGCACATGAAGATACAGAGCGCATGAAGATACAGATCACATGAAGATACAGATCACATGAAGATACAGAGCGCATGAAAACACAGAGCGCATGAAGATACAGAGCGCATGAAAACACAGAGCGCATGAAGATACAGAGCATACGAAGATACAGATCACATGAAGATACAGAGCATACGAAGATACAGATCACATGAAGATACAGAGCATATTAAGATACAGAGCACATGAAAACACAGAGCGCACGAAGATACAGAGCATACGAAGATACAGAGCATACGAAGATACAGATCACATGAAGATACAGAGCATATTAAGATACAGAGCGCATGAAGATACAGATCACATGAAGATACAGAGCATACGAAGATACAGATTACATGAAGATACAGAGCGCATGAAAACACAGAGGGCATGAAGATACAGAGCATACGAAGATACAGATCACATGAAGATACAGAGCATATTAAGATACAGAGCACATGAAAACACAGAGGGCATGAAGATACAGAGCATATGAAAGATACAGATCACATGAAGATACAGAGCGCATGAAGATACAGATCACATGAAGATACATATCACATGAAGATACAGAGCGCATGAAGATACAGATCACATGAAGATACAGATCACATGAAGATACAGAGCGCATGAAAACACAGAGCGCATGAAGATACAGAGCATACGAAGATACAGATCACATGAAGATACAGAGCATACGAAGATACATAGCACATGAAAATACAGAGCATACGAAGATACAGATCACATGAAGATACAGAGCATACGAAGATACAGATCATATGAAGATACAGAGCATACGAAGATACAGATCACATGAAGATACAGAGCATATTAAGATACAGAGCATACGAAGATACAGAGCGGATGAAAAAAGCGTAGGAAATTCAATCATATCAACTTTTTAGCAATCGCTTTAGCAAAGTTTTAGTATGCAATAAGCCAATCTCTCTTAGAGATTTGACTGGACCTACGTGCCCTGAATCTGAACGAAATGGACATGCAATACCGTAAATCCTCGAATTGGCTCCCTCCCTCGAAAAAGCCCCCTCTCGAATAAGCCCCCACCCTAGAACTACAAATTGTCAATAAGCCCCCCCTAGATTTTTGGATTTTCGACTCCTGAGGCTGCCTTTGGCATTTTAATGAAATTACCACAAAAAATTATATTTTTGTTAATAATTTAATCAAATGTTCATAATGAAATTCCAACTAAAATATACGAGGTCTCTTAATAATGTCCCCTATGTACAGCGAGTTCCAGAAGATTTTGTTTTTAAGCCCCCCCCCCTTTCAAATAAGCCCCCATCCAAAAATATCAAAAATAAATAAGCCCCCAGGGGGCTAATTCGAGGATTTACGGCATATATAGGAAGTAATGTGAAATTTACCCAGTGGTAACTAGGCCAATGCGACTTCAAGATGGCTGGCGCCAAAGCACGGGCTGGATTCATCCCGCAACTGGTGTATGGTACCTGAGAGGTCGAAAAATAAATAAGACATCCCAAATTTATCACGAGAAAGACGTTTTCAACATTTTAGAAATAAAGCTTCAACATTTTTACTTCCGTCTTACATTTATCGTACATCTAGAAGTTTAAAGTTTTTGTAGCAAATTGCAAGGACATAAGTGTTGATAACGTTGATGGCAAACAAGATGAAGATAATGTGACCACCATGTATTATCTTAAAACAACATCTATGCATATGTAATGAAAACAAATAACAAGGGCAGGTAAAGATAAATATGAATTCGAATCATACCGCAAGAAGATGTCCTGCAGTCGTAGCGAATCCATAAGCAAGCCCAGGGCCAAAGCTCCTGTCGTCCTTGTTTGGATCGAATCCAGAAAGGTAAACAAAGCAGAGGAAGAATCCCAGAATGCCCTCCATCGCAAATCCCTGCCAGACCGTTGTTGAGTTTCGGAGAGAAAGGACACCAAGGTCATCTCTTCGCGCGCTGGGTGTAAGGGCGAATATGATGGCTGCCCCAGTGATGGCTGGATAGAAATGAGCCTTATAGTCTTTTTTATCGTGCAATCAAAACCACGACAATCGCTTTATTAAATACTCATAAGTACGATGCGTGTAGAAAATGAATGATCTTACGAGAGAGATGTGTATAAACTGTGACGTAGTTAAAACCATTACAGTTTCAATACATTGCACACTTTTGGCAGATCTAATTTTGCGAGAAAGCTGGTATCTAATCAAAAGATATGACACGCTTTTTTTATAAAAGGAACCTACCACAAGGCCTAGTTATAAAAGTTCCTTATTCGTAGACCACAAGTCATCAGATTTTAGTACCAAAAGTTCCTTAAAAGTTCCTTAATTTTCACTGCACATCAATAAGTCTTAACACTTAATAGAGAGAGGGGCGAGATAGAGTATGCAGAAACTACTCAATAAAGCACTTGACACACGAATAGCAAACAATCTATGCGAGTATTGGCTGCAAATGAATGGAATGGGATTTTTAGCTCCTGATGCTTGCAGTTATAAACATTTTTTAAATCGAAAAGTTCCTTAGGGATTTCGTTTTTAGTAGTCTAAGTTCTTTATATATTTCGGCCTTCTACATGTAGGTTCTTTATAAAGTGGTTCCTTATAAAAAAAGCGTGTAATATATCTGGTAACTTCGAAACAAGGGAAATTGAATTTTTTTTGTTTAATTTCCATAACAAAGTAGGCCAAAATCACCTCAATAAAATCACACTTTGAGATAAAGCAGCAATGTTAGCATAGAAATAACAGAAGCCTCGATTCGGAGTAAACAATATGTAGGCTTGGATTTAAACAATCAGCTGATTTAAATGACTTTTCCGTATTACTATGGAAACCAATTCTATTCATGTAGCAACCTCTTCAACTTTCTCAGAAGAGAAGAAGGGAAAGATATTTGCAAGAGATGGGGACACAGGCAGGGTCATCTTCTGTTTTCTGACGTCACCCTTTCAGAGGAGGGAATCACGCCATCTTTCAACTTTTGGCGTAAATCTGCAAAAACTTCAAACTGGACGCTTTTCACACAATGGTAGAATAATCAGTGTCTGCGATATTTGTCATCCATGAAAACAGTCGTGTTAAATAGAAAGTTATCAAGCATGACGTTAAGAAGAGAGGTCATATTGAGGGGAACATGTCAAAAAGGTTTTTCTCTCTTGAACCAATAATTTTTGCAAATTTTTTTACGAGGGTCAGTCCATTACTGCTTGCAGAAAGCCGACTTTTTTGCTTGTGACAATTATCTTTTTACCAAATCAATTGTTCTGACCAAAATACTTAACATGTGCCTAAAGCCAAGTTACCACTTGAACAAAAGCGGTCGAATCGATCGACAGAAATGTTCTACAGGTTTGAACTTTCCATTTTTTCTCAACCAATGAGATCAAGCAAATTGTAACATGTGATAAATTTATTAGGAAGTCAGGAAGTAGGTCGGGGCCACCAACTGTAATAAATTTTCATACTGTTCCAGTGTCATTCTAAATTCCTGGTTAAAAAGCATATGGGAATAGAGCTGCTTTCTGCTGAAAACTGCTTTCTGAATCACATCTTATCATGTAATAACTTTTTAGAGGTTTTTCGATTTGACTTCTAGAATTGGCAGGGTTGAAGCAAAACATTTACCAGTATTGGCAGTTGCAAGCAAAAATTGTGAACTAAATTTGAAATTTGAAAACATACATACCTCCTCCACATTGGACCAACAAGTAACCAATAGTTTGCAAAACGGAGATTCGTCTTGCAATTACGCATGAAATGGAGATGGCCGGGTTTATATGGCCGCCGCTTGTAGATGCAAACATATATGAAATACAAGCAACTGTTAGGCCAAAGCTGAGTGCAACTCGAAGCTGGTCGTCAACTTTGTTTTCATCAGACGACAAAGCAACGCCGAGCACGAGACAAGTGTAAATGGCAGTCCCAATAAATTCAGCCAAAATTGAACGCCAGAAGAACAAATTACAAAACTGAGGCATTGTTTACTTCAGTAAAAGCCAAGTTGGTAATCCAAATAGCACCAAAACCTTGTTGCACCTACTGCTACCGTATCTCAACAGTTACCAAGGGACTGCCGTTCGAAAGCTCTCCTCATAAACTGCCGGTCTGAAAAGGCCTAGAGAGTTGCCTGTTTTGCTTTTCTTTTGTCCAAAAGCCTGTCTTCCTCGACGAGAAAATGAAGCTAACCAGACGCATCAGTATGACAAACCCAAGGCTGTAATGCAAATAAAAAATTTATCATGTACGATTCAACTTGCGGCTTCGTCGTTGAAATTGTTGGGCATTCAAAAGTTGTTCGAAGAATGGACGGCATGCATAATTCATGGACAAAACATTTGAACCAATTCAGATAAAAGTTAATCGACCGTTTATAAGCAATATGAATCACTGTTTTTCATAGAAAGGTGTATTGTTTGATGGCAGGTCGCTTCGCTTCGCAACCCTTACCGTATGATCCTGTCCCACGATGGAGCGGGGTCAGTAACGTTACCTGACATATACGGGCGTGACATATACGGGCTTTTCTGACATATACGGGCGTTCAGAATAAGCGATGAAATTCATTAAATATTCACCCTAGCTTTACCAAAACTGAATTTTATTCCATTTTACGATGTTTTTCCTTGTATTAACGTTCATAAGAAAGCGTTATCAATACCAACTAATATATTACTGGCCGACCTGCAGGTTTCCACAAGTAGGCCTGTGAAGTCAAAACACAATTCTCGGTGGATTAAGCATTTATCGACTTGAAAAAGTAAATGAAGTTCAAATCTCAACGACACTTTCGCTAAATGTCATATAATTTTTCACAAACCCCCAAGCCCAAAACATTAGGCCCGTCTGCGGCAATTCTGATCAAGGGCAAACCCCGAATTGACAAACGCTACTTGTCAGAAGGGGATTCCCAAACATACAAAGCTTTTCATTTGGGTAGTAACGGCGCTGCGGTGAATCTTACATATACGGGCTTTTCATTTCAAGGCCAAATAACAAGAAAAATTGGGTAGTAACGGCGCTGCGGTGAATCTTACATATACGGGCTTTTCATTTCAAGGCCAAATAACAAGAAAAATTGGGTAGTAACGGCGCTGCGGTGAATCTTACATATACGGGCTTTTCATTTCAAGGCCAAATAACAAGAAAATTGGGTAGTAACGGCGCTGCGGTGAATCTTACATATACGGGCTTTTCATTTCAAGGCCAAATAACAAGAAAAATTGGGTAGTAACGGCGCTGCGGTGAATCTTACATATACGGGCTTTTCATTTCAAGGCCAAATAACAAGAAAAATTGGGTAGTAACGGCGCTGCGGTGAATCTTACATATACGGGCTTTTCATTTCAAGGCCAAATAACAAGAAAAATTGGGTAGTAACGGCGCTGCGGTGAATCTTACATATACGGGCTTTTCATTTCAAGGCCAAATAACAAGAAAAATTGGGTAGTAACGGCGCTGCGGTGAATCTTACATATACGGGCTTTTCATTTCAAGGCCAAATATCAAGAAAAATTGGGTAGTAACGGCGCTGCGGTGAATCTTACATATACGGGCTTTTCATTTCAAGGCCAAATAACAAGAAAAATTGGGTAGTAACGGCGCTGCGGTGAATCTTACATATACGGGCTTTTCATTTCAAGGCCAAATAACAAGAAAAATTGGGTAGTAACGGCGCTGCGGTGAATCTTACATATACGGGCTTTTCATTTCAAGGCCAAATAAAAAGAAAAATTGGGTGGTAACGGCGCTGACTGACATTTTTTGTGTCCCACACTTTGAAAACTAGGGTTTGTTAATTTACAATAGGGGCCGTTTCTTGGGATGCTGCATGCACACCATTATAACCAAGGCGAAAGTGCATGTTTTGTTTTTGGTGTCTTTTATTCATCCCAGAAATGATGCCATACTATGAAAAAACTGGACACAACTAGGCGTGATCAATTGGAATAAAGCTCTAACAAAAATAAGGCAATACCAGAACACTGACATTCACTTAACGGCAGCATTTAAGTATTCAACCTACATATCAGGGCAGAATATCAAGAATTTCCTCTCATCAAGTGCAAAAATTGCAAGCATCCAAAGAAAGAAGAAGATGGAAGCCAACAGAAAATCAATGTTTTCTCTCCTACAACTGTCACTATTTTTTGCACGCCAAAATATTGCATTCAGAGGTCATAATAAAGGTCCATGTTCGTAACAGAGGAAACTTTGAAGAACTTGTGGAACTTATGCAAACTTAAAGGAACTTTAGCAATGTATTATATGACTCTTGCAAAGCAGCTGCTTAAAATGAAATGCTACACAAGTTCAGCTGCTTAAAATGAAATGGTCCACACAATTGCTGAGGTGCTGCGAAGGGAGATCATGGAAGAGATTAGATCTGCAGAAATTTTCCATGCTGTTAGACGAAACTGTAGATGCTTCGAAAAAGAGCAAGTAAGCTTTATTTTTAGGTATGCTCTCGAAGGTGAAATTAATGAGACGATGAATGATGAATTTCTCACGTTTAAAGATATTGTTTCGACAACCGGGGAGTCGTTTTTTGTTGAAGTTAAAAGGCAGCTCGAATCATTTGGTTGAAATTCGAAAGATTTGAGAGGAATTGGAACAGACGGAGCCGCTAAATTGCTAGGACAGTATAAAGAGCTGAAAGCAAGGATTATCAGTGCCAACCCCTTTGTCAAAAGTGTACATTGTGCATGTCATGCCTTAACCTCGTCCTTCTTTTGGCATTAGATGGAAATGTGAAGTTTAAATTTTTTTTGCAAACCTGGAAGAGCTGTACAACTTTATAGAGGCTAGCCCTAGGTGCAACGAGCACTTTCAGCGGGTCCAAAAAGAGCTTGGTTTCGACACCATCAGAACATTAAAACGCCACACACTTATACATTGGGAGTCTCATAGTCAAGTCGTTAAGGGGATGGAGACCTACCCAGCAATAATTGTCATGTTAGAAAATGTAGTAGACGTGGAAACTGAAACAGAGGTTGTCAGTAGAGCAAGCGGACTTCTAAGGTTCTGTAAAAAATTTGAATTCACATTGGTGACAATCATTTTCAAGGAAATTCTTCAGACAACAAACATCGTAAATAAAGCTCTGCAGGAAAGTGACATTGATTTGGGTGAAGCGTTTGACCTTATAGATTCAAGTATTAAAAACCTCAGTGAAATGAGAAATAAACAGAAATTTGGAAGAATTTTTATAACTTGCAAGAAAGGTCGCTGCCAATGCCGGGGAAAAGTCCGACTTTCAAGAGAAAAGGCCTCAAAAGAGAAAGCGACATTTTGATGAAGTTTCCTCTGACGAAACAGCAAAAGACCCTAAGCAATCGTTTAAGACCGATGTGTTCTACTACGCATTAGATATGATCAAGCAGCAGATGATTGACAGATTCAGTAACCACAGGGACATCCTTCGGTCTATCCAATGTTTGATCCCAGAACGTCTACTGAATCAGTGATGCACCGACGAAAAGAATTTTCTCTTTGATCGCTTATCCAAATATAGTTTTATATTTTGCCCTTGAAATTTATACATTGTTCAGTCTTGTAATTAGCTTAAGTTCCCCACATTCTTTGATTTACTAATTTCTTGTGTTTCCAATGCAACCAGGGGTTCAAATAATTTTGAATATCCTTTAATTTTAGCTGCATTTGTTAATAAAAGTTTGCTCTTAAAGTTTTGAAATTGTCTTATAACGCCAATGAAACTTTGTGTCTGTCTACTTGTCGGAAAATCGTGAGCCTGAGCCCCCCAAAATAAAAACCCGAATTTCCGCCACTGAAAAGCCCGTATATGTAAGATTCACCGCAGCGCCGGTACTACCCAATTTTTCTTGTTATTTGGCCTTGAAATGAAAAGCCCGTATATGTAAGATTCACCGCAGCGCCGTTACTACCCAATTTTTCTTGTTATTTGGCCTTGAAACGAAAAGCCCGTATATGTAAGATTCACCGCAGCGCCGTTACTACCCAATTTTTCTTGTTATTTGGCCTTGAAATGAAAAGCCCGTATATGTAAGATTCACCGCAGCGCCGTTACTACCCAATTTTTCTTGTTATTTGGCCTTGAAATGAAAAGCCCGTATATGTAAGATTCACCGCAGCGCCGGTACTACCCAATTTTTCTTGTTATTTGGCCTTGAAATGAAAAGCCCGTATATGTAAGATTCACCGCAGCGCCGGTACTACCCAATTTTTCTTGTTATTTGGCCTTGAAATGAAAAGCCCGTATATGTAAGATTCACCGCAGCGCCGTTACTACCCAATTTTTCTTGTTATTTGGCCTTGAAATGAAAAGCCCGTATATGTAAGATTCACCGCAGCGCCGGTACTACCCAATTTTTTTGTTATTTGGCCTTGAAATGAAAAGCCCGTATATGTAAGATTCACCGCAGCGCCGTTACTACCCAAATGAAAAGCTTTGTATGTTTGGGAATCCCCTTCTGACAAGTAGCGTTTGTCAATTCGGGCTTTGCCCTTGATCAGAATTGCCGCATACGTGCCTAATGTTTTGGGCTTGGGGGTTTGTGAAAAATTATATGACATTTAGCGAAAGTGTCGTTGAGATTTGAACTTCATTTACTTTTTCAAGTCGATAAATGCTTAATCCACCGAGAATTGTGTTTTGACTTCACAGGCCTACTTGTGGAAACCTGCAGGTCGGCCAGTAATATATTAGTTGGTAGTGATAACGCTTTCTTATGAACGTTAATACAAGGAAAAACATCGTAAAATGGAATAAAATTCAGTTTTGGTAAAGCTAGGGTGAATATTTAATGAATTTCATCGCTTATTCTGAACGCCCGTATATGTCAGAAAAGCCCGTATATGTCACGCCCGTATATGTCAGGTAACGTTACTGACCCGGGTGCCACGATGCTCTCAGAATCAACTTCCAGAGAAAATGCCACACCGTTTCAACTTCACCCACTAGCCATGCTATCTAGTGAAACTCGAGAAAGCGTATTGTAACGGCATCTACAATTTCACGAGCTTGTAAACCGAAAAAGCGTATTGTAACGGCATCTACAATTTCACGAGCTTGTAAACCGACAAGGTTTCCGGTCAAAATGTTTGAAAATTATGTGACATTCCAGAGCATCGGTGAAACAAATATTATCGTTTTGAATGCAAAAATTCGAGCCAAACAAATTCGATGTTAGTTCTATTTCTATTGTTACTGTTGATTGCTTAAGCATTTTGAATGGCATCTAGTAGAAATAGAGACACAGGTGCTAATGGCCTGGGAAAACATTGCCTAATTTAGAGTGGTCCTGGCCACTAAAAGTGGTCTTGGAAATTTAATTAGTGGCCTTGAAAAAAAAATTAGTGAGGAAAAACGGGAAACTTTAAGTTTCTTGGTCGCAAGAGTTCTTTTGGGTTGAGATGTTTATCACTTTTTATTACCCCTTCCTGAGGTGTTTATCACCTTTAGCACAATCAAGAACTGCAAAACATGAGTGACCTAGAAGCCTTTGACCCATCACAAGCAGCCCTTTATTGGCTCAGAGCTAAAACTAGAAGGGGAAAGTTGCCAGAAAAGGCACGACAACAAGACTGGTTTTTGGGCGTTTGTAAAGAAGCTTCCATCTTTAAAAAACAACAAAAGCTTAATCAAGTCCAAAAAAATAAGGGCAATGTCTAGTTTTAAACGAGATCTTGTAAATTTGTAAATATTATCCGAAACTGGTCGCCCTATGACGGATGTGTGACAATAGATGTGCAATGCTGCACAAACATCGAAGAATAGACACAATTGACACATCGAAGAATAGACACAATGGACACATCGAAGAATAGACACAATGGACACATCGAAGAATAGACACAATTGACACATCGAAGAATAGACACAATTGACACATCGAAGAATAGACACAATTGACACATCGAAGAATAGACACAATTGACACATCGAAGAATAGACACAATTGACACATCGAAGAATAGACTTTCATTGGAGAAGGATACACACGCATCGCAACTGGCTTAAATCATTGTTTTATCATTATTATTATCCTATCATTTATATTTTATCATTATCGAAGCCAGTTGAAATCAATCCTGTTTTTATACAGTTAAACGTTTATAATATTATTTGAAAAATCTCAACAGTTCAAGCTTTGGCATATATCAAAACACAATACGAAAAATTTTGTTTTAATAAAACAAAATAGCTGGGTGTGACATGAATATTTCGCAAATCAAAGGGCGTGGTTCTCGTCAAATTCCACAAAAAGTGGTTTTGGAAAAACTGCTTAAATTAGGCACTGCGGGAAAAGCGTACGTTATCTTGCAATGACAAGATCCACTAATCATTGTCCTCTTTCCCATCACATTTGCTTATAATGTCAATGCTAACGGACATCGACACCGAAATGTCTTAAGGCTCTCAGTATGATTGAAATCGAAGCAATATCCGTTGCATTCATGGGCTATAGTTTTAAGGTAAGTTTTTTGGCCGGCTATTTGAGGTAATAGTTGGGTCTATGGGGAATCCTGAGATTTGAAGTCATGTGTTGTCACAAAATCAAACTCTGGCTTCACTTGGTTGGGCGATGTTTATGCAAGTAAAAAACCTTTTTCCCCAAGTGGAAGAATGACCATGATTGCAAATTGATGATTACTTTGGCACCGAGACTCCCCCACATTCCCGAGATAACGAAAAATCAATGTTTAGGCTATGATTTTTGGATATTTGAATGGGGACATATGAAGGTTGTTCTAAATCAATATGTTCAGCATTAAATTATACTAGAGGATATGTTGACCATCTTACAATGTCACTGTTTACTTCACATTGTCACTATAAGCTAGTCAGGTGTTTAATGGTAATGTTTACGTCTTGTCACATCAGATCTTTATTATTTGTAACAAATTCATTTTTGTACCAGGCTTTTTCAGTTGTTATTGCTCAACGTCTGCAAAATTTGAGAATGCATCTGATGTTTACAGAAATGGCCCCACATACAATACACAAGAACTTTCACGATTAAATAATATGAGATCATTTATTCGAAGTCTCTTTAAATATTGACCAAAAAGAAAAGCCTGGCACGCAGAAACTAGGCTTCTAATAACTATGCTCGAAAGATTTTGCATTTTGCATTTCACCGCCTCTTCCCATGTCGTTGCAATAAACCCCATTACACTGAACTGATACGAAGTCCCCGTTTTGATGTTTAAGGGTGTGTTAGTGCAAAATGCACTTGGTGTAACTGCGACAGAAATAAACACAAATTCAAGCAGTGTGGTTTTGTACAATTCCATTGAACAGCAATTCTTTGATATTCCCAAATCTTCTAAATCAAAACAATTCAATTTCAAAATAATTCAATATAAAAAAAGCCAACGACATTTTCCTAAGGAGAAAAGGGTTAAAACTTCAATCATTCTTTCGACCGTAGGCTGCATCCATGGAAATCTAACGCGTGAAAATCGAATGTAATCTATCCCCGTGCACATTTAGGGAATGTAAGGATCTCCCCGAATTCAATTACAAACTAGCTAATTAATCATCCACCAATTCCTCCTCGGTTGAAGATCAAATTATTCAAGTCTAATTGAAGTGCTGTTCCAGGGCCGACAATGGATCGAGTGATTCGTCCTCGTTCATTCCGGACTGTGACAGACCGCTGTTCTTGTGAACCGCCACAAACTCTAAAGCTGTCCCGGGATCCTCACGTGGCGGGATATTACCATTGGTTGCATATCTATCCTTGATTGAAAGCAGTTCTCTCTCGAAGTCACCGGGCGAGTCGACCGGCTTTAAAAAGCTCCACGGTTCTGGGGTGGAGGATGACGTAGACGAGTTTGACTGACTTTCGTTCATGTTACTTTCGGAATTATTACTTGAAATGACACCTTCATTGCCAACCGCGCTGCCTTCCTTGTAGCCCATGTACTCGAGCCCTTGGGGGCCTTTGTCTACCAATGGTGACTCTGATTCACTCTGCGCATGGTCCTCTTCCGAGTCGCCTTCGCCCGCTCCAAAGTGGTCATCTTTGTGCTCCAGTGCCACCGTGGAATCCTTGTCTCCTGTTGGATCTGTGTTGGAAAAGGCTGTGGAAAGGCGTTTGTCAATGGAGACAAATTGTCTCTCGTATGCCTCAGCCGAGGGCTCCACCTCAGTTGTCCGGGCTAGTATGTCACGCACCTTTGGAAAAACAATCAGAAATTTTCTAAATAAATTCATATAAATCGAATTTAGAAATGATGGACAAACAGAAAGAACTGGATATTTCTATAACGCTACCAAGCTAACGATGGGTCGTGGAATCTTTGGAACATATAATCGCAATGCTGACACAAAAGTAAGAGACATGGAAGCAACTAGGGCAACATTGAGTGACGTCAGAGTGTCCTACCTTCCTCAGACCAGCTAAACACGACTGCGTCACTTGATTATCCGTTGCCTCGCTCTCACATACGTCAATAAATCCTAAAAAGATCAGCACCAAGAATCTATACCTCTGGATCTTTAAATCTATTTTGAAACGGTTGATTAAAAATAAGTTGCAAAAACTGCAATATGTCTAGTCTATCATAATGAAGAAGCTCCGCTCCATTCCAAAATGATTAGAGATGTGCTTAAAGAATAAGGGTACAACGCCCTTTGTGAAATAGGTAAAGGGGACTGAAATTTACTGGAGGATGGTGTCAACTTCAACTGAGAATTAGGGCTTGAAATCTGTGACAGGACTTACAAATAAGAACTGCTATTTTTGGCGATGAATTCTCCAAATTTCATAAACATTTTGTCTCCAAAAAAGCTCTAATTTACGTTGACCACTGAATGTGCACTTTTATAACCGCGTCCTAAACACACTGTTGCAAACTAAAGTTTTTACATTTACAACAAGGCAGTATTTTATTGCACAATTTAGCTATTACCCAGAAACATTTTCCAACTTGATAACATATGAGACTCTCGTATTACATCAAAAACCACATTTAGAAATGGGAGATAAAGTGCCAATCATACTTACACTCATCCCCTCCCCCCAATTAACCATGCAATATAGAAACCCTGATATTTACGAAAGTTTATAACATGCATTTTGTAATATTAAGAGTCACATTCACCACACTTGTCAATTCATATATTTAACAATAAATGTATAATAATGCAGAAATGTATGAAACTCTCGCTATAAAGCAAATTAATTACATTTTTACCAATAATAACTTGCTGAATAAGAGTTTAAAAGCCAGGATACCAACCTAAGTAAGAATCCATCTTCCCGGCACAGAACAGACACAATGACTGGATTTTGTCGAATTCTGATTGCAGCTGTGAAATTTGTCTCTGCAGCCGTTCATGATCCTAGAATTTCAAGCATCAATGAAAATGTTATGGAAAGCAACATCCCCCTCAATTTCATAAGTTCGAAAGTTCATTAGAGGAAACATAGCGTTACCAAGAATTGCCAAAGCAGGTTAAATCTTCAATTAATCTGCGATTGACGATCAACAGAAAAAACATGTTCATACTTTGTCAGTTTATTCACTTGAAACGGCGATCTAGTTTAACTTGGAAGACAGTAGATCAAAGCTGGTAGATGCCTGATGTCAGATTTAAATTTTATCAAATTGGAAGACCGTCTTCTAATTTCAATCAACAAATCACCAGAATATCATGCAAAATAAAATTGAAAAAATGAACCTCTTCGAGCTGCGAGACGGTAATCTCTTTAACTCTGCTTCTGTTTCGTGTAGAAAACTTCGAGAGAACGTCGTTTGACAGACCACTTGCGTGTTTTCCAAAAACATTCGATATTTGGGAAACCATAGTGGACTTCAACGCTTGAGCCCGCGCCATTTTGTCAGCGCGTTTTGCTTCCGGGTCGTCCGTTTGAATGCGAGGCTCACTTGCTACGTAAACAATTATTAATTAGATGAACAAAGATTAATTAGATGAAGAACGGCGTAGGGTGTATTCTCATTGTAACGTGGCACTCAAGTGTTAAATATGTAGGCCAAAGTTCAGCACCTTTTTAGCAAATGTTTTTTTAGAAAAGGAATTGCCGTCGACAAACAAAGAAAATGTTACAACGGCACAGACAATAATATGGGAAGTAAATTAACGTATAATAACCACTTAGCAATAATTACCTCACATATAAGAATATGTGTTAAAATGCATACATAGTTAACGTACATGCAAAACAATTAACATGCAAACAAAACAATTTAGAGGAAAATGCGCATCTTAAAAACAAAATTCTTCAAAGAGGATGGATGTATCTGTCTGAGGCATTATCAACAAAGTGCCAAACAGAATAAATCAAGCGGTACCGTGTTTACATGAAGCATAAGCAATAGTACAACATACTGAAGTGTGACTTCAAACATCAAATTCATTTGAAAGCCATTTAGTCTGTAGCATACCGTAACGTCAACAATTATCTTAGGCTACTTACAGTTGGCTTCGAAAGATTGCGGTCGCTTCGCTTCTTCAATAAAATTTTCTTTCTTCCTACTGGTTGTTGCTGTTGGTGTATTTTCGTAATCAGCCGTCGTGTCCGCATACCACTGCGCGGACTTCGAAGGAGCTTTGGAAGTCTGCCCGTGTGACTTTGGAATGGGCCTTCTACTGGAGCCCAAGACTTGTGCAAACTAAATGAAAACAAATGATTAATGACAAAGCTATAAATGCCAAATAAGTAGCTGCGAATTACGACTATGGTGCTAATTATCAATCGCTATCTCAAATCAGGTGACACGTAAATGAAGTCATGTGAATCATTCTATACCTCAGTATACAACCCTTTTGAGCGACCACACATTTTCAAACAATCCTCCTTTAAAATAAGATCAGTGCATCCAAAGGTACGATATAAGAGTCTTTCCTGGGATTCAAATTCGAAGGGTGTGCGAATCAGACGCCGTGCATTTTACGTCTTAACGACGTCTGGTATGAGAATACAGGCAAATAGCTGCAAATAGTTTGGATCAGACCTCTATCGCGGAGCAAATGAAGTGGTTTAAAGGGTGAGCAATGAAGCACAATTATGCAAATAACTTAACAGATCTTCAAGGAATACTGCCACATGGCCTAGCAAATGCCTGAATTACTTCGAAGTTCGAACTCGCAATTTATTAGAAATTGTTCCCATTGACAAACCTTTTGTTCTTCGGTGAGTGAGTCACTTAGCGCTTTCAACTGATCAATAGTTCGAGGTTTCGTTCGATTCGATTGCATGTTTAGCTGTCTTTTAGTTGGTTGGGAAGTAGGCTGGAAATTAAAGACAAGATTGGAAAAGAAATAATTTCTATAGCTCGTTTGACAAATCCCTTTTGCACCAACTCTATAGGGCGAAATAGTACAGATAGAGAGGGTGAGTTTTATATGCTTAAGGCTTTAAACAACAACAGCTTTAGTTGTACTGAAAGGTTTACTCCGGTACCTTAGATGTTTTTAATGAAAGGGCTTTACGCAGTATCATCTTTGCATCAGTCGATGGAGGATATTTCATGAGCTGCATGAGGCACGTCGAGTAGTCATTCTTCAGTACTGTTGGAAAGATATCAAGTGTAGAACTAGGATCTACATGAAATTCTGCAGACGCGTGAATCAGTTGTTGGGGAAAGGAAAGTAAGAACAAGGGAAAGGGGAAAGCAATTACATAAGAGTAAGTAGAAAATAAAGAAGAGGAAAAAACTGACAACTAATGGCTTTGGAAGCTGGAAAAACAATATGCTAAGCTAATGGAAAATAATATACTGTTATAACGGCACGGGAATGGTGAGTGACTATTTGAACACTTTGCCAACATAAACGACAAAATGGCAATCAAATATATTTTGAAAAGTTCCAGCCAATTACAATGACAATACTCCAATTACAATGACAATACTCCGATTACAATGATCTGTGTAAGCTTGGTGGGTGCATTAAGCTTTCTGTACCTGAATGGCAGAAGCAAAATATTTCTGCTATGAAATAATACGTCATTGAAACAGCAAAATCTGAAATTTAACGACGGAAAAGGTTACTTACTAAATTTTCGTATGTGTATGAGCATGGCAATGAAAATGAAGTCAATGAGGTCTAAGGTCCTTCCATCAGCGAACATGGCATCCCAAAGATACAAGACACCAGGAAGTGGATATTCTCTTCCAAACAGTAATCTAATCCAACGACTACGAGGCAGGGCAAACATGGTATTCACAAAACAGAACAACCCAAGCAAATGAAACGTTGAAAATATCTATGGGTGGCATTTGCAATTTCTTTTTGTCGACCCTCTGAACAAGCTTGGCTGTATTTTCATCAAACAGTGTTTTATGATATAATTTTTTAACGAAGTTTTATTGGCCTGCAGTTCTAGTCTTTCTCAATTTCCACTTACTGCCCAAGTATTATCAAGAGAATATATGCAATCACGCCATCAACTTTCGTGAGGATATGCAGTCTTTGCATGTTAATAATAAACCACTATATATCATTAGACTCTACTTCGTAATAAATCGAAAAACCAGATGAAGAGGATTATAACTTACATTCCATATAACTGGGGTGCGATGTCGAGCTTTTGCAGCTTCGAGTACAACTCAAGGTCGTATCTTTTCAGCATGTAATTCTGAATTCTTAACAACTTTTTAGTAATAGCTGAACTCTATGACAAATGGAAAGAATGTAGCCATGATGGTAAAACAAGTTAGTCCGAGTAAGCTTTGAAAAGCGTAAACAAAGTTAGCAAAATGTGCTTGCTTGCGCAAAGACAGTGAAATTCAAACTTCTGGCAAACTGATTAGTAAAAGTGGGAATGCTAGAGCATATGTTCATAGCCATTGATAACGCTAACAGGAGCCGTATTATTCCAAGAAGTTGCAAGCTCATGGAGTCAAAAATGCTTGCAGAAGTTACTTGCAGGGTTATAAGTTTTTTACAAAAAATTCCTTCCCACAAAAACCAGTTAAAAAAACCCCCACTAACTACCGGTTGTCAAAGGGTATAATCTTGTGTTACGTTAGAGCAAGGCCTTCGAAAGCAACAGTGAGTCTCGTCTGAACATCGAATAGGAATCCGTTGCTGAGTTCAAAATGAAAAAAATTGTAGTCGTACAAGCGTGAACGGAGTCATGGCAGCAAAGCTTTACGGGCACAGAGTAAGTGGGTTTGGGAGAGAATCAGGGAGAAATGCAGAGGTCTGTGCAACCCAAGCAGCACAGTCCAAATCCAGAGTTCTTATAGTAATTGTTGGGTTGATTGGCCAAGGTAAAACTAACCGCTTGAGTAGGAGATGCTGCCACAAACAGGTCATCCACGTTTGCAACCTACATGAAAAGCTTTATAAGTTAAATTGCTACAGTATATAGACAATAAACAAAGATAGAAAGACAGAAAAACAGCAGATAGAAAAAACAAAGAATATGCTTTCTCAAGCTAGACTTGAATAAAGATTGCTGATTTCCTATTTCGTCCACGATGTATCAGTTTCAAATAATGACGCAATGAGTCCGAAATACGACAGTCACCTTAGGCTTTTCGTTACCATCATCCTTTACAGCTGGTTTAGCATTCACAAACATTGGTTCCACCGAATCCATTATTTCGCTAAACAACCAACTAGAAAAGAAGAAAATCTTCCAGATAACCAATTCTTTGCTTATATGTGCCGACAGACTGCAGAACTGCCAAATAGTACCTACAAAAGTTGTTTGGCCCTTACGTACTTGAATTTACTTAAGTACATATTTTACATATGGTAGAAACTTAAAATGCCAGTTGAGATTCGAAAGCAAAGTGCAAGTGCCAAAAATATAAGAATAAATAGTCGACCACTGATGCCCCTTTCAACCTTTACTGCAAGTTTTTGTGATTCACAATTGTCTTTTTTTGGCAATTGTCCGATGTTGTTACTGTTAGTCAGGGCCGGATCCAAGTAGGAGGGACGTAAGTAGCATACGCCCTATTCTTGCAGAGCAATGATTATTTTCTATCGAGTTTTGCGCTAGCTTAAGGAAATGGATTGAAGGTGTTGGCAATAGACCCCTCTCTTGCTATAACACAATGGAACACAAACATAGACTGAGTTGCTTTTTATACTGCACAATCTTCTCCAAATTTCGACATTCAATATCAACTCCTGAAATTGAATTCAAGATTGAAAATTGGCCGGTCTTTCGACTCGCAAAGGTTTATTTGAAAATTAAATTTTGGAATGAAAAGTCTTACATCTTTCACATCGTGATTAATTTTGATTGTGAAAATGTATAGTGACTCCGCAACAATTCATCTAAGTGAGAGTGATGACCACACTACCGTTCAAAAAGTTTTGGGACGATTCAAAGTTTCGAAAGACGTTTGGACGTTTATTTCAATTTCGCCACATTATTCGAAAAAGATTAACTGTAAAAATTTTCTTGGCCAGAAACAAAAACATGGAGGTTATCAAGCGGCGTGAAATATCATACGAGAAGCGTCTGGAAATTGTATTTTATAAAAATAATGGTGAAAGCTACCAAGAAATAGCATCAATTGTGGGCTGCTCAAAGAATGCAGCTTTTGCTGTATGCAAAAAGTTCTTCGAATTTAGAACCGTAAAAAATTTGCCAAGGGTTGGCAGACCGAAGAAGATCCAGACGCCAAGAGATGAAAGGTCTTAATTGAGAGTGCTGCGATGCAAGAGGCTCGAGTCTTTACAAAACGTTGTTGGCGGGCAGAAAAGGCTAAATTTCGATACACTCGCGAAAAACACCGTAAGGTAATAATTACAGGCTTGAAATTATATGAAAAGATTTACCCCTTTGAATGTTTTCGTGATTATAGCCTTCCAACTACACATAATCCTGCTGGTTAGATTGTCTAGAGTAAATTTTACCTGACATACTGCACGCCTCAACGGGAAAAAAATGTCGATGTCCGTCACAACTTAATACATTTAAATTAAAACTTTCAATAAAAGTATGTTTTTTGTTAAGCAAATGTAAGTTATCATATTGAAATTGAATTTGTTTCACTGTTGAACGTCATGTGACTTGGCCGTCGTGGTGCCTTTGAATCAAGTCCATAATTATGCTATAATCGGTGGATAATTTGTAAAATGTTATATTTCAAAAACTATATGGCGAAAGTTGAAGGGCTTCTTAAACTCATTAGCATTTTTTACAATGTTCAGTTATGCACTAGTTGAAGATAACACTACAGTATTACCAATTATGACATGACATCCCATATTCTATTTTGTTCTCTCGATTAATTCAAGTCGCTTTTTTTATTATGATCGTTATAAAGCTTTAGGTGTGTTTTCCTTGTAGACTTTTATCGTAAATAAGACTTAAAGCGTTGCTTTATCTTTTGATTCGAAATATCTGTGTCACCAGTGCGAGTTCAGGAAATATTTTTTATTGAATCAGTAAGATTATTTTCTAAGCCACCCGACCTTGCTCTTCTTCGTAGAGTTTAGCTCGATTAATTTGCAAGAAGGTCAAAGCGCAGAGGTTTTAAATTCTGATAATTAATTGTAATAAATAAAGAGAGCCGAAATTTTGCAACTTGTTGATGCTTTTACTGCGTTATTTAGACCATTTTAAAGGATATTAGGAGTGCTTCAAAAGATATATTTTTTGATTGCCTCAAATTGTTTTCATTCGTCAGAAGATTCGAGATTCGATTCGTCCCAAGACTTTTTGAACGGCAGTGTAGTATTCCTTGAAATTCTTTGAAACAAATTTAAGGATTCTAAGTCATTTCAAAGCCTTAGAAATGTCGAAATCTCAGGAGCTTACATTCCTGCAGTCATTGCTTAATCTTCACTTATATACACTTTGCTCAATTTTCAAAGAAGATATCCCTACGCCCCCCCCCCCTCCTTTCTAATAATGCTGGTCCAGCCCTGTTGTTAGTCAGTAACAAATGCTTTCATACTTAGGAACATAAGATGAAAATTCCTTATGGCAAGCTAAAAAAGGTCCACATTTAAGTTCACTTTCAGGTCAGAGTTTCCAGTTCTAGTGCCAAAGAAAGCGGAAAGAGACTTTTTACTAATTAGGTACTTACAATGTATCGTGTTCAACATGTTTATGGTCATTGACAATGAAAATAATCTCCCTGAAATAGCAGAATGAACATTATCAAAAAATGTTTGGTTGCTTATGTTCTGAACGTTTATTCAAAGGACTTCAAGCCTTTAGTAAAAAGCTATTTCCCTGAGTTGTGTGAACTCTACAAGCTCAACATCCATGTACCACAACATATCTTTTCCAGTTCAAGCAAAACATGGCGGAGCCTTGAAATTATTCTTGCAACTAAAACCCTTTTCATATCCTTTATCTGATTCATCAGCATTTCATTCAATCTAATGTATGAAAATTAATCATTTAACACCAGTCTACAAAATACCAATCATAATAACAAGTTTGCAATTCTACCTCAATAAAGAATAAAAATGAAAATATTCTGTTATTTCTATCACTATGGTATTATTATATCATTACTACTTTAATCATAATTTTATGTTAGAATAGCTTCATGAAGATTCATCAACCATCAAATACTGGCCATAGAGAAAAAGACAAAGTACAGCAAACATACTGCAAATCCTCCTTGCTCTCATTTACATTTTGTGCATTTTCCCAAAGAACATAAACTATTGGTGCAACAATTTCATGCATTCCCTGAAAATTAAGACGATTTATAGACAACAGCTATCAATAGCTTGCAATCTGTCAGAAAAAAACATGTCTGCTGTCACAGACGTAAATATTGTTGATGGTTAAAAATTTGCAAGTGGTTAATGAAATTATAAAATTGTTTTCAAGGTTACTTGAATGCTCCATTACATGAAGCAACAAATAAATAATACATACTTGCTTGTATGTTATTTCAGGGTGTTCCTTGGCATAGACAAACAAACATCGTAGAATAATTTCACTGTAAGGATAATTATATGTGCAACTGAATTGAATTATGGAATTAAAACAGACAAAATTCAGATAAAGCCACCAACAATTTGCAAGAAAACCTTGCATTATTTTGAAAAAATTGCAATTTTCCTTAATAATGTTGTATATTAATTATCAGATAATAACATCTCAAATACTTTACAACACAGGTACATTGTTCCTTATCTAACCAACATGTAAACAACCCTGCAAACCTAAAAACACCTCTTTCAAGAAATGAATATCATTCCACAGAAATAGAAGCCAAAAATGCAAATATCATAAAAAAACATGCTATCTTACTCCACTTCCTTCTTTCTAAAAAAATCCATCTCTGGGTAACTAAAAAGAATAACATCAGTAAGGAGCCATCTTTGCCAACATGTGAGAGTGACCTAAGCACATAACAGATTTGCATTCACTACAGTTTGATAAATTTGATAAAAACATTATTTTTGTTCTGACATCCTAAATGTTTATACAAATTCAAGTGGTTTACATGCATGCATGGCAAAATGGTTTTGAATTAGATTTGAAATATGAAAGTGATGCTTACAGTCTTTCTAAATCTTGACAAATTGTACCTCTAAGCTCACCATCTTGAAAATACTGATGCCAAGGGCTCTATTATTACAAAAACAACTATGATACAAATGAAAGCAAAAACTCTTCATTCAGGCTTTGAATACTGAGAATGCAAGAGGTACTGTTGCATGATCAATTATTTCTTTGCATCTATGCTATTCACAGTCAATTCTTGTCTGACTCAAAAGCTAAAATTATTTGCATTTAATTAATCATCCTGGGACTAAAATGTGAATACTCTTTCCATCATCAACTGTCTTCTATTTCTCAGAAAATTTTGGTAAGATATGCCCAAGACCCAAATGTCCGCTAGACCTCCTATCTCAGCCCACTGTGTACTGCATATACACAGGTTTTTATGGCTTATAATATATATGATATGTACATATGATGTATAAACATTCTTCCTTTCAAAGATAATTCATATGAATTTGCTAAATGCTTTTGACTTCAAGTCAGACATTGAGGTTTGAAAAATGTTACAGTAATGTTTGCAAAAAAGGAAATCTTGTCATACATCCTCCTCCTGTGACAATGGATTGTTGACTGCAAGGTCCACAGCAGATGATTGATATGGATCGGTAAGGTGCTGAAAATACATTAGAAATTGATGCATCAATAGTGTCAGCTTTAGCTTGATTAGAATCAAGTGAGCAACTAAGATGTATTGATGAAATACAAAGAATGAGCATCACATACATGCATACAGTATTAAAAGTTTTAAGGATATTGAGAAAGCTATTTACATTTTTCTAACGATTCACAGCAACTGCTTTGCAATCAATTTGCAAACTAACGCAACAAACTAGATTTTTCACATAAAACTCTTTTAACTGAACACTGGTAATATCCCAAACACTACAAGCAAGTTAAGGATGCATAAATATTATAAAGCTTAATAGAGCTGGTTTATTGAAATGATTTAGGAAATGTTGTAAGTCAAGCCTACCTTTTCACGGACGACTTCATAATCAGCCCTTAATTTGTTTGTCATAACAATCCATTTATCCCTATCTTCAGGCAAACATTCCCAAAACAGCTAAAGAAAATGATTTGCAAAGTTATCAAATTATTAACTTATACATTAATAAATGTTTGCAATAAATTTGAATCATAAATTAAGCTAAAAAAATGAATGAATGTAATAAAATTAGCATATTGCTAAATACTGAAATTTGAGAAAAGAAGCTTCAATATTTTCTTAAATTTTTCTAAATAGGCCAACATCATTGTTCAAATAAGCTTAGAAGAAAATATTTGATTGTGAAGATGTATACTAACTTAGAGAGCCAACTACACAATCTGCCCAATTAGCAACAGGTTATCATAATTATTCAAATGTTACTGAAATTATGATAAATTAGATTTTGCTCTGCTCATGTTGTCCTTGCATGGTGAAATCATGCAAAAAGATCAAGGTAGTCAACTATAAACAAAAATACCTTCCAACAGACTCCACGAAAAGGTGAATGTCCGAGTCTACCATGCAAAGCTTTTTCCTTAATCTGAACAAAGGTCAATCAAAGGTTAAAGTGATGCTTAGCGTGAAAGCAAATGATTTGGTTGGCAAAAACTCCTAATTCATATGAAACATCTAGTAGTCTAATATTTCAATGAAAAAGATGAATTCACAAACATCTTATCAAACTAATAACAGTTTGTGCTTTGCTCCCAAACAGAGAAATGCCAACTGGCTATAGTCCATCCTATAAATTGCTAAACAAGTTCATCAATGTTATCTAGTTGCCCTATTAATTTATTGAATGATCTTTAAGTCTGGTCAATACATCAAGTAAGTACAATTGATACAAGTAAGTCAAATAAACACCTTGGTTAGGACAGCTCAATTGAAAATCATTTGATAAAATAATTGATAACATACATAAATGTTACAATGAAGACAGTAAAAATAGAAAACCCTCTCAAAGTTTTAACAGAACCTGAACCTGCTAAATATCTTCTACAAAGTATCATGAATAGATAGATATTCCCAAGTATGATATAAAATCACAGTTATTTGCTTAAACCATTAAATCTAGAATAAACCCTTAAATTCTCACCATGGACAGATAATCTTCCACATCAAACAATTCATGCCAAGTATCTCTGTAAGACAAAAAGATAAATACATTCTAATAATAAGGATTCACATAAATTAAACCTCTTTTAAAAACAGTTGCATCTGCACAAATCTTGATTTATTACACACTTACTGAAGAAAAGTTTGTTGGGATAGGTTCAGCAGTGATGCTTCATCTGGTGGGTCATCTTCCTGCTTATTCGTGATTACTGCTGCATTCTTCTCTGACTGGAAATTGACTAGCAACGCTTCACCAAAACTGACAGATTGATCTGCAAAATTAGTCAAGTAAAAATAATGCACAGCCAATATAGCCAGATTTAGCCTCAAGGCGCTTTTAATAATAAAGTTCTCAAAAGTTTGGCAAAATTAGTTATGGTGCTTTTATTCTGATCCCTTTCAAAATTTTAGAATCTAGATTTATCTAGAATTATTCTACGCCATTCCATTGTTAGCCTCAAATTGATCCAGGAAAGACACACAAGTGACTCAGGCAATTACCCTAAGCTTTGGAAGGTTCTTTTCACAGTTTGCATGGTGACATCGATACAAACTGACATTCTCATCTTTAATGAATAAAGGGCTTTGTAATGCAGCTAAATCATAGGACTCTTGTCAGTGAGATGCTCGTCTTCAATACCCGATGAATGAATTTGCCATTAAGTAAACCTTCACGAAAGCCAAAAGGACTGCTTGTTGAACATTCACTGATACTGATAACAATTTTGTAAAAGTATTTCATGGCAATGTTCTCTGAAGCCCACCTACTACTACAGGTAGACTCAACATCCTGTGTTACTCCAAACAAAAATACATGTGTTAGATTATTTGAATCAAACAAAATGTGATGTTTTTCAAGAGGTATAAGAATGCAGGGGTACGACAAGTATTGGATTTAAAGAAATTATACTCCCACTCCCCTATAGAAAATGGAATAGCTAATCACACTTCGGAGACGAAAGGAGTTAAATGTCGGTCAACCAGCGTATTAGGTTTAATGGCATGGGCTAAAGAAAATCTAGCCCTGCCAATATTACCAGGCCTAGTAGGCACATATATTTACCTCCGTGCAAAGGGTCATCCATGACCTCATCCGATCGCTTACCAAAATGATCTAATATGTCGTGAATTGTCTCATCTGAAATTTTTTCCATCGCTTACTGCGAGCCGCTACAATTTGCATTAGGCGACTAAAGCATTTATAGTGCATAAAATCACACAAGTACCATCCATTTCCTTGCTCTTCCAATAATCGAAAAAGTCATTTGAGACTTAAAACAACAGCAGCAACAACAGCAACAACAGAAATATTCGTCATGAACTCTGTTGCTTGAAGCCAAACCCCCTCCCCCACAATTTCAGAAACAAAATATTTTAGCCGTTCTTTCTAAAAAAATATAAAATAGAGTATCAAATGAAAAGAGAACAAGGTGTTATATTTGATAACTTATTGAAGCATATTTTTATTATCTGTCTTTTATTTGTACCAATTCAGTAGATAGCTCTCATTGCGCGAACCGATGGTCAACCTTCCTTCCCTTCCCACACGTTTATCACCAGAATTTTAGCATGACTCCTCCCCTCCCAACTTTTTTCTAAATATCAGTAATCAATGGGAATTGTTTAACTGTCTATTCCAAGCGGTAGGGTATTTATTTTGTTAAATTTCAACCCTGGAGATGCATTTTTAGCCATTCTCGAGAGCGGTCAATTTCAAAACTTTTCTTTTGCATCGGCACCAACCATGGTGGGTCCTCATATGTCGCTAAACTTGATTCGTAGTGCTCCCACGTTCAATTTTTTTGGTGCAGCAGGAACAAGGTAAAACAAGAACTCATTCTAAAAATAGCGCCTCACTTTGATTGAAAGGTCTTATAAAGGTATTATAAAAAATATATCAAATATAAGATCAAACACAAAACATTACAATAACGACTAGAATGGTCATACGCGAAGCTCTGAGGCGCATTAAAGCCTAAAGTTCTAGCCTCATTTCAACATGGGCCTTTCTGTGCTTCCTGTCAAGAGGATGATGAAAGAACATTACAGACATTGTCAAACTATGATCAAAGGGTTGGGGCTCCAGACAGGAGTCACTGTGTGTTCTCTTAGGTTAGATTCTTGTTCTCTGAGCTATATCACGCCTGATACACGTCCACAACATTGTCCACTCCCCGTTTGGCTGTTTCCACGACAACTCAAGAACAAGGTGGACGATAAAACTGATGTGCATGGCAAGGAGGTCGGGGGAGGGTGTTGGTATTGGTGGTGGTTGTGGTGCCTTGGTGGTTCTCTAGAAGAGCATATGCTCCTTTTCATGATGCCCATTTGCTACAGCTCCCCGTTAATACAGCGTGTCCAACATTCTATAACACCCCTGCATACGCCCGATGAGCTTTCCCGGTGTTTCATACAAATAACAAAAATGTTTCAACATATAAATTAACTCGACATGATTTCCTAAACAACTTCTTAAATAAAGCAGGATAACAAACGATTCGTAGCAAAATATAGAATACTTTTTATAAAAACGTTCCATCCTAAATCGCGTTATATACTACGGATGTCATTAAAATATTATCCAACCGTCCAATTTCCTCTTGACTCGCGCACCGTCAATATTCGATCACACTTGTGCATCAATACCTTGGCAATGGCCGACTATAAACCCGTATACAAAATAAATCCGTGTACAATACTTAGATTCGCAAAAGTATATTCTAAACAAAACTCTAAGATGCTTTGCAAACTGGCATCGTCAAAATAGCGGAATATCGTTGAAATGCAGCTATTAAAAGTTAAAGTTGAGAGTTCATTAAAATCTCTTATGCACAACATAACAAAGTAACAGGATTGAATGATAGCGACTAACCGTTCGCTAACAATGTGAGTTAGAATGTATGTTAAACAAATATAACGATTTGATAAAAAAGTTGGGAATTGCAAAATAAATAACTATTTAAAACCATTTCCAGTGCTTCTCAACTTTGTCCACACATTGATAATTTCCCTCAAAACTTTATGCATCCTCATAAAATTACTCAGAAAATCGTATATCAAGAAACAAAATTAGGGAAAAAAATAATGAAATGCAGATAAAAATATAACTGTTATGGTAACCCATTAACTATCAATACGAAAGTAAAATTGAAAATTATCATTTTATGATGAAAATGCTAGGTTTCCTCAAAGCATTTAGTGTTGAAAGCTTTAAGCATAGTTTAACTTTAAAATTCTCTCTATTAAGGCTCTCTATTGCCTAAAAACAGCATCCCTATAGATAAAAGAGTGAAAGGAAACCGAGCAGTTTCACCTTATCCATCTGGTTTTGTATTACAGACAATTTGCAAAGCACTCAATCATTAGAGATAGGATTAACGACCGGTTATGAGGGCACAACTGTGTGATCTTTTACTCTGCAGTCTGCCTGAACTTTTATTCCACATCATCTTCCATCGTTGGGTCCGAAATATCCTTGATTCGCTTGCGATTGAAAAAGCCAGCCTACAAAGATATTCGTGACTACATCAACTAGAAGCCATAAACTCCAACAAGTTTTCAAATGTGATGTATACAAACATTAACTGTGTACTTTCTAGTCACAGAAATTGGGATTATCCTGAAGAGAAAGAAACAAACATACCTTCCACAGGCCAATAATGACCGCAGTAATCAGTAGAAGAGCCCCCAGTACCGCGAGAAAGATAATCCACCAAGCAATAGGCTCCGATGCTTTATGACTAGTTGAGACTGGTGGGCTGACGTGTACTGAAACCTAAACGATGAACAACAAAACACAAAACTGTCAGATCAGCTGAATAATCAAAAGCGATGACGAGGTTTTGCGTGCGAAAGGCCACTGAAAGGGACGCTACATTAGGACACTGAACATTATAGCATTGTATATTAAAGGATTACAAATAAAATCAAAATAAATTTAAGCATTATAGATGAAAGCATTATAAGCATCGCATATTAAAACATAATATATTAAGCAGCATTAAATACTAAAGTATTATTCATCGAAGCATTATATATCAAATTATTATTTATCAAAGCATTACACATTAAAGCATCATACATTTCAAATCATTATATATCAAAGCATTACATTTTAAAGCACTTCATATTAAAGTATTATATAACATCAAATCATTATATATCAAAGCATCATATATAAAAGCTATTATACAACATCAAAGCATTGAATATCGAAGCATCATATATCAAAATATTACACATTTAATCATTACAAATAAAAGCAAAATAAATTTAAGCATTATATATCAAAGCATTATACATTAAAGCATTATACTTCAAAGCATTATAAATTAGGGTGCACACAAGCATGCTGATATACGTCTCCCTGCGATTAATGGCTCGCATTGAACTCTCCCAACAAAACCAGAAGCGTTCTCAATATTTTTCAACCCTTTTTAAACACCTTAGGCAATGGGCGAAACGTTATTATAAAACCGGATGCGTATGCAATAACTACCAGTACACTGTTTATGTTTCTTGTTGATTTGTATTTTCCAAAAACTGTGTCTAATTATGTTGAGCGTTATATACATCACCTTGAAACTGTCCAACCTGTGCAGAGCCACAGCTCAAAATGACTCCAACGTAGCTTACAATACGAGATGATCATTATCACAAATGCAGTTATTACCTCGGTTTCAATGGTCTGGTTCCTGTATCGAGGTGGCAAGTACTCCAATTCTTGTGAAGGGATGATGAGGCCTGCTTTAGATATCAGCACCGTTGGGCCTCGCTTCTCCTGTTTCAAAAATATCAAATTCCAATTGAAAATTGTTCCTTACTTTATAAGGGATCTTGACGTATTCTAATCAATTAATCAGGTTGAAGAAGTGTATTTTGTCTCTAGACATAATTTTTCATCCAAATTGCAGATTGAAAAAAGAGATTGACCCGGACTTCAGTACAACGGGACATGTGGCATAACAACAACAACATCGATCCTACTTGAAACAGGCAACAGAAAATCAAGATCCGCAGTGAAATCACCTCAATAAAGGTATTTTGAAATAATCTCGTTCCTAATTTGATAACTCTATTGTCTCCTTTCTTCATGGTCCTCAACTTGCAGGTTATGGTGGAGCATGTTCCAGTTCGGCAGTTCTGGCAAAAGATAATGACAAGGAAATCAATAGAGGCAACCTTAGTCCAATTGGTCAAACGCATACACTATGTTTATTTGCTGGGCAGCTGCCTAGACAAATGGTGTCTTGGTCATGGCCATATTTTCACCATAACACCTGTGTCACTATAAATGCACCAAAGTCGTGTTATACAGTGCAATCAATTAAAAGCGTTTAAAGTGCATAAAGAGCAGGCCGAACGAGAAAATACAACTAACCAGCTTTACGAGCCCTTTTTCCTCGACTTTAGCTTCCCTTCTTCGACGAGATTTTGCTACGTCATCACTGCTTTGTACCTGTAAGTCAAATTACAATTAAAACTCATCATACTTGAAAGGCCTATTGTTGAGCATGAATAATGACGTCATAAATCAAGACTTGTCTTCAATCAAGACTCAAGTGTCACTTAAAAATAACAGAATTTTTGCAATTTCTTACCTTTAATTTAAGAGGATTGATTTTTCCCTTAGTATTACAAGAGGCAATTCCATCAACCTGAAAATCATAAAAAATTGCAGACGGTTTGAAAATAGGGAGATAATTCTCATTCACTTATTGTTGTTTATTTATTCACTTTGTTTATTCACTTTATTCTCATTGTTGTTTAGATTGAATCAATGAGACACACGTGAAACGTTCTAGAAGAAGACATTGCAGCTACATTTGTACTGTTCGATTGACCATAACTGGATAGAAAGAGCTTCTCCAGTGGCAATGTTCAAATTTCACTTGATTTGCAATGCAATGTACCAAAACATGGGCGCCTGGCTTGAACCCGAATTTGCTAACAATAAGGGTTGATAATACATCTAGAAACAAGAATACAACAATGAAATAGCATGGAATTATGTGTGAAGTTAAGAGTTCAATTCACAAAACGTCGAAACACTTACCGTTGCACTGAATAACATCAGGACCCACTTTTCACTGTGCTGGAAAACCAGGCTGATTTGTGCCTCCAGTCCCTCTAAAGGGCTTGGACCTCTGTTCTGGACCTGGTAAAGAAAAAGAAGCCTTTACTTGTGTGCGTCTACGGTTGCGCTAACGTCAAGTTGCGGTGCTTCTAGCTGACTTCTAGTTCCCTCTTCTAAGGACAACTATTGATTAATGTTTCGCTAATTTTCGATACATTATTAGCAAATAAGCGAATCAAGCGTGAAGCACAGAGTAGGCCACAAAAACGCATGGTTCTATAGACACGGCATCTGATGACGATTACACAGTAATAGTCAGGGCGCTACGGGGATTCACACTGGAAATTTTTGCGGGCAATTTAATTTTTGGTTTAAAACATACCTTATACCTTGCACATGATAATTTTACCGGTTGGACACCGCCAAACTGCTTCAGTGGGTCATCCAATCAAAGTTTTGTCAACGCTTTTTAGGCCTATTTTCTTCCGAGGGCGCCATTTTGTTTTATATGTCAGACTTCTCGAGCAGGTTCTGACAAGTCTCATAGGCGCTCTTATTTCCAAGAAAAACGCTATTTAGTGATTTTCTGATATAAATGCAGAAAAGTTGCCTTCAAGGAGAATTTTGGGGATTGAACCTGTTGAAAGGGTGAGGGGGCTAGTGCACGAGTTCTCGAGAGATATGACATGTATCAATGTTCTCAGCTGATGTTACTTCCGTATTTTCAACGTTCTGAAAGCTTCTTTTAATGGGAAATAGGGGGTAGGAAATCTAGAAAACTTGATCATAAAGGCACAAGGGAAAAAGAAGGTTATACCAGAATTTTTTACGAAAAAGGGTTTTACTGAAGACTTGGAGTAGGGGATAATTATTTTCCCTATTTTTTAATACGAAAATTGCAATAATTCTTTTGGTGCATTTAACACAATTTAACAAACCCTAAATATCTTTGGCATATCATAATGAAGTTTATGTTTTTTCAAAAATATTTTGCTCGTATGTACCAGATGCTCTGGTGGAACGGAAGGTGGGGGGGGGGGGGGGGCAAATTGAAGACTTGCGGGTTTTGCAAAAGGCTACATTGATACATGTCATATCTCTCGAGAACTCGTGCACTAGCCCCCTCACCCTTTCAACAGGTTCAATCCCCAAAATTCTCCTTGAAGGCAACTTTTCTGCATTTATATCAGAAAATCACTAAATAGCGTTTTTCTTGGAAATAAGAGCGCCTATAAGACTTGTCAGAACCTGCTCGAGAAGTCTGACATATAAAACAAAATGGCGCCCTCGGAAGAAAATAGGCCTAAAAAGCGTTGACAAAACTTTGATTGGATGACCCACTGAAGCAGTTTGGTGGTGTCCAACCGGTAAAATTATCATGTGCAAGGTATATGGTATGTTTTAAACCAAAAATTAAATTGCCCGCAAAAATTTCCAGTGTACACCTAATTTTGACCCCGTAGCGCCCTGACTATAATTTCATTATAAACATCACTGCATTAGAACTCTCGCCCATGCAAAAGAGATTACCATCGAGAGCAATGCAAAGATGCTGCTTTAATCATTTTTATTAGAAAAGCACCCGTCGCACATCAAAAAATCCTTGCTCATTTGAAGACCAGGGGAAATGACCCCTAACTTACCTTAGCGAAAAAGACTCTAAAAGACTTTAAAATGATCAATATGAACTGAATATTAAAGTTAGGCTCACCAGAAAGGTATAGGTCACCTCTGGCCCGACTTGTGTATCGTTCTTCAAGTCAGATGTTGCAGCGATGGGGCTTTTGTCGTAGAAGAACCGGTTTGGACTGGCAGTTCTGTTGATAAACACAGTTTAAAAAAATCAAATAAAACAAAGAAACTTCAAAGAAAATATTTTAGGACATTCTAAGTTTAAAGCGGGTGGGAACTTAAAAATCAAATTAAAATCGATATCATTGGATTATCACGTCATATCTCTACTTTTTTTATCTCGACAAGTACGTGCCACGCTTATTTCTGCTTTCAAAACAAACATTTGAAGACACACCGAAATTGGAGATATTTGAACGCAACCTGCTGATATTTGATTAAGCTTCCAGAAAGAAGTTTATCGTTACGGAAACTATTTGAAGAAGCCAACTATCGGTACCATGTACAAGTTGATTCGTTGAACATTTAGTCTCTTTTAGGTAGCAAACTCGTGGTTTTTGTGTACGAAAAATTGAGTACACTATGTAGTGGGTCGAGGGGAACGCTTATATCTATGGGCGAAACAGTACTGTCTGCAGATTGAGTATTACGCTCCCTTACGATAGTTTGGTTGTGCACTCTATGTCTGAGATTCTGTTGGGACCTGCTTTTAGCATTATGCAAAGCTCACTTCTGTGGGGACCTGCTTTTAGCATTGTGCAAAGCTCACTTCTGTTGGGACCTGCTTTTAGCATTAGGCATGCGCAGTTTGAGCACTTTGGCAGCGTCCCACAATCGACGCGTTAAACTGCCTTGTTGGTATCACAGTATGGCCCGGGATATATCTCAGACAAGCTCTGTGCTGCACTGACGAGCCCACAAAGGGCGAAACAGTACTGTCTGCAGATTGAGCATGTATGTAAATATAGAGGTATTGCTATAGATATAGATATTGGTATATGTAGAAATTGGTATATATACTGATATGTAGTATATATACCAATATGTTTATATGTACCGATATATATCTATACCAATATATATCTATACCAATATATATCTATATACCAATATATACCTATATTTTAAACTCTGTTTACTACATGCATGCGAGCTCTGTGCTGCACTGACGAGCCCACAAAGGGCGAAACAGTACTGTCTGCAGATTGAGTATCAGTGGCGCAGCGTGAGTTGCAGAAGTGGGTATGCGGGGAGCGGTGTGGGCCAAGGGACAACGCCCCTATGGGCGAGCAGGGGGTGAAGCCCCCCGGAAGCTATAGCTTTTTAAAACAACCTGATTGTTAAAATAGCGCTCTCTTTACATTCTTATCATACCCAAACAGAACATCTACAACACAGTTTAAAATGAAGATTATATAGTTAAAACATGACAATTTTTGACAACAACATGACATGACAATGTTCAAATGAATTAGGATACAATCTCTGAGCTGATAAACAATCCAAGATCTTCTATAACAATTTATTCGTGGCTATGATAATATTTATAAACAACATGCAGGCGAAAATGGTATTCTAAAAGGGCAGACCCCGAACCACCCCTATTTGCGTACCCTCCCTATTTGGGTACCCTCACTAATTGAGTACCCTCACTTGGCACTCAAGCTAAAATGAAAAACATTTGTGCAATCATCTTATACTCCTCTATCTCTATAAACCTATAATCCATATCGTCTACTTGTTCGAATCCATATGTCGAAGACTTATTCTGAGATTCAATTCAACTAGGGCATGCGGATCGGCAACCGCATGCCCTGGCTCTTTGTTGAACAGCAAGCCAAGTCACGTGATCAGATGCTGATCAAGAGAACACGAAGCAAGCTGAGGTCAGTTGCTTCCCTTTCAAAGCTCTGTCCTCAACGCTGTGAGTAAATAATTGGAGCAATCTCTCGTTAGCATGATAGATTATTCGGTGATACAACATTCTATCCTACTTTTTTGCAAAATTTTACATTTAAAGAGGGAAAAAAAGTTTTATATCAGGGAATGCGATGAGAATTCCGCATTCCAGGAAATGAGCAGTTGCTAGCCAAAGTCAGTCCAAAACAAAGGGATCTTTAGAAACAGGGATACGAAGATTTGTAAATTCCTTTCAAGGTAAAAGCTAAGATGGATCCATTGAACTCCGATGGGTGGATCAAGGGTGCGACAGTGCAAATTTCAATTAATCGTCAAAGCAAATGTTTAAGCAATAAAAACTGTTTTCTTTTCAAAAAGGCGATTTTTGGTCAGATTTTGCAGGGCATGCGGCGCATTACCAGCTTCCCCTGACGCTACGCCACTGTTGAGTATATATATATAGAGACGCTCTTCCGTAACTTCTTTGCTATGCAAGGCATGCTCATTTTCTGTAATTACGGTACCGATTTCTATTGCTTGCGGCCACGAAATGATGTTGACTCAACGTCATTACTAGGTCAACGATGCAAAGAAGCATTGTATCATTGCCAGAGAGGGAAGTTGACACGGCTTTTTGCAAAAACAATCAATCCTTTATAAGAAGATACGGATATTGTGGCAATTAAAGCTTTAATTGGTCAAATACAGGTGGTATTGTTCTGTGCAATCTATAAGCGAAATTGTGTTTGACTTGAAGTTTATGATTCTACGCACGGGGAGAAGCTTCTAGAAACGTTAACTAGAACAGCTTCTACTGATAAGGCGTATGCGTAGAATAGCATTTGAAACGCCCTGTGTCCAATGGGCGTAGCGGATGCTGTGAAACTACCTACAAAGACTCAAGAGTACCGGCATTCTTCGTACACAGCAACAGGACACCTACGTTTTGGGAGTCGTGGAGGAGAGGGTAGATGTCGTATATCGGAACAACGTAGTTGCCAATTTGTATTTAGGAAAACTGTGATTGTGAGCTTGTGCATCGGAACAAATGCAGCCACTGTGCTTGTCTTTAACTACGCACAGAGAGAGAGGAACAACGATGCAATCAACGTAGAAATCATGCGCAACTAAAATAAGGCACACGGACATATACGAACCCAGAGATGGTCAGATCAGCCAACAAGCCTGTGTTAACTTTGACTATGGCAATGTTATCACTTGGAACCAATTCGTTGCTAACACTGAAAAGGCAACGGGAAATTATCAATTTGCGTCAAGAGACGATATTCATTTGATTCACTCACCAGAAACCAAGGGATGAGCTTCACCATATTCACTTAACAGAACTGAGTGCAAATAAATTTACACAACCTTAAATGCGGTTAACTGATTGTGAACTTCGGAGACGTGGAATCAATATTCATAATAAAAGTAATAAGAAGATGATCTAACTGTCACCAAATTATCTTCAAAGAAAGAAAGAAAGAAAGAAAGAAAGAAAAATAGAAAGAAAGAAAATAAAAAGAGAGAAAAGCAAGAAAGAAAAATAGAAAGAAAGAAAGAAAGAAAGAAAGACTGACAGAAAGAAAGAAAGGAAGAAAGAAAAAAGAAATACAGAAAGAAAGGAAATAAAAGAGAGAAAAGCAAGAAAGAAAAATAGAAAGAAAATAAGAAAGAAAATAAGAAAAAGAAAGATAGAAAGGAAGAAAAAAGACAGACAGAAAGAAAGAAATAAGACAGACTGAAAGAAAGAAAGAAAGACATAAAGAGAGAAAAGAAAAAAGGAAGATAGCAAGAAAGAAAGAAAGAAAGAAAAGAAAGAAGGAAATAAAAGAAAGGAAAGAAAAAAGAAAGTAAGGAAAAAAAGAAAAAAGAAAAGGAAAGAAAGAAATAAGAAAAGGACCTGCTTGCTTCAGCTCGAAACTCGAGGGTCTTTCCACTTGGTCTTTCTTTCTGGATGGTAAACCTTATCAAGATCTGAATCTGAAATGAAGCGAAATAAAAAGTGACTTAAAAAGGTACACTTGGACGAACACTTACCCTTTTACAAAGAAGTCATCCTTTTTTAAAGTGGCCACCCGTTTTACAAAGCAGCTAACGTTTTTGCAATCAGTTACCCCTTTGGGAAGCAGTTTCTCCATACTGAAGGCAGTTATACTAGGAGGGGTTGACATCCACCCTCAAAATGCAAGCTTCTCCATTTGCCTGTTTTCAGCTTTCTTACCAAAAATGCTTAAAAAAGAGAGCTACATTTTGAGCTGAATAAAAAATGTAACTCATCAAGATCTTTTACCTTCTTTTTGTTGGAAAAGGGGCTGTCAAGATTGAAATCAATGCTACTTTTGCCATCCTTAGAAGCCTGACGTTCCCACAAAGGATTTTGCTCCTAAAAGAAATACAATTGGGTAACATCGGACAACTTGGCAACCTATAGATGGATTCGAGACTTGAGCTTCAAAAAGTGTCTACTACTGATTAAGCAAGATTTCATTTTAAATCAATAAAATATTTCCTTGTGAAGCCTACGAAATTACACCTGCGACTAATTCCCAATTAGTTATAAAATCATTGGGCAAAAAGCTTTCCCAAAATAGGGACATTCAAAGTTATTATGTAGTTAACATCGTAGATAGTTGTGAAGTATAAAAATCATTCTCAGCATATGGGATTTTGCCATGAAATTAGGACCCTTTTCAACAGAGCACTCATTGAAGCAATAAATGCGAGAAGATAAAAAACCAAATTAAATCAGGTAATGAAACATAACAACAAGTGCAAGATTACAAACATTGACAAATTCGACACCAGCAGCTGTCAAGTCATCAGGAAAAATGACTTTCATTTTCGCCAAGAAGGCATTCTCTCCTTTATTTGTAACTTCAAACTGCAGGCTGAACGTTGTCTCCTGTCCAAAGACCAAACTTGTTTGGGTTCTGTAAACAAAACCTCACTTTCAATCAAGAGAATCTCACAACGGGTTAGGCAAAAAAGCCTCTATTGGTCTTGTGTTAACAAAAAATTGGATGTGACTTTTAAAGAGTGCTATGAGCTGACAGAGTAGACTGCTGCATAACAATTCTAACAAAATATTCTTAACTAAATGCATTTTTCCCAACTGGTTTCTAAGATAACAAAACATAAAATTTGAAACTTGATAACTGAGGCAGAGAAAAGAAAAATGCATGACTTACCCTGAAAATTTGGGCTGGCCTGTAACAACCAAGTCAGCATTACAAACATCGTCACTACCGCAATCCCTCACGTAAGTTACCTTGAAGAAAAGGCCACAAAGTTGATTAAAACATATTATCATTTGCTGCATGCTATTTGTACAAAAACTGGAAACAAGATTCAGTCAACGGCACGCTGGGTCAGAGCGTTTCCCAGATAATTAAAAAAAGTTAATGAACTTATTAAAGCAGGTATAAGAAGACCTGAAACAAAGAACAAGACAGGGAACGTTTCATTACTACTGAGGCCGTTGATGTCATTATAGATTCTCCTTTCCCAAAATACCATATTTGTTCTCGACTTCAATATACTATTTGACAGTATGGGTCAGATCGCACAGAAAAATTCGTACACAGCATCATTACCTGAGTCGAAAGCACTTTCGCCTCATACATGTCAGCAGCAGGACAAATCGAGGCACCACAACCACCAGCTGGTTCTTTGTACCCATACGAGGCAGCAATGACTATTGGTCTCAGAAAGTTGTTCACATTGGACTAAAATGCAACGTTCACTGGTGAGTGTCTAACAGGGTAGTTAAAGACAAGCTAAACTACAGGGGCGATTCATATTACTACACATAAGAGCCAACTCACAAGAGTCCAGCAAAAAATCACTAATTGATGTGGTGAAAAACCCTTTATCATCTACTTGCAACTATAAATTACTTTCTGAAATGCTATTCAGAATTTAAATAGTGAGAGGTTAATCAAAGCATTGACCCATCACTTCGTGAAAACTAGCAGAACGGCGAATCGACAAACTAATTACCTGAATATGCACTTTTTCAGTGGTGCACTTTTGCACGTTGGCAGTATACCTAATGACAATCTGCTTGCTTGCTTGCTTCGTGGCACCATTATAAATCACTGCTCTTTTGCCAGCCAGCTGGTCCTTGTCGAACTCAAATTTTACGTCAAGGTCTACAAAAACACAGAAACAGAGCACCAATCAGTATAAATGTAAAAGACAAAACAGGAAACGATAAAAATTAAAGCAAGAAGTTTAGATAATTGGAGAGGTAGCACTGTCCGCATCAAGGGAAGACATAAGAAAGTAGAAACAACAAAGATTGTGAAAATGATCTTTTCGTTTTTCCTTGCCATAGAGAGAAAATGAAGGAGGGTGAAGAATAACAAAAATGTAAACAAGGCTAGAGAATAAAAAATAAACTACCGAGGCAGAAATTTATGAAAATACAAATTTTATATGAAAGCAGAAATTTTTCACAGAGAACCTACCAATTTCATTGGGAATCCCCTTTCCAGAAACAGTCATACAGAAGGTCATATCAAGGCTGCAAATAAGTATGCAAGACTGAGATGTATTTCATACACAAAGCAATGTATAACTAGGCTTAGTGGGATAACGTTGAAACGGCGATTGCAAAGCATGCAGCTATGAGAAAGAGCTGAGATGTATAAAATACTCAAAACTTCTCTAAACTTCTGAACTCCTCGCGTTCCAAACACGATTTACCTGGTTCTTTATAACAAAGTAAATGGGATCAAGTTGACGTTCATCTAACGTATTGCATATTGAACTTTCATCAAGGACTCAAACGGCATCAAGTTAAGAAAGAATACCACTGGTAAGTTATTCCTCCATCCGTCTTGCATACAGCTGTAGCATTGCTTGACAATGATATCTTGGTTTCACTTGTTGTCAACGTAGCTGCTGTTTTCAAAACTGGCTTCGATCTACGAAAGATTTAGCGTGTTTGATCGTTCCATCGATCTACGACTGTTCACTAATTGTTAACTATAAAACGTTGTACTGTGTACGAAATGGGGACAGCGGCAAAGGGGATGGCCAGTTCAAATCCCCGTCTAAATGAGGGCTCAAAATTTAATTTGAGTTGTAGGAATATGCATGTGCAAACTTAAAGAATGTTTTTCCAGTGAAGTCACATTTGTAATTGCTAATATCATGGTTTGAGTAAAACAGAAACTGCCAATATACATTAAAAAGTACTTTCGTTTAAGAAAGAAAACAAAAAGCGGTACCACTCACTTAAATATATGAACTTTATCTGCACCAAAGCTGCCGACTGCTAGATCTGAAAGATAAGAGAGTGTAAAATAAATCCCTTAACGTAACAAAACTTATAGGAGTCTAACAAATGTAGCATGCACCCCGGACTTGTAGCATGAGCCCTTACATGCAACCTTCAATAATTCATATCACTATGTTTGTACTAATGTTTGAGCTCACAGTTCAGGGAAATGGAAGTCCAAAACAGAGCCAAACCAAAGAAACAAAGCTCAATTGAGATTTCGTCCTAGTCACAATATAATCGTGCTGTCAAGTTGAATACGTCTAAATTTCAACTTCCAGTGCCCCTCGCTCCTTCACAACAGCAAAACTGCACAAAAACAGCAACAGACACATAATCAGAGACACATAATCAGAGACACACCTGGGAAACCGTTTCCATCGACGTCCATACCCCCTGCAAGTGAGTAGCCGAATGTCCCCAACATCCCACCCAGTGTCGATGCATAAATTTTCTAGGAAAAATGCATGAATTTTTGTGAAAAGAATATTTTCAAATGCATTACAAGTAAAGTGATAGTAAGCGATAACAAGACATCTCTTGAGTACAAGAATTGCGCGAGAGTGAAAGTCATGATGTCTTAAAACCGTTGATACAATCGATTTAAGCTTTTACCTGTACTGGTTCATAGCCATTTCCTATTCCATTACTGATCCATGATATATATAAATAGCACCTTTTCCATCAGGGCCTCCGTAAGGTGCACCAACAACAATATCTGTAAACAGATTTTTAAACATGAATAACTGAAATGATTTGCAAAAAAAACACCGTGTATTGTTCAATAGATAGAATTAATCATTACGAATTCATGAAAGACATTTATGAGTTTCGTGACTTGGCAACGAAGATAACAAGAATTTTGTCATTATATTTCAGTGCCAACAAACCGTTATATTTGTCATTATTCAGGTCTCCGGCAGATGCGATGGATGAACCGAATCGTGCTCCGACGGTTCTATCACCAAGCATGCTTCCTTTTAACGTTACACCACTCTATCAATTAACGAAAAAAGGCTTACGTTGCATACATTGAAAACGAATTTTTCATAAAATCTGCAAGATTCATCAAACACACCTAAGGTAGCCAGAAAGCAAAATAGAATTTATACAAGCAGCTATCTAATCAGGACTGCAGCCTAGTGCAATTCTCATGCAAAAATCAGTGCTACGGAAAAGCTACAGTTGTGATGCAGAGAGAGGTGTGTCTTTATGTATCTTAAATGTTACCTCGGAACTCGTGGTATAGACGTATACTTTTCCTTCTTCCGAGGTGATTGAATGGAAGGGAGCTCCAACAACCAAGTCAGAGACCCTAAAGAGAGACAAGATTCTTATCAAAACACTACTCGATTACCCAACTTAACTCCATGTTTAATGTTCTTATTAGCACAATTCTTCTACAACCTTGGATAAACGGCACAAATCTGAAGGTAAAAAGGATCAAAATAATTACCCATCATTCGTCAAATCAACAGCGCAGACTGCAGCACCAAAGAAAGATCCAACCTGAACGTGTATTGAAAATTCATAAGTGAAATATAGAGACAAAGTTTAGAGGTTTTTGAAGGATAGGCAGTGGCTATAAGGTGGTACTCGCCAGAGGAGGACCACTTCTTATGCAAAAACAGCTGACGAGTACAGCAGTTTATAATAACACACGGAAGAGACTATTGTTGAGATGACTGTTGCTAATAAAGCTGTCATAGCCAGGGTCAACAGAACCAGGAAAACACCAAAACCAAAATTTTAGGCAGTGATAAGACGACTTATTCAACTGATTCCTTTAATACCACACTTTTTACCCCTTTAGTTACTGACATGATATCATACATTGATGACACTCAAGTATGACATTGATGAGTATCTTTGCAAAATGCCATTGATACTGTGTCACGTCAACAGAAGTTTTTTTTATTTGGTGTACACGGTGGAACTAGAATTTGCCCCTTCAATAATTCGAATGTAAATTCATGCAAGTTAGAGAACTTACTGCATCTGTACTTTCAATGACTGCAAATGTTGGGATAAATCCCTTCAGCTGGTAGATTATCACCTGAAAACGTGATTTGAAATATGAGAAAGTGTTGCACAGATGAGAAAAAATGTGGCCAGTAAATCATCCTCTCCGTAAGATGACAACACCAAAGAATTGGAAAAGTGATGGCAATGGAGCACAAAGATTTATTGTTTATCACACCATTGATGACTCTGTCAAATAAGAACATTTGCTGTATGACCAAAATAACCAAATATTATATTCCCATTGCACTGATAATTGTAATTTGTTTCTGTTTACCAACAACTAGGTCTATGAATTTTAATAAAATAGACATTGAAGTTATTCTCTTTGTGCTAGAAAGTGTTCAGACCTTTCCCTTTCGGTTACTGCCATTTGGTGCACCACCAACAATATCTTCAAAACAAATCAAAATATCACTCATTGTCAATAACACAATCAATGCACATAGACTGGAAATTGTATCAATGCTCATAGACTGGAAATGGTATCAATCTATTACTGTTCCTTACTAAAACTTATGCCCTCATATAAAACTAACATCTTAGCTGTATGTATATAATTCTGAATCTGTATACCATGCTCACTAAACGTATCAATACTGCCACTTATAGTTGAAGTCGCAAACATTTTTTTAAATAAAAACCCTCATTCCTTACGAGATCTTACAAGAAAGCAGTTTCAATTTGTTGAAGAAAGGTATGCTTACGTTGAATCAAATACATATACAATATCTACTCAATGCAGTTGAAAGGATGTACTATTCAAGTCTGAGGTAAAAAAGATGCAAATGAAAACACAGCAGAAATGCAACCATATGGACTGCCTGTAAGCTACGGCTAAGAACCAGAGATGCCGATACTCTGAACAAAAGATCTCATGAGGTATTTTGAATTATTTTACATACCTCCATTTGGGCACCAGAGAAGTTTCCCCAAGAAATGCTGTATCCTAAAACACATATAAAACATACTTTATGCACAGTGATCGATAATGCTTCTTAAATTAGAGTTCTTTATTAGAACACAACCTTATAATTCCACTTTGTATTGAGAGAAGTAATAGGGACTCAAAATAGCAATGACTTCAACTAAGATGCTGAAAATACAGAATGGTTGAATAGTTGATTGAATAATAATGGACAGGAATATGACACTGAGATTCATTCATAGAAGCTTGCATGTCAGACTTAGGTAACTCAAGCCAATAACTAAAGCTACACTACTAAAAACTCCTAGCAAGAGTGAGAATAACTGCATACAATCATTTCGGAGTCTTTTATGCCACTGAGATCATAAAGTGCAGTATAATTATAGCAAACAACTACTTCACTCTTTGAACAAGATTACAAGGTAGGATCCTGTTAGGATCCAGTTGAGAACCTCATACAAGAACTTGTCTGAGATCCTGCAAGATCTTATAGGATCCCATAGGATAACTTTAAAGGATATCAGGTATCTTACCACCCTTAAAAATATGTCAAACCAATACCCAATATCATACTTTAATCCTAAACCAAAGAGAACCCATTCTTGTAGCCAGATAAACTGATATCAAAGCACATGTCATTTGCAGCTTGATCTGGCTCTTCAGATGGATGATCTTCACAATCAGTACTTAACAAACAAAATACAGCATGCATTATTAGGATTTGAAATAACTAATATCTCACCCATGGTATCACCAGTTTCAAGCCTGTCCTTATTAGTTACATAAAAGTCTACGTTGCCTTGAAGTACTTTTGGCAAACTCTGAACAGCAAAGCGCCCTGTAAAGATAAACCCATTTTTATTGTGAGCATGCAACAAAAGATGGTAAAGGTTGTTGAAAAAGAATCTGAAGAGAAAACAGAATGAAAAATATTAAGCCTTCCAAGCATTTATATAATGTTCAAGACACTGTCAACAGTTAATTCTTAATGTTACAGTGTCTTACATTACAACAACTGATAGTTGCATTGAAAATGTCCTGAATCAAAGAACAAGTCATAACTTGAAGCTTTAGGTTAAAGAAGGGGCAAAATTGATAAATGAGAGGGCCAAAAGAGGCTAGACATAGGAATTTATTTAGGAACCTGTTGGAATTCAGGAATTTATAATAATACAAAGGCCTTCAGACCAACTATTCATAGCCCATAACCTAAAGCATAATCTTCAAACTTTCAAACTCAATCCTTTTCACAAAGGTAAAACCTTAAATTATAAAATTATGATTTATCTATTTTCCAAAAAGTACCACCATTAATTGATCTTACTGTCTTGAAATGACCAATTGTAAAGTTTTCCTCACCAAGTGTTTGCATAACTCCTGGTATCCCAGAAATAACCCAGTTGTTTGCAAGGCTGAATCCTGCCTCTACAATGTGTGATTCTCTATATTGGATAACCAAGGAAAAGGCAATTACTTGAAAAATACTGCAAAGAAACATTCTAGCATGTATTCAAACACACAGTCAATGATCTGTAAAGTAAAGGAAAAAGTAAATAGAATTTGCATTCAGTATCTAGATTAGAAAAGACTTCCAACTAAGCAAAACTTAAAAAGGGAATATATTCATGAGAAGAAAACCTGGTAACATCCATTAGATTTGAGTTACAAGAAACAAGAAAGTTGCCTGGGATTGTCTTTGGTCCAAGCCAAACATACATTATCTCAACATGGGCACCAAGAAAATAAAAAACAAAGGCAATTGGCTTTTTGCCAAAGAAATTCTTGAATATAAAACAAAAGGAAAAGGAAAATATTGGAAAGGGAAAAAACGGTGTTGTAGATAGAAATGAAGAGCATGAGAAAGGTGATAATAATTAGCACAAGGACCACCAGAAGTCTTTGGAAAGGGGCACCAGCAAAAATGGTGAAAATTTAAGCATGTTTTAATGAGTGAGTGGTGCCCAAGGGGGAATGGAGGTTCCAACCCACCCCCCCCCCTCCCCCACTTCTGTGCAGATGCAGTAAAAGTTTGAAATCATTAAACCATTGCACAAAATACTTCTAGAATTGGCTTAATACCTTCTCTTTTCAAGTGGCTGAAAAGTTGCAACAATTTTTCCAGACTCCCTATTTCACGGGGGCTACAAATGCACCTGTATGGGTGCCTATTTATCCCAAAGAATTAATTAAGAAAAAACAACACTAATGCTTTGCAAGTTACTCAAAACAAGTCACCATTGTAAGTTAAGACATAAAAATTAGCTAACTTACGGCCTTTACATGGGTTCCAAAACGTAGTACCAGGGTTGAAAGATTTACCATCGACAACACCACACCTTCCGTGTAACCAGTAGTTTGGATAGGGTGTATCCATAAATCTGGGCGCACAAGCCTGAGATGAGGTAAGTCAACTTTGTTTGAAATAAAGCTTTCAAGGCAAAAAAACTTAGTTCATACTTTAGTTCAAGGCGTTTTTGAAAATTATATTCATGCACCCACTCACAAAGAATATAAATATTAATACATTTATTTGGTTTACTTCACATCTGATAAAAACATTTGGCAGAAGAGATACAATAAAACAGGTAATGCAGGGACAGTTTATGTGGGGATGAAATGAAAAATATAATGCAAAAAGGACATGATATCAGCATGCGTACTATAACATCATTAGTTAAATTAGATTGCATTTTTCTGAACCATTTAATATGTGACAGGTTGCCATTGAAACATAACCCTGAACTATTGATTTGTTTTTGAATTTTGGTGATGACCAAAATTTTCCTGCACTTCAAGAGATAAGCTTAAAATTTCAATGTCAACACATTTGACAAAAATTAGATTTCTAAGACCCATTCAACTCACTGAAAGCTTAAGTTCTTCGGGTAAATTTTAATGATCATTGAAGCTTAATCTTTAAATGTTTCTCCTCATTTTCTGAACTGCATCTATGAGCAATATGTCAAAAATAGTTAAATGTAAATAGTTTTTATATTTTTTGGAATTTATACAAAAGTTTGAAGCTTCTTGGTGCCTTGTAATGAATAAAATATTTTAAACAGTAGGCAAATCACTGTGGATGAGGGTTTAAGTTACATTGAAGTTACATTTAAGTGGTAGCATTTTTAGGAAACTAACACACAATCAGAGAATTATTTGCTGTTATTTTGAGGTTTATTGTTAATGAGACCTTTAGAAAAATGTTAAAGCAATAAACCCAATTCTAAAAAAGCTTTTTAATCCAACTTCTTAGTTGCTTTCTACTTGAAAATGCTTTACTTCAACAATAAGAGTGTACTCATTTTACATCTAGAGTAGAAGAAGAAAACTATGAGTCATCATGGTGTGGAGATGATTAGTTTATAGATTTAATTGTGCTTTGATGGTGCAGTTGTAAGTATTGATGCTTCTTTATTTTATTTGAGTTTCTATTACTTGTTGATAAAAAAGCACCCAACCAAAAATTGCATGTGCTTACAATGACTGCTTGATTATGTCCCATTGAAATTATTGAAGCACCCATCCACTGTCCCTTTTTTGTCTCATCAGATCGTGGAGCTAAAAGTAAATTGAAGCACTTCAATAAAGAATAAATAATTATGCATACCTGAAATCAACATTAACATAGCAATTACATTTAAGACAAAGGGCAGGTAAAATACAAATAAAAGAAGGCATCCTATCTAGCATAAACATGAAAAAATGTCATCTTCAGAGACCAATAGTTGTCAGTTTAAGAGGAAAAGCAGTGTAATTCCATTAAAAAACTTACCACTGTCATCAATTGCCATATTGATGCAAGAACCTCCACTAACTGGACACCTGTATACGGCACCATTCTTTTCTGCAGTTCTGATTCCAGTGTTGTTACTCAAGGGTGCCCCTACTAAAGCCCTGTTTTAGAAAAGCAACACCTTCAAATTAAACTTAAAATTTACAATATCACTGCTAAAAAATTTAACTGTTCTAGAAAAAATGTAGTCGAATGATCTTTAATGTGAACAATTTCCCCTTGGAGATGACCAAAATCACCATCATCACCAATCATCAAAGTAATACTCAGAAATTAATTTTTGCACTAGCCTCCTTTAATTTTATTTTAAAGGCACTTAGGAACAGGTCAAAAGTAAACAGTCAGGATTCTAAAGTGCCTTCAGTACTCAATATAACAGTTTTCAATGAAAAGTCTGACACTTGACATCCAATATCAATATTGAAATTTTGATAAAATATACTGTTTTTGTCATCAAAGTGTCAACTCATTGCAAATATTGGGCACGAAAAGTTAAACAATATACTACAGTTGCGGAAAACAATATATGTTCAAAACTTCGGATAAACAGTTAATTACAACTTGAAGTAGACGGCAAATGTTGATAATGTGAAAGATGTAAACATTGCCTAGAAGACAGGTCCGACCAACACAAATCACGCCAGACACACTGATGCTCCATAACTATAACAACAGTGTGAAAGCAATGAAAGTCTAAAATAAGAAGATTGCACAAAATTGAATCGATCAGAACTTACCAATATGCATTTTCAGCCTTATGAAGGGCTACTGAAAAACCAAAATATTCCCCGCCTGTGCCAGAGAATACTTTTTGTGACTTCAAGTCGACATTGAAGCAGTCACTGGTTCTTATAAAAATTCCATACAGAAAGAAGAGCTTTGTAAAAACCGCTTCCATTTTACAAGAAACGATAGCTGAAGTACTAAAGTTGTTTTATTCCTGTTTGTGCGTACTGTTTATGCAAACCATTTGGATTAGTATGACAGTTTTCCCTTCTTCCTGGTCAAAACTGACTCGTGTACGCCTTCAAAGCAATCCCTCGGTTTTCCCGCGTTTGAGGGGATCGTAACTTCCTTTAGACGATCACACCCTGATCAATGTCGCTGACGTGTTTTGATATCCAACATTTTTGCGGTCTGGCCTTTAGATTTGCTCAGGGACTCCGGAAGGAGAAAAACACCAGTGGGCAGGGTTTCTAGAAAAGGTGAAAGTGGAAAAGATCAATGGGTAATCGTCATCTGAATGACATTCATATGTCCTCAGTCGAGGGGGACGTCATAGCTCTTCCTTGAAATACAACATTCGAAAACAATTTGTGTTACGAGTCAAGGTGCACACCCTACGGACTCATATGCAAGTAGCTTTTTCTTGATTGGATTATACAGCATGCTGGAATTAGCCCGAACACAAAACTTTTCGATTTCGTTTGGATGCCAACGCGAAAACTTTATTAATAAAATATCAATGAAATAGCCAAAAGCGAAATAATGATAGCTATAAGAATTGCGGATCCTGAAAATGTGACATTTTTGTAGTTTGTTACCTCATATTCATACTTTTGCTTAAAATGCGAACTTCCTCTTCGCTAGAAGCGGATGGATGCAGTCAAGAGCGTACCTAGCGGGGGGGGGGGGTGTAGGGGGTGCATCTTCCCACTTTTAGAAAGTTGTTGGCAATTTCTATGGATGGCCGGTTAATGTTATTGATGGTCGGTAGAGGCGTATCTTGACTTTATAAAGCAAATATATACACGCTTTTTTATAAGGAACCTACCACAAGGCCTAGTTCCAAAAGTTCCTTATTGGTAGACCTCAAGTCATCAGATTTTAGTACCAAACTAGCCCCTAATACCCCGCTGCGCGGGCTTAAAAGTTCCTTAATTTTCACTGCACATCAATAAGTCTTAACACTTAATAGAGAGAGGGGCGAGATAGAATATGCGGAAACTACTCAGTAAAGCACTTGAAACACGAATAGCAAACAATCTATGCGAGTATTGACTGCAAATAAATGGAACGGGCTTTTAGCTCTTGATGCTTGCAGTTATAAAGATTTTCAAATCGAAAAGTTCCTTAGGGATTTCGTTTTTAGTAGTATAAGTTCTTTATATATTTCAGCCTTCTACATGTAGGTCCCTTATAAAGTTCCTTAAAAAAGCGTGTCAAGGACGATTTGTGGCAGAAAACATTGGGGTAGCATGCGGAAGTATCTTATTTGCTCGTAATTAACAAAATAATACTGATAAAACATATAAGTTTTATTTTGGTCGATGAATTCAACCGTTTACGCCCCTTTACCACAAATTGTCAAGGTACGTCTCTAGATACAGTTTTGCTGCAGAGACTAGGTAGTGTTGACGTCTCGTCTGATTTCTGTTTATTTTGGTGTAGGGGATTGGAACCCACTGGGATCGTGACCGTCACGAACAGTGGTCTCGAGGGGTTGGGTGTCAAGTGTGATCCAAAATGGCGCGGAAGAGTGGCTGGACACTCCTTTTAGCTTTTGTGTACACAATTTCTCACATCGTATTTTGTGGTAAGCCGAGTTCATAAGTTCTATAATTTGTAACGTATCACAAGACGTATCTATCAATTGCATTTCATTGTTGAGGAGCAAATGTCTGTAAGGTTTCTGCTTTTAGGCCCTTTATGCCGAACTACTTGTATGACTGTTTTCAAGCGCATGCCGATGTTTTGATTACTTCTTTGTGCTTGAAATTCTAGACCTTTGATTATTATATACTTTGCGTATCTACAAATGTGTTTTTGGATTGAAAGTTCGGTGAAATCAACGTTGATTTGGAAGATCGGTGTAACTTTTTGTTTGGAGCAATAGTTTCTTTATTTTGCAGATATCTCAGATGTACGCACACACTAGGTGCAATTTATTCAATTATATTTCCTTTCGTTTTTTGTCAAATTTTTTGTCAATATTTACTTCAGCAATCTGATAGCTTAATCACATTCCTATTGAATTGTAAAAGCCACTTCTACCAATTTCTATTTCAATATCCTCACAAGACAGCTACTTCTGTCTTGGTTTCTTTTGAAATTGTTTGTGATCAATTCATCTTTTTGATATTTTAACCATTTACATGGTTATGGGTCCTAGAATTGAAAAATTAAATGAAGGCATCCAATCAAATCATGATGCCCAAAACCTATTAAAGTTAAGATAACTTCATAGCTTCATAGATAGCTTAATGCAACTAAAGTTAAGATGTATAGCATTAAAGCATTTACTTTTGATACTATTTATCATTTTTCCCTTTGAAGATGTCACTGAGTCTTTCAGATATGTCTTGAACCAGATACATATAATTTATTTTCTTATCTTGATCACACCACTGTGTATACAGTCCTCTGTAGTCATTAATAATGCATCATTTTAGAATGAAGTCATTCAATAAAATATGCAGTGAAATACCTGTTGATGAAAAGATCTTGTCATGTCTCAAACTCTGATTGATCCAACCTGCAGTGTAGATGAAGAATTTAATTAAAAGGGACTTCTTTCTAACTTTGTTTTTCAAACTATTTTTTTATCATACAGAATCAGTCTGTACACAAAATGAGTAGAGCAAGTATTGTTGAGTATGCATGTCAAGTGTCTAATGCAAATATGTTGGGCAGATCTGCGACATGCTAAGCACCATTTGAAAATACTTACATAGTCACCAGAGGATTCTCATAAACCTTCCAACATGAAATGATTGGAAAGTTCCTCACATTATTGCATGTTGATTATTCAGATAGTCTTTCCCAATCACAGGAAGTATTTTTTCTCACACTATCAAGTCCTTAATTTAGGTTGAAAAAATTTGAGAAATCTCACAGTAAAGATGGAAGAAATGCTTTGTGTATTATACCCTTTTCTAATGGTTTGACTCAATAATTGGTTCTGAAATCTTTGTTAACACAAAATACAACAGCAAAAGTTTGGAGTTGAAAAAAATTGTCTGTAATTATATATAATTAACAGAAAAGTAAATTAGTATTTTAAGCAAATGCTAAAATTTCTCAGTAATTATGCATTAGGCATTGAAAAGCAAACATTAGCACAGAGAGAAGTAAGTTAGCTATATAGAGGCATCTATATGTAGTAAAGTTCAATTTTGTTATTTTCATTTGGACAAACAATATTGTTTTAATAGGACAGGGGGTGAGAATTTTATACCACTAAGTGGAAGAAGTGTTCTAGTACTAAAAGACCACATTCATCATTTCATATCATTTTGTTGAACTATTACCTTTGCAATCTCTCAAGGTCTAATGTTTTTCTTCTTACAGATGTGGTTGTTGACCAAGGTGGCTATGTAAGCTATACCCAAAAGGAAACTACAAACCCATTAACCAGGTTCCAAATTCAGTTTAGGACTATGGATAGCACAGGAATGCTTTTCCATGCCAAAGGTGGTTCAGACTTCATAACACTGGAGCTGGCAGGTGGAAAACTAAGGCAAGCATGTTACATTTACTCTTTAATATATCCATTTTTTAACTATTGAAGATTTCTTTCTGGTTTATTTATCTCAATCTCACTCCTTTTCATGAGCAAAATTACGCGTGTGTGGCAAATCGCACATGTAAACTTGCGCATGCGATCACACTTGTAAGAAAATTTGAAGTGCCAACCTGATGAAATTGGTAATAGGAGCAAGAAAGGCAAAAGCCACTTGAATAGGTGCAAGAGCAAAACTAAACTCAAATCAATGCATAACAGATTACAGTTCCTTGTCAGAAATACTCAGGCTATTGTCAGAATCGTATTCCCCTTCATCCTCAGAAAATATGTCAGCGGTCTCCACAGAGTCATCATCATTTTCTTCCAACTGGATGATTCGCATTTTTGTGATAGTTCTCATGTTTTTGTTTCTCTTTGTTTCATCATATAAATTTCGACAGCCCTCTCGAAAACTTCTTCTTTTTCTCTTGCTGACCAATTTTGGCATTTCTGGCAATTTTAAGAATCGGTTCCATTCTTTTTTGTTCCACGGAAAGCCTTCTAACAGAAAGTATATTTTTGAGCCTTTAATTACCTGATACTTGGTGACAACATTAGTTCCACCAATTAAAACTTTTGCTGATCCCTATACGGGTCATTCCATGCCAAGTGGACTAGGGGTCCCACATGCACCATCTCAGATTTGCATGAAAATTTGTGTCAATGTTCATATATGTAAGATAGAAGCATCCTGGAAATTTCAGCTTGATTTCTTCTACCATCCCAAAGATGTGCTTCTTCAAAGTCTCCAGCTTTGGCCCTGATGCGGAATTCTGGGAGATGGAAACATTTATTTTGCAAACTTTGAGGTCCTATATTTCCTGACCCAATTTTGATAGCCTCTTCAAAATTGATACTCTGGAGCATATTTTGGAGCAGTGTCAGAAAAAAGTTATTAAAAAAATCATTCTTCAATACTTGGCCCATAATGGCAGCCTAAAATTGCCAAAAATTTTCTTCTGGAAGTGAAAAATTCAAATTTTGAAGGGCCAGGGCTTAAATTCAGACTATCTAGATATAACAAAGCTTATTTTATGTACATCTTTGTAAAGTAAACTACAATTTTTGAGGAAATCAGAAGGTAGAAAGTATTATTTGAGAAATTATGTGGCTTTTAAATTGGTTCCGGACCAAAATTTGAAAAAATTTGGTCCTGTTTGAGCCCCCAGAAAACTATGATGGAATTTGCTGTGATGGTTGAAATTCTTTCCACACATGATGATAACTATGATTCAATGGAATCAGCAATAAAAAAAATGGGGACTCGGTGGGAAGTTGGAATTTTAGGTAATTGAAAAAGTGCTGAAATCAGCAAAAATTTGTAATTGAAAAAATAACATTAGTTCGTATCATTGGTGCGGAACAATATCAAAATCCAAATATGTCAGTGTTGAGAGACTAATGTATAATAAGGATGTCAATTTGAGAGATAAACCTCCCACAAATTGATAATTTGTCCTGTACAAGGATGGCAAAATTCACAGACTTTGTAACAAATTGACACAACCTTGTTTTTGGCAAAGGTTTCTAGTCATTCTTTTAAGCTAACTATTTAAAATGATACAAAAATATTTCAATCAATGTGAGACATGCAAAGACAGAGAAAATTAAACAACTTTAATAATTCAATAGGCTAAACAATAATTTCATTAAACAGCATGCCACTGCATCTCTCAGGTACTTACAAACTACTCATTTTCATAAAATTTTCAAGCAGGTTCAAAATCTCTCTTTGCTCTGTGCTTGATATCTGGTAGCATCTACCTGCAGAAGTTTCACTTTCAGTGAAATTACTTTGCACAGAATATGCGCTACTGGAACCCAGCAGATGTCCTTCTTCTGCGGCCAAGTGAAAGCTTCAGAGAGGACAGATCGTGTCATGAATAAAGTCTGAGAGATTGGGTGATACACACAGTGATGAAACAGAAACACTTGAAAAGAGCTCATCAAATAAAACTATTTTCATTTTCAAATTTGTACTCCTGAGAAAATGCATCAATGGTGTGAAGACAATATTAATGGCATCAAGTTCTTTTTCATGAAAAAAAATGCAGTGGAATCTCATTGCTCTTCATTTCAATTGGAGGCACGATATGCCAACTGTGCAACGATACCTGGAACCCGAAATCATCACAGTTTTGTACCACAGTCACTTACAAATTTGAAAATGAAAATAGTTTTATTTGATGAGCTCTTTTCAAGTGTTTCTGTTTCATCACTGTGTGTATCACCCAATCTCTCAGACTTTATTCATGACACGATCTGTCCTCTCTGAAGCTTTCACTTGGCCGCAGAAGAAGGACATCTGCTGGGTTCCAGTAGCGCATATTCTGTGCAAAGTAATTTCACTGAAAGTGAAACTTCTGCAGGTAGATGCTACCAGATATCAAGCACAGAGCAAAGAGAGATTTTGAACCTGCTTGAAAATTTTATGAAAATGAGTAGTTTGTAAGTACCTGAGAGATGCAGTGGCATGCTGTTTAATGAAATTATTGTTTAGCCTATTGAATTATTAAAGTTGTTTAATTTTCTCTGTCTTTGCATGTCTCACATTGATTGAAATATTTTTGTATCATTTTAAATAGTTAGCTTAAAAGAATGACTAGAAACCTTTGCCAAAAACAAGGTTGTGTCAATTTGTTACAAAGTCTGTGAATTTTGCCATCCTTGTACCGGACAAATTATCAATTTGTGGGAGGTTTATCTCTCAAATTGACATCCTTATTATACATTAGTCTCTCAACACTGACATATTTGGATTTTGATATTGTTCCGCACCAATGATAAGAACTAATGTTATTTTTTCAATTACAAATTTTTGCTGATTTCAGCACTTTTTCAATTACCTAAAATTCCAACTTCCCACCGAGTCCCCATTTTTTTTATTGCTGATTCCATTGAATCATAGTTATCATCATGTGTGGAAAGAATTTCAACCATCACAGCAAATTCCATCATAGTTTTCTGGGGGCTCAAACAGGACCAAATTTTTTCAAATTTTGGTCCGGAACCAATTTAAAAGCCACATAATTTCTCAAATAATACTTTCTACCTTCTGATTTCCTCAAAAATTGTAGTTTACTTTACAAAGATGTACATAAAATAAGCTTTGTTATATCTAGATAGTCTGAATTTAAGCCCTGGCCCTTCAAAATTTGAATTTTTCACTTCCAGAAGAAAATTTTTGGCAATTTTAGGCTGCCATTATGGGCCAAGTATTGAAGAATGATTTTTTTAATAACTTTTTTCTGACACTGCTCCAAAATATGCTCCAGAGTATCAATTTTGAAGAGGCTATCAAAATTGGGTCAGGAAATATAGGACCTCAAAGTTTGCAAAATAAATGTTTCCATCTCCCAGAATTCCGCATCAGGGCCAAAGCTGGAGACTTTGAAGAAGCACATCTTTGGGACGGTATAAGATATCAAGCTGAAATTTTCAGGATGCTTCTATCTTACATATATGAACATTGACACAAATTTGCATGACAATCTGAGATGGTGCATGTGGGACCACTTCAAAAATTGGTCCATTTGGCATGGAATGACCCATACGCTTCCTTTCAAGTTGGATCGGCAAGGATAGTTTCTTTGTGCTTGGCACATAGCTTGCACCAAATAAAATTCACAAACGTTTATCCATTTTCTGTACTGTTTTGTAACCAGTTATCTCCGGCTTGCCATACTTTTAAAAAGTAGAGAACTCAATTTTGCAAGAAAAAGCGGAACTAGTTTTTGCATACTTAAAGTACTTTTGCGTCCAACACTCCTCAGAGTATGCAAACATCTGTAAATAACCAAAAGCTGGCAGAATAAATAGCCAGTTTGGAAAAATTATATTGTGGTCTAAAGTGCTAACCAAGTAACAAGGGAAAAGGGTAAACAATCATTAGACTACAGGAAATTGATGTTAACAGAAAACTGCAAAAGCACCTGTTTGCGCGTGTGGTGAAAAGCAAGGCAATTTAACTTAAGCGTGTGCTGGCGTGTGCGACCACGCGCCCTTAATGAAAAGGACTGCAATCTGGTTCTTTGTTTGCACATTCTTGATAATAAAGATGTTTATTGCAAAGCTTGTTTACAAATTACTGACTTAATTATAAATATCTGCTTTAGCATAATGCAGAGTTAAGTAATTTTTTTATTTAAGAATGTCAATTATTTCTCTCTCCATTTTTGTTAGGTATGCTGCTGACTTTGGTAGAACATATGATAGTTATGGTGAAGTCTCTTCTGGGTTTCATGAGCTGTTTGTTGGGCAAGGATTATCAGACAATCAATGGCACAATGTTGTCCTGATTCACAATGAGAAAAAGCAAAGAGTGCTCATTAGTATAGACAATCTAAAAGAATCAGAATTCAATGGAAGTAGAAGTTTGGCCCCTGGGTCTGTGAAATTCAGTTTAGAGTATGTTCATATAGGAGGAATGAAGTTTAACCAAAAAATGTCTTCAAAGGAAAGCTTGTCAGGAAGAGGATTGAAAGCATGTTTCAGGAACTCTACCATCAACAATGAGAGTATTCTAGATGGGGATCATGTCTCACTGATAAATGCAGCAAGAGGGCCATGCCCCTTGGAACCCTATTTCAATTCTGTTGATTTCCCAATGAATGGGTCAAGTGTGTCATACAATTTTACCAATGCAGATATAGCAGTGCAGTTTGGGTTCAGAACCATTTTTGTTAATCAAAAGCTATTTTATACATCACATGAAAGCCCCTATGATCCACACCTGAACTTGAAAATGGATGAAAATGGAAAAGTCAATATTGCATATGGAAGCATTCATCTAAAGTCTACTGTTGCAAATTTGAATGATGGTCTCTGGCACCAAGTTAAACTGTCACTTTCTTCATCTTTGCTTCTTGAGCTTAAAGTAGACAATCAAGTCTCAAGCGGTGTAGTAAAGCAGGCATTGGCAGTCAAAGATAAGGTATACTTTGGGTCCGATTTTGCTGGCTGTATGAAAAATATCATGGTTAATGGCAAGAAGCTGGAGTATTCTGACTTTAATGAATACAATGAAGAACAGCCAATAACAGACCTCTTGGGTTCTTTAGGCCCTACATTTGGCACATGCTCATTGAAAGAGCTGTGCACCCCAAACCCCTGTCTACATGGTGGAAGGTGTCAGCAAAGTACAGCAGCATCGTTTTCGTGTAACTGCTCACACACTGGCTATCTAGGAAGCGTCTGTAACAAGCGTAAGTTTGAAACAATTTTATGTTATCATTTTTTAGATTGTAGACACAATTTTCGATGCCTGACCAAGCATTCCTATCAGCTCTTTTACTAAATTTTTTTTGTTAGTAACTCGAAGTAGGTTTGATCAGGATACCTAGTTTTTTGACCTGGAAAGTGGACAAATAGCATTAAGGCTAGAGTTCATTTTATGTTAATGTACCTATTCTCTTGAAAGGCTATTTTTAGTGTTGTTTCCAGCTTGTTAATCAGCATGCCTTTCGTTTCAGCTCGCTATGGCAGGTCCTGTGCAGCACTTAAAGCAGAGGCTAAAGGCATCGTAACCAGTGGTGAGAAGAAAATCGACATGGATGGAGGAGGGCCACTTCCCACAGCAACGGTTGACTGCATTTATGATGGTGAAAAAGTCACAACAAAAGTGAATACAAAACTTGCTAGTGACTTGAAGCTAGAAAACCGTTTTGGCATGAAAACCGTAATGGTCCCATACAATGCAGATCGTAGGAGTTTGTTCTCTCTGACCAAAGAGAGCCTTAACTGTCACCAACATGTAAAATATGTCTGTACGAAGTCCAGCTTGTATAACTCGCCAAAGGGACAGATAATGGTGAATATTTTCATTGTTTTTCTTGGATTTTCACTTAATCTTTCTGCGTTGTATTTTTGTTGTGTCTGTTCTAATTCTGTTATGGTGGTACTTCTCACGATCCTCCATGTTCTGGTCTTGACATTGTGACTTCTGCATACAGGTGCGCTGGTTGGGCGCAAAGGACTACTATCATTACTACTGGGGAGACTCTAAAGGGAAAACCAATCATTGTCGCTGCGGCGTTTACGGAAACTGCACTGATACATCCAAGTACTGCAATTGCGATGTCCGCTCAGACAAAGAGGCTACAGACGAAGGTTTTCTTATCAACAAAAAACATTTGCCGATGAAGAGGATTGAGTTTCTTGACGTCAATAGTGATCATGGGTCAAAAGGTCGCTTCACACTTGGCCCTTTGACCTGTATTGGCGATGGTATGGTTTTTGTGATTATTCCTAAAACTGATTGTTTGTCTTTGAGCTATGTTCACATCTAAAATTTATTCCTATTGATTGGTATGTTCCAAACAGACTCGTTGGCTTTATCGAACAAGCGTTCCGTAAATGCTAATCAAGCCGAAGGATTTTAGGCCGCTGTATGCCATGGGCCTAGCTGCCTTTGTTCAGATTGAGACAGTTCTTGTAGACTATGAAAGTGCAAGTAAAGCAGTGTAAGAAAATAGTTAAAATGACGAAACTGAGTGATTCCAAGGCCCCTGACGGCGTAGCTGCTTTGTGTGTTTTGAGATAGTTGTTTGATTTGCTGCTTACACGATTTTTATCTTGTCCTACCGTCCCACCTCAATATATACAGTAAAAATAAATATAGCCTTCGCTGGCTTTAATAATTTTTCAAGACTAACAAGGATTTCTCTCTGAAGTATGTTGGCATTTCAACAGCAGGAATGCTGTGTATATTTCTCATCATTACTGCCTTTGGTATACTAAACGGATGGCTCTAAACCTCTTCTCTGAGTTTCCTACCAGAAGCGATCTTCAAACAGTTGCCTGATGAATCCCCGTTACCATTGACTATCACCGCTTTTGATTTTCCCACAGCATCGAAGGATAACGCGGTATCGTTCCGGGATTCAATGGCATTCTTGCGCGTAGAACCTACGTCTGTTACTGACTACAACAACGCAATGGATGCCATGACTGTCGCATTCAGCTTCAAAACGGTTAACGCTGAAGGAATTATGTTTTATGGCAAAAGCCGCAATTCGAATGACTACATCAAGATACAGATAGCTAGCAAGAGGCGACTACGAGGAGAGATCAACCTTGGCTCCCAAGCAGACTTCGTTGATGTCGACACTTCTGGTAGTTTTGATGACAACAAGCCCCATTCGGTTTTCTTAGAGTTCAATAGGAAAGAGCTAGCCTTTTCTGTTGACGGAGTAACAAAAACTGTCATGCGCAACCCATTTTCCATGAGCCATTTGGACCTAGAGGGGGAGCCAATGTATTTGGGAGGTGGTTATGGTATTTCGAACGGTTTTAGTGGCTGCGTATTTGGGTTGGTGAGTGTCGTTTAAAGCTTTGCTGTCAAACTTGGTGCTCACTATTTTATACATCAGCAGAAACACAAATGGACATGTAGTCATTGACTCATTCAGAACTTCAGTTTCCTTGGTACTATGGAAAATTATAATGATTGGAAATTAGGCCTTAAGCTTGCTAGCAAAGTATAGCCTCGTGTTAATTGCTTACGATCTGACAGGAAATATTAATTTTTGATGCACTGAGATTTTAGTAAAGCGTTGCTAAACTGACATTTCTTGATAGTGCCAGTTTCTCATTTTGCAAACAAATTCCCAATCCAGCAAGCTATCCAATTCAACTTCGACTTCTATCATTTTGATGGTAGTTGTCAGCATCGATTCTGAAGAAGTCTTGAAGAATCGAAAAGCTATCTATCTGTGTTATCACTTTGATATTTTCAACCCGGTGTCATGCATCGTCGATGGAGAATTCGTGACCTTGAAGTGAGCACGTGAATCCGTATACCGTTTTAGTTCATCAATGGGATGATGATTGACATCAGATCAACTGCCATGTATTTGGAAAACTATGGCGTGCATGCTGGCTGTGGAATTGGGTGCAGTAGGCCACCCGATGGTCCTTGCAATTATGGAAAATGCATGGAAGAGTATTCGTCTTTCAAGTGTGATTGTTCGATGTCACCTTTCGATGGAAAATTTTGCCATAAAGGTAAATGTACTGTTTAGACCTGTATTGACGTTTTTGACCTAAATGCTGCTTAACCTAAGTTGGGTTATTGTGAAAAGTGGTATCTCTATTATTTCTCTATAGTTCTTTACAATTGAAGTGTCATAACAATTTTGTCTAGACTCTATGAAGTAAGTTATGGCATGTTTAGCAGTAGTCATCTATAGTGAAACCGTTTCTTCAACCGCTTAATGATTTCCAATTGTTTCTAAATTCATATAGGGCGATAGAGGCTGCTAATTTGTTTAGATAATTTTCTGCATAAATCTATTTTGAGATATGGCCCGAGGCCCATAAATAACCTTCGATTCTTATATAGAAAACGTCTCAGTTTTGATTGTTTGTCATGCTGATGGTAGAACCCTTCTCACTTAGCGTGCATGCATCAGTCAATTGACGCCACTCCTTTTTGCTCTTTAGAATCGTATCCTGTTCACTTCAAAAACGACAGCAGTGTCACGTATGCGTTCGTGAAACCCGTTCAGATAAAGGAGGGAGAGGCGGTGCTGGCGTTCAAGACGACAAACAGTGACGGACTGCTATTCAGTATCCATGGTGACAGGCCTAACACTCACCTGTCCCTCGCTTTGAAAGATGGCAGCCTCGAGGCCTCCTTCAATTTCGATGCTACGTCTTCGAAGAGCAAAGTCATAAGACTTCAGTTAGCGACGATGAAGAGAAGGTTCGATGATGGCAAGATCCACAGTGTGAAAGTTTTTCACAATGTTAAGAAAGTCACAGTTGAGGTTCTTGACAAACTCTCATATGGACCAATGGAATTTTCTGCCACCAGCGGCAATTTGCTTTATGGAGTCAAGATTTCGGTAGGGAATGTAAAACCAGCCGTGCCTTTTGTATCAGGGTTGAAGAAGAATTTCGCTGGCTGCATGTCGGCTTTTAAATACAAATATCATGTCAACATGGCATCAAAACCAGTGCTAGTTGATGTTTTCTCAATGTATGGGAAGAAGGATCCATCTACCAAAGGAAATGCGCTTCTTGGCGCTTGTGGCAAAGCCCTTCCAACGCCAAAGCCGCTGCCCTATCTCATTGGAAGACCAACGACAGCAACAACCACGCTACGACCGTTCCCGCGGTTACACACAGTATCACGTGATATGACGCCAATAATCATAGGCGTCGCTTGCGGGCTGGCCTTTTTGTTACTTGTTATCTTAGTCTTGTTTTGTAAGCACATCAATCGTAACATTGGCGCGTACAAAACCAATGAAGACCGAAGGGTGTTGTCTTCTCGTGCAGAGACGTCATTTACACCCGTCCCCGATACTATGGATGGCACGAGCAGGTAGGAAAAGCCGGCAAAGCCAAGGGTGCAAAGAAGCTAGGGTATTATGGTTAGGCCTTTTTATAATTTTACTACTGGACAAAAGTCAGGAGCACTGTTGATCGACATATCAACCGCCCGAGTGTACACTGGGTTCTGGGCTGCGGACGCCTGAACCTCGCCCCCCGTCGCGGGATAATGGACTAATGTGGACTGATCAGATTTTCGTACAGGAGGTTGTATCGTTGCCGATGTTGTTGTTGTAGTGAGTTTATGTGCGTCACATGTCTACGTCTAAGCTTTGAGGCTTTGTCTACGTTATGTTTTAGTGCCTGGGAGAGGCTAAGGTTGCGCACTTCACTCAAATCGAGGACAATTTTTGCAAATATTTAACTAAAACAGCACGTTAAGCTGAATGAAGTATCATGTTTGGTTGCGCAAGTGACATATTTGGTAGATGAGTATCTTTCATTGGTTTAAAACTTCTATACAGCTTCCTAGATAGAAAACATAAGATTTACATTCGTACCATGAAGATACTCATTACGAACTATCAATTGACTTTGAAAGTTCGAATGATGAGAAACAGATATTCTCAGGGAGTTGTCTGCTGTCAAGGACAGATGAGGTGCAGCGAATTTCCATCGTTTTGTTTTGTTGATATTTGCTGCGACGAAAGAAGAGTTTGGGTGAGTAGTAAGCAGCGAGGATATTTAATAATTATGGAGAATTGTTAAATTGTGTCAATTGCTGTTCTCTTGATAACTGCGTCGTTTTTTAATATTTTCTAACTTTTATAAAGATGAGTAAATAATTTCGATATACACTTATTTTTGCACAATGCATGATTGACCCATTGGATAAACACTTTTGCTTCTAATATTGTCCTTAGATGCTTCACGCTTTGTATGTAATTTAGTTTAGAAGATAGATGGTATGTTTTCTGCGTTTTATATCGACTTCCTTTGCTAATAGGAAAAAGCTTCTTGTTAGAAATGCAGGTCTCTTTGAGGCACTCTTTGTACCAATGCAGGTCGTGCCTTATATATCACAAGGCTTCCAGCACCAATGAAAAATTCTCAAAGCTCTAAATCATATACAAATGACGTCATCCTGGAATGTCGCCCAGTCTATTGTGGGATTCGTGTCGCTGTTAGCCGTGTGCTTCCTGAAGTGCTTTTACAGTGACGACCATCCATGCCTGTAAGGCGTATTCCTTGGTTAATCTTAATCCTCGTTGTGCGTTTAGTAGCCCTGACAAAATGACTCACAGAAATTATGGACACATGGAAATATGCTACTGAAGCTCAGGAAAGATAAGAATCGGCGGAACAGTGGAGAGTTTTACCTAAATAAATCGCGGAAATTTCCTACGGCATGCCAAATAGTTAAAGCTTGAAGAAAATACGAAAAGGAAATCACGTAAAATGATGTTGTTGTTGCTGGCTGTAGGGGGCCTGCTTTGCTGACTTCCTTTTTCGTTTTAAGCTTCTTCCATACTTTGGTTTAAATTCTTTTTCACTCACGCAGAGTTGTCAACAAAGTGGTTCCAATGCAAATACATCGTAAGCTTTGGTTTTTACCTTTTGAATCCGTTTCTAAAGAAACAATGTTGACCAGTTCGGCTCTTGCATGCCCAAACGTTTTTTCATAGTAGAGTGTACTTTTGCACTTTGCTGGGACCACTCAATATACCCGTTATTGCTGGGGCCAAAAAAGGCTTTATTCAACCGCCTTCATTGCTCATCCCCAAGCACATTCATTTGCCATTCAGGCTTTATGGTTACCCAGCTACTTTTATATTTAATATCTGCTTGATATTTCCTTGACGCCTTCCATGACATTTTCCGCATATTTGTTTGCTTCGTGTTACGTTTTGCAGTTTCTATGGTGTTTAAGCACTATTAATGCTCTAATAAAGGTTCTTTCGTCATATACCTGGTTCTCCACAGCTTTGGTGGCTAGGCACCATTATTAAAGAACCAAGGTACCCTTCAATGAACTACATAAACAGCCCCCCTCCCCAACCCTACTTATGGATTATTAAAATATTAACATGAACGTGTAAGTAACAATTTCAACATACTCCCAGTCGCTTTGAGTCTGACTACCTCTCATACACATTAAGTTTAAAAGATTCCTCTTCGTTAGTTTAAGTCTAATTGCAAAGAAGAACATGACTTCGCAAGGATTGCTGGTATCTGTTTTGGCAGTGTGTTGCAATTGCTGAAGAAGAAAATCACATGGTAAGTGTGATAGTGTTAATCGGAGAATCGTTAGGAATAATCACCAAGAGCCCCCATGCGTCATCTTGACTGCTGAGTTGACTGCAATTTGACTCTTTTCAATATAGATGAAAGAGAACAATCCTTGTTTGTGTAAAAGAGGAGAGAGTTTTTCTTTTTAGTATTAAAAGCAGCTCTTCTATTTTTCTCATGCATTGCTTGTCGTAGTTTTATTCTATATGTTGCCACAAACCTAAATTTTATTAGTCATGAAGGATTGCTTTAGGTACGAGATGAACTAGGAATTCTGGTGCTTGCTTAAAGAACGATTTTGTCTAAGGAGCCTTATTTTTGATAGATTTTGTTTTTCTATTTATAATTATGAGTTTTGATGGTAATTAAGCATCTTATTTCACAAAGAGATCACTAGCACTATTCCAATCCTCGTTCTCTAAAGTTCCCCCTTCCCCAGAACTAGCGCGATGCGTGTGTCCACAAAATTGATACTTCATTTTGGGGGTTTTCAGTAACCTGCTGCTGACTTAAAGTTCCCCCTTCCCCATCTACGCCTGATTAAACTTTTCTGATGTTTCCAACCCCCATGCCTACCTCACCGCCCCCCCCTACCCCCCCCCCCCCCCGTCAATGCTACGAGAGAGAATGCTTTTTCGGGGGGGGAGAACAAAAATAATGATAAGCTCTATACTTATAGTTGGTTTGAATAATAGTTAATGTACATATATTATTTTGTAAAACTGATTTATACCACAGAAAAAGGGCGTGGCTTAACAATTTTTCGCGGGCTGGAGCCGCCACGGCTTAAGAATAGCGTGACGTGTGTGTCCACAAAATTGATACTTCATTTCTAGGATTTTCAGTAACCTGCTGCTGCCTTGAGGTGATAAGGCAGTTTCACGGACAGTTGTTCTATTCCGCTTCAAATGATTTGTCTCCCCGTGACTTTCTTACAACACTATACTGGGATTGTCGACTTGCTGTTCTTAAGAGGGCTCACGTCTTCCAAAAAGTAGGGAACGTGCTTTGATAGTTTGTTATTGCTCCCAATAATTTTTATAAAAAAACTCCTCCAATATTATGCACGGATTATTTTTCACCTTTTGCTCTCTTTCATCTGTACCTTCATTTACAGACACTTTGTAAAATCCTAATCCAGAACTTTTGAATTGGTCTGTTGAGCTTACTAGACTACCAAACCCCCCCCCCCCCCCCACCCCCCTCTCTTTCTCTGTCCTTCGTACTTTGGTCCCCGCAGCCACGGCGCAACAGACCGGGAGTATTTCATAGTGAACAGATTGGCATCTTTGAGACGGCCTGACTGCGTTGCTAGGAAATGTGTTCACGTGACAACCTTTCTGCATACTTGCTTTAACACCTTTCAGAAGAGGTCACGCAGCCATGTTAGGACTGTGGATGAAAAATAGACAGCAGTAAGCTAAAAAGTCAGGCAGCATCATGGGAGAAACTAAAGTGTTTGATTGCTGGATTAATTAGAATCTAGACGATCGCATATCAGTGGGGCTTCGTCGAGGGCACCTCCGTAATTCTAGCGTCTGATTGCCTTGGAAACACATTCTTTGGTATCTCCACTGATGTATCAAATTTCTACCAGTCCCCGCGAGGCAGAGCTTGTTACTTCTTCAGTACATACATTGTTTATTTTGAGCTTCACCTAATTTAACTGTTCTCTTTTGATTGCGAAGGTGTGAATGCCAAGGCTTACCTTAAAACCAGACTTTTGTCCAGTGGAATGTTGTTAAGCTTTTCTGAGACCTTTTGTGATGTTCCCTTATTGAGTAACGAAATTCGGGTAGATCCTTCTTATCATTTCACTTTCATGTTATAGCATTACAGTTAAGTCGGTTCGATTTCACGAGTCATGAGCGCCTTCCTGGATGGTCCCGGCTTTTCGACTGTCGGCTTTACACCAGAACAGATCGCTTGCGTTTGCGAGGTACTGCAGCAAGGGGGCAGCATAGACCGGTTGGCGCGTTTTCTCTGGAGCCTGCCGAACTGCGACGAAATCAGTTCGAACGAGAGCGTTCTCAAAGCGAAGGCAGTTGTCGCTTTTCATCACGGCAACTTCCAGGAGCTATACAGTATAATAGAGAACCATTCCTTCTCCTTATCGTCACACGTGAAGCTGCAGAACTTATGGCTCAAGGCGCATTACATTGAGGCGGAGAAAGTGAGGGGCCGTCCCCTCGGTGCGGTAGGCAAGTACCGAGTAAGAAGGAAGTTCCCACTGCCAAGGACGATATGGGATGGAGAGGAAACGAGCTACTGTTTCAAGGAGAAATCGCGAGCCATTCTTAGGGATTGGTACGCTCGAAACCCTTATCCATCTCCAAGGGAAAAGAAGGAGCTGGCAGATGGAACTGGACTTTCAACTACCAAGTAAGTAACTGGTTTAAAAATAGAAGACAAAGAGATCGCGCCGCAGAAGCCAAAGACAGGTGAGATTCTTATATTGACACATCGTTCAATAAATAAGTAAAAATAATTTTATCATTTCGCCATTCACAGACGCTCGGTGTTTATCTACGTTAAAGATTCGCGAGAAATCTGAGAAAGCCATACCATAGGGAGCAAGTAAAAACACGAATGAAAGATTTGCTTATAGTGCTGGTTCGTGTGACAGTTTTATCGCTTGAAAGGTCTTTCAAAATTGTCTAAAGTTTGCTTCAATTCAGTAATATTATCTGCATTTCGCTCAGGCTGAACCCCTGTATATTTTGGTAATACAGTGTCTGGGCAGAGTTGCAACTATCCAGATTGGCCTAAGTGCTCGCCGTCTCTTTCCCAACAATGCGTAGTCTTTCCTATTGATTAAAATCCTATTTATAGAGACTCAAAATGCTGGAGGACAAGTTTTACCTGATGGTTTGACTTTTAACATCCATCGAGTCTTGCGGCTCCAATTAAATACATCCATAAGCTTGGACCTCAAAAACTGACAGCTACGATGCTCTTTTCCAGTGCGATTTTCTGAATTTATTTGCTGTTAATACTGCTGGAATTATTAATGTTTCCAAAAGTTATTTCAAGTGACGTTTAGCACTCACCTAAGATTAAGCAGCTCGTAATGAAAAACCCGGGAAACGTTTGCATTTGTTGCCTTTCCTGTGAAAAGGCGAGCAACCAGATGCAGGCAAAACACTCAGCAATTCCTTTCTGGTTGGAATGTTGATGCCTCGCTTCATTAACACAACCACGAGAAAAATCTTTTTTAGCAGAACCACTAACATATATAACAGTGGCACGCGCGCTCCAAATTAAAATTTATGATTGTCTGATAAAAAACCAACACTTAGTGAGTCTGCTTCGTGCCATGATGGCTTTTGCCTCGTTGAATGAAATTCCTGACAAAATCAGGATTGATAATACGCATGAATACACGCATCCTAACTAAACGTGCATCAAAACTATAGGCAACCTAAATTGGAAGTTAGCCCATCATGATAGCACTAAGCACATCAAATGTTGGAGAGAACACTGTTAGCACCCTTGGGGCATTTGGTTCATTTCCTTTCCCCCAGTGGCATGTTGCATTTGCATTCTCAAAAGGGTTTTGAGAGGTTAACATAGAAGAACATGCAAGCAAAATGTTGATAAAAAAGTCATTTGAAGAAGGCTTAGTTGATCCCACCTAACCTGGTGATGCTAATTGCATTTTATTGGGTAACTTAGTCGTTTTGACACATACAAGGAAATTAAATCATTATCACTTCATATGAATAAAGCTGTTTAGAGTGGACGTCTCAATAAAGGAAGATGAGGGCTTAATAAATAGAGTTTGGTAAATCACTTCTTGAAACGATAGGTGGTTAGTTTTTTTCACAATTCAGTGGCCTGTTCAATTGTTGAGAATCTAACCCATCACTTAAGAGTTTCTTTTGGTACACGCTAGAGATAGCCTATGAAATAATAGAAACACAAGTCGAAGTTGGTGTTTGTCAGCTGATAACAGCATTATAACTGCTAAAGAAAAGATGGACACATCAACTATGGTTCTACGGTGAAATTGACTAAGGAATGACTTGAGTCAGGTGAATGATGCGCCAAGTTAATTCAACTAAGTTATGCCAAATTGTCAGCACAATTCTATATGATTGATCAAAACATTAACTGATCTAATTGGGAACTTTTTCAGCCCTAATGGAGCTTCTCGTCGCATTATAGTGCTAGTCAACAACATCTAAATATTGTATTTTGATGGTGCAAACAGGTTCCAAGTTAGAACAAAGTAAAACAGATTTCTTCCCTTTTTTATTTACGTAAAATTTCGAAGTACACTGCTGAATTCTGCACCTATAGATCATCAGAATTTAAGCTTTCAGTAGTTGATTAACCAGGTTTGCCTTACTAAATTATCATAAGTGCTGTTCACTTTAAGAGTGAAGCGTAGTAGGCGATGAAGCGTTTCGATTTTGTCTCTTCATCACCAATCTGGCAGTGTCTGTTGCTACAGGCCTCATCTTTGCTCCAATATACTCAGTCGGAGTAGCTCTTACAGGAGCAGCGTACAAGCTGAAGCTACCAACATTTAGCTTGGAGTTGATTAGAATTGTAAGCAGACTTTTCCTTATATCGACTTCAGCAATGACCGTTTTAATAGATTTTGCTGGTTAAAGTGACGGTAGCCATATTCGCGCTTCTTTAATACCTTGAAGCCTGCAAGGCTAACCGCTAGTTTAAAGGTAATTAATGGCTTTCTGGTTAATTTCCGTTCATATTGTTACCCAATAAGCTGGACCTGCAAGTCTCATGAAGTATGCAAGATTTGTCACAGCGTTATTTAATTCCAGCCGTGGCGAATTACGATTTATGCATCAGAAATGACTTCAAAGATAATTCACACTTTAAAGATGTACCAAAACTCTCTTGTCGCATTTAAAACCACTTCATTAATCACTCAAATTGCTCAATGGACACCAGAAATTAATCGAATTATTGCCATTTTATTTCCTTCCATTTCACTGATTAAGGATGAGTTTTAAAGTCACTCAGACAACTGAATTACAATGCGTTTGATAATTGAATACTGATCACTGAATGCTAAGCGTTTCACAAATACTGGCAAAGAGACAAACTGCACAACGCTAGTGAAAGTCGGTGACAGATACTGTAAATGTTTGTGTGCAAATTGTTATTTTACTCCCTTCAAATGAGACCAGTTCTCTGTGAAGAATGGTAAACCAGAATCACCTGGTAAAATTTAGTTTTACTCCAGTTTTGGAATCATTTATCAACTTAAATTTCAGACACAAATTTACACAGCAGGCATAGGGGCTCTTTTTTAAAATTTGGCATAAGTTGCTCAAATAGTATTGTTATTTATTGCTAAAATTATAACCTACGTATGCCCATTCTATCTCAAATTTCGCCACATCATTGTGGAATGTCCTAAATTAGTTTTTTGAGAACAGCCTTAAATTTGTTTAGCCAAAGAACAATAAATTTCCATTTGGGGTATAGTTTTTACATCAAGAAAGAATTTTGGTCTTTCCTTTGATAAAAACATCTTGAGAGCCTCAAAAAGGTAAGTCTTCTCTGACAGCGCTCTTCCTCACAACGTCCTTTCAAAGAATGAAATTAGACATATTTATAGAAATTGGTTCATCAAGATGTGACATATAAATGAATTACACAACCGGTGCCTAACCGGGAAAATCAATCCTCTAGCACTGTTTTCTTTCATCGCATTAACTACATTGCCCTTTGGAAAAAATTTGAATTCCATTTCAGTTAAAATCAAATTACCATGACTGTCACAAAAACTTTGATGAAAGGCTGCACAATAACCTAAAGTAAAGAAAAATCGTCTTATCCATTAATGATTTAAAGAAAGGGTTTAAGAGAAGAAGAAGTACTTGTTAGGAAGTTTGATGGGATGATTGGAGTATGGGGGCTACAATGACCCGCTTTTTAATAGAATGGCAATCAACGAATGTTTATCGATAGTATCTGTACGAAGCAGAGCATCCTTTTTCCCAGCTTTATTCTTCTTCTTTTATTTTGATGGGTTCACCTATATGCTATCATCCCTATAAGAAGCCATAGAGTACTTCTTTCAGACATGATACCGGCAAGATTTCATAGTATTTCCTGCATTCAAATCAAATCAAAATTTTCGTGTTTGTTAGCTTTAAAAGAATTACTGTGTAGCATTTTTGTGAATGTGTTTGAGATCAAAAGAGCTGAAAAATAATACATTCTGATAAGCGTGTAAGCAGCTAGAAATTATAGTACGATATTTACAACATGCTATAATGAGCTGTTCATGTAAATGCGAAGGAAACACTTTAAGAGTACGAAAAATTTCTTGTCACTTTTAATATTTTATACATGTTTACATATAAACACATATTGTTTCCATATAAATATACCTGAGCTATGAAAAGATACAGACCAAATATTAAGGCTTCTGGAAAAAGGTTCTAGGAAGAAACCATGTGAAGCAACTTTGAAAATGCATGGCCTGCTAATTCTTATGTTTGTTTTTTCATTCGGTGAAATGAGGTAACTTTAAATTTTTCTCGCATTTAGAGGATCACATGTGTTCACAAGTAAATTTCTGGTTGAAGAAATGCTCATAGAGAAAATCACTTCAAACGCTCATAGAGAAAATCGCCTCAAATGCTCATAGAGAAAATCACTTCAAATGCTCATATGAGCAATACAATACAACTTTTCTAAAATTCATAGTCATAACCTAGGCCTTGAAAATGTTGCACCGAGTAACCGAGCCAAGGAATTTCATTCAGGCAAATGGAATTCTTCATACGCGTTTGGACATCATTAGATGTAGTGATCATGGCGTGGTCATAGTTGGAACAGTGCTTTTCAAATGGCAATCGCTTCGGCGACGAGCCTTTTGCACTGCTGTGTTTGCATAGACAAGAGAGTGGGCGAATTCTCATCTGTGAAAGCTTGCAAAGAAGGGGGATCGATGCTGGCTAGAAGAGGATGTGTAAGGAAAGGCTACACGATGGCTTATGCAAAAACAAAGCTTTGTGAGTTGCTAAAAACTACAGAAATTCAATCCTTATTGTGATCAGTGTGAACGCGCAAAGTCGAGTACTTTCTTAGTTTTTGTATATTAGCAAATTTCGCAAAAGGAAGGGCACAGTATATGGACAGTTCCTCTTCAAGGCCCATTAATGAAAATACAAAGTCTTTGATTTGTCAGTGCATTGATTAGATAAATTTCTTGTTTTTCGGGTGAAGAACTGAAAGAAATATATTTAGGCGGTGGAAAAAATTGTCGCAGACCTAGGAGGCGTTCTTGAAGTCGAGAAAACTTGCCGGACCTTTCCTGAAGTGCATGGACATTTCTGTGCGTTAAGAGTAATCTGGCAGTTTGGTAAAGCAGTTTTGCAAGATGAAGAGATTGAATATAAACAACGTTGTCGGATTCTTAAGGTTGTGGTATATTCTTGTACCACTTCCAACTTACTGCCATCATCAGTTTTGGATTTGTCAACACAAATCAATTGCGGTCAGTGTGGAACGTCCTCAGTTCTAGTTTATGGCTGGAGTGTGTATACATGATATCATAGTCACAAGAGAGAGATAGTCTGGAAGCGAACAATGCGCTATTGTTCTAGCTCTTTGATAAAGATTTTCCTAGCGCCCGGACCTCCCAAGGTGCACACGTTTTGTGCGTCGTGTTGTTTTGTGGTGTATGGTGTATGGTTTTAATTGCCTTCCGAGTATCTTCGCAGTTTTTCCAAATGCCTGAAGCAAATTGTTCGATCTTTGGATGTTCAACATCAAGAAGAAATAAAGAGTTTAGTATTTTTAAGATTCCTTTGCCATATAGCGAAACCAACAAGAAATGGAAAAGTGAATTGATTAACGCAGTGGAGTAACTTAGCATTTTTCTTTGCGGGGGTGTTCATAAGATTTTGCCCGATATTCTCGCCACTGCCCAACTAAAATGTTATGAGATCTGTTTTGGGAGAAGCCTTCGTGGTATTCCTTCCATGTTTTAAAATATTTATGAAATTTGTTGTAAATGTAATTTTCTGACATTTTATGTATTTTTGTTTCGTTTTGTATTGGCCTTTGAACCATAAGTCAATGCCTTGTTGTTCATATGTTTATTATAAGGTCCGTTCACGAGTAGACAATTTGCAGTTCAGTCGCATTAACTTCCTTTCGTGAAATATTGCAATGGCAACGAGGATAAGCGACTGTTGACAGCAGATGATTTTATTAAGGTTCCTTCGAAAATGAGCCTTTGGGTTTCGTCGTCCAGACACTGGTAAAATTGTGGCATCCAGGATGGCTAGACCACTGATGCTGGTACTGGACTCATTTAAAATCATGATGAAAAATGTATTACTGGGTCGCAAAAAACCAACGCTAGTTTTCAAGAGTGGTTAGCTAATAGGCATTTAGGCTGGTGGAGTCACTCCAAATATTGATTTATTTAAAATATCGACGAAGAAGGACTAACGTTGTCACTAAAGATCGGGTCATTGATCAGAACCTCTAGCGTCAAATTGATACAAACAAAATATATATTTGTGAAAGACACTTCTCCGAGGATCAGCTTTGGATTTGTACCTAATATTTATGTTTTCTTTATCTATAACTGCTCAAAGCTTTTGATATTTGCTCTCTGATCTGTTCTGTGTCCAGTCTGCAGCAGGGCATTTTGTAACATACTGAGTGGTGGGGGAATTGCCCCACCGGGCCCTACGAGTTCCCCCACCACTGAAAAGGAAAATGCTACATTTGCCCCAAATGTCGGCCATTTTGTGGCCCTTAGAGATAAAAGTAACCGGTGTTTCAAAAGGTTGGTAAAAAGTTTTGGGGCTCAATCAATTTTGATAGCAATCTTTATATTACTATATTTCTCATTCATCCACCTTTTAACTCGATTCATTGCTCGATTTACCAAAATCTTAGTGTTTCCTTGCATTTTTCAACCTTACTCAGACTGAGATATTGCCTTAAAATTAGTATATCACGTCGTGTCTCGTGTTTTGAGCCCATTCTTAGCATAATAGCCACCAGTCATGTTGCCACCAGTCATGTTGTCAGTTAACGCCATTCTAATGGCAATGTGTTTGTTTGTCAACATGTATCGTGACGTTCGTATTGTTCTCTTAATTATCTTCCGTTCATGTTATGTGTGTGCGTTGTCTTGCTTACTGTTGCTAATGTCTTGCTGTTGAATGAATATAGACAACATCGGAATAGCGTCTCTCTCTTATGCTCCTAGTTTCGTTACATAAGTATGGGCCCTTTAGAAAGATGTCCCACCACTCAAAAATCCTTAAAAATGCCCTGGTCTGCAGAGTATGGCACTTTTCGACGAGATCGCCGGTGTGCACGAGCAAAAAGCCTGGTGTGCCGGTGTGCACCACCAACAATTTCTGGTGTGCTGGTGTGCACCACCTTTTTCCTTATTGTGGTTAAAATTTGTAAATTTGCATTTCACTTTAAAAATGCGAAAAAGCCTTGCTTGTCTTTTTCTTTTGCCCGCCCTTTCTTCTTTTTGTCTGGGTCATTCCGGAAGCCCATTAGCAATGTGAGGAGACTCAATAAAGACTGATGTCCAGGAATTTGTTTGGAAATAAAATTGTCTCAAAAATTTTTGGTTAAGTAGGTAATCATTAAAATAGAATAAGGACATTCGCACATTCGTGCTGACAACGTTTGCTCTCGGACTGTCACTTAAAACCTTTGCTAGCAAGTCTTATGATTTAAGAAGCTGCCAACCTCCCAGTCCCAGATCTAGCATTATAAAATGAGTGAATATACAAAATCCTAGCCTTGCTATTCTCGATTTCGACCATAATTCAACAGCATCATCATTTGTGAACATAAATCATTCCTTCGAAAATCGTTCTCGCAAACTTGAGGGAAAGGATTCATCTGAAGAGATCTTTTCGGCGCATTTCAATACGATGGCTTTGAGCTGTAGTGGATGAAGCTTTTGACGACTTATTTAATCGGCAGAATAGTTAGAAGAAGAAGATGTTTGTGCAGCACTGTGCAGTAACACGACGATGTTTTGAATTTGTGTGCCTTGATAGTCCGCGGCGTGACTTGCAGGCCTTCCCACAGACGTTGCATTCGAAACCTGCAGGGTTTTCTTCGTCTCTGGTAACTTCTATGGCAATATCTTCAATCTGACAATTCAAATCCTCATCTAATTCCATAAATCCTTCGTTAATTAGGTACAAAATATCATCAAGTTCCTCGACAGGTAGAGATTCGTGTTTGTTAGAGGCCATAATCAGCCGGATTGTGCACCTTCGGGTTGTTGATGTTGCTGGTTCAACCTCGAGGCGCGTACAATCGCAATAAACAATAGCCCATTGTTCGCTTCCAGACTATCTCTCTCTTGTGACTATGATGATATTGATAAAATGGATTCCATTTCGTCTCAAAATTGAATATCTGAATAATTCTCGAGTGCTGAGAGAGAGAATCCAAATCGAGTGTCGATTGCTGGTATTCAATCCAGTTTGTCAGGGGCCATTGTGGCTTTTGCCCAGTGCAAGCTTTTGTGCAGAGCTGAATGTTGCCTCTCCTGTAGCCGTATCTTCTTCCTAACAGCTTGTTTGCATCTATCAGTTTGGCACTGCCATGTATTGTTATTTGCAATGCGTAAATGCTCTGTCCTGCTGCCACTCGCCAATGCAGACAATCGTGATGGATGCGGGTAGGTTTTCAATCGAGGACGCTTGGTCCCCAACGAAAGCTTGACTTGCTCTTATAAGGAAAACGTCTCTCGACCATGACCAGCAATGTAATAGAGTAGTATCTTTCCTTAAACTTCGAATTCCTCCTATAATAAAGAAGATTTGGTTGCTATTATTGCCGTAACCGTTCGATAAACAAATGTTTCGTGGTGCAAAACGTTAGAGTAACAAGAAATGGCAGAACCATAACTTTCGTATAATTAAAATATTTCTTTGTCTGACACTCTTTTAAGTATGCAAACGTCGAAAAATGACCAAATGCTCACATAATGAATAGAAAACACTTGTACATCAAGCATCCCCAAAATGTATCTTTGCCTAAAGTTAGCTATGCTCTGATAGTAAGTACACGCTTTTTTTATAAGGAACCACTTTATAAGGAACCTACATGTCGAAATATAAGGCCGAAATATTGAAAGAGCTTATACTACTAAAAGCGAAATCCCTTAGGAACTTTTCGGTTTGAAAATTTTTATAACTATAAGCATTAAGAACTAAAAAGCCGTTTCCATTCATTTGCAGCCAATACTCGCATATGGCATTTGATGTGCAGTGAAAATTAAGGAACTATTAAGGAACTTTTGGTACTAAAATCTGATGATTTGAGGTCTACGAATAAGGAACTTTTGAAACTAGGCCTTGAGGTAGGTTCCTTATAAAAAAGCGTATATAGATAAATAACACGATTCAAAGCACAAAATGAAATACGCAATTGATTCTCCGACCGAAGTTAAATTTTGCCGACAGCGTCATCAGCTCTGAAATGTTTTTCAAACGCCAATTTGTTGAGTTGCATTCTGCTAAAACTAAACTCCTCCCCAACAACAGCAACAACAACATTGTCTTTTCTGCTTGCAATGGGACTGTTGTGCACGTCAAGAAACAGCAATGTCTCCCCATCGCAGTGACACACCAATGAATCGCCAAAATGCCAGTCTGTGATCAAAACATCCTTAATGAAGCTTCTCCCTAGTTTTGATCTAACCACTGCATCTAAAGCACGACGTAGCTAGGACATGGTTTAGGGGACTAGTACTTGCTTACAATATTGTGAAAGTAGCTGGTTTCTTTATGGTCACACAGTTTAGCCAATCACTTTGTTAGATAGCTGTTTCTCCGCTCATAATCACCAAAAGCATTGTTTTCGTTATCCATCAAATTTATTGCGTTTTGGTTGTAGAAACGTCACTAAGCTTGTAAGTACACGCTTTTTTATAAGGAACCTACCTCAAGGCCTAGTTCAAAAGGTTCCTTATTTGTAGATTTTAGTACCAAAAGTTCCTTAATAGTTCCTTAACTTTCACTGCACATCGAATGCCATATGTGAGTATTGGCTGCAAATGAATGGAAACGGCTTTTTAGTTCTTGATGCTTGCGGTTATAAAATGTTTCAAATCGAAAAGTTCCTTATGGATTTCGTTTTTAGTAGTATAAGTTCTTCAAACATTTCGGCCTTCTACATGTAGGTTCCTAAAAAAATGGTTCCTTATAAAAAACGTGTAACGCCACTTTTCCTGCCAATCGTTCATGTTAGGGCGTTAACCTCGTATCATGATATTTAGCGCCCTTTTTCGGCAAAATTATTTTGTGGTCCATATTCATCCATATTCATTCGCATCCAGCAAATCAAACAGAATGTCATTCATTTGTGCTTCCAAAATAATTGGTGGTCAATAAAGCAAGCTATAATGCACCAGGTTCAACGTACAGCCTGAGATAGTCAAGATAAAAGTGCATGAGGTGCTTCTATCAGCAGAGTTACGCATACTGCAACTTTCCTTACAGCATCAATATATCTTTAATTTATTGTTAAGCGCCAATTTGCCTCACTGCTTTTTCTACTCGCTGATTATTCAATAAATCAACTGTTTGCTTGAATTGAATCTGTCGCTGACGGCTACGTTTGGCTTGAGTCTTTGTCTAAATGGGAATTCGTTCTAATTATCTTTGATTGAAAATCATCCCAAATTCCTCTTACATAGTAGATTATCCAAACACAACATTCGTGTGTCATGCCTTACGTTCGTTGAGTGTCTTCCAGGCCAAAGCATCAGTGATTGATCTTTAATCTGGCCGTGGAATGTCTTACGAAAGTTATTTGCTGTGTGGAGTTTTGGTGCTTGATACCGCGAGTCGTTTTACGGGCACAAAGGATCACATTCACGGAGGTCACCTTGTGTTTGCTCAAGTCAAAGAGTGGTAATGAGATGGTGAGCCTTATATCTTTCAATGATGAGCCCTAAGAGGGACATTATTTTTAACAGTCATGAACTGCCATGCTAAGATCAAACAGTCTAACTAGAAAAGCAATTAACGTAAGTAACTATTAAACCAACTTGGCTTGCTTCAATTCATCTTCGAATCATCACTCTATCCTCTTTCCCGTTTGGTGTGCCTGGTATGGTCTCGCGTTACTAATCAGGTGTAGTATTTAACCTATTGACACCCAGAGGCCAGCTCTCTCTGCCAGCAGCACTGATATTATGATATAAATTAAAGTTCGTCGTGGATAGAAAAGTGTTGTTGGATGAAACTCTTTCTAAAGCACTTGGAGTGGATAGATTACCCCAGTCAAACAGCATCTTAACAGCAAATAACCAAAATTATTATCAGCAGTGCAGCAGATCTGAAATCTACAGTTTACAAGAAGTTAGCTCAAGGAACTGAGGTTGAAGCAAAAAAATTAGTTCTGAATCTAGGAGACTAATCAGCTTCACCCGGCAAAGTGCTCGTACAATTACGATGAACACACATCCAACATCTCAACTTCATCTAAGCAAGCTGCGAATCTTAGAAGTGAAACCAGTTGATTTATGACTTGTTGAAGGGGGAGATGACGGCAGATATCCAAGTCTCTTGTTTACTAGTGTCAAGTCAGTAATGGGAAAAACTATATTGTGAATGCTACCTCATTCTGGCGCTACCTCGTTTTAACTACACTACCCATAGTTGTCTTCCTGTTTGTTTTTCACCACTTTTAATTAATTTTGGCTTATCAGCTTGATTATAATTAATAATTAACAGTAATGACACTCATAATTACTTCCACGAAATTTAGACAAGGAATGCGATCTACCTGGCTTCTTCAAAATGAGTATGTAAGGCATGAGCACCACATTGGCTTGCATATTGCAAACGGTTCCCAGTTTTCAAGAGAACTTCTAGCGTGGAGGGTCTGTTAGGTCAACGCTAGCATCTGTAGCAAAAGTGATTTGATAAATCTAGACTTATAAATCTGATTTACAAACCCATAGTTCAAAATGATGGTGCATTGTAAAATATCTCGTTGATGTAATCGTTGTTTCCCATGCAACACAGACAGAAATGATATTTTTATGCTAGGAAAAGCAACGTCCAGCTTGTTATGATAAGATTGCACTTGGTGCAAAGCGTAGATACTTGTGCCGTTAAAAAAGCTATACGGAAGGAAAGGTAAACCACCGGCTATTATTTTGCGCCTAACATTAGCATTTGGTCATCTGTAAACTCCGTGGTGGGTTGTCTTCAACAGGCTGGGTGACGTAACTCCATTGTCTAGGTCCCAGCCTGCTTTTAGTTGAGACATCACCCAGCTAATGAACGGCGTGCGTGCATTTGACAGGTTAATACGAACTTTGACAGAGAACCTCTCTGAGCCCAATGGCGTCAACTAGAATTATCCTTTTCCAAGGGATTGCTACTTGGCCCCAGCACGGCTTTATTGCTTTATTAGGCAGCTTGGAATAAAGGGTGCATTTGCTTTCTTTCGGTCAACGGATTCGCCAAGAGCCATTGTGAGATGGAATCTCTTATCGAGGATCAAGAGCCAGATTTTTGTGGATCAAACTGTATTTGATCTTGTCACATGAAAGCTTTTCGTGGCTAACGGTGGATTACGAAGTGGCAGCTAACGCATCATTTGGTTTTCAAGGTCAGGACGGTTCTGCTTCGAATCGAGGCCGAAACATAGGCTCCTTTCATGGTTAAATGTGGCGTGGCCTATCGTATCATAAAGGAGGCCCTTGACGAGAGATCTTATAGCTCGTTTCGATAGAAAAGAATTTGTATGCTAGCAATGTTAAATTTGAATGCTGGCAACGACAATGAAGTGATTGGTTCGCATAAAGTTATTTTGTAATTAACGGGTTCAATTGGCATCTTCACTCTATGGCACTGCTTACTACGGGTTTTAAAATGTTAAGGCAGTTTTAATTTCATGCGATTCAAAATATTCACATTTGGCATGTCCGCTTCGAGAACAGCAATGTAGGAGGTTCCGAGAATATTTTTAGAGCGACAGTCCCAGACTAATAGTGCTTTGAATTTCTTTTTGAATACCTCTCAGCTTCCAGTAAGCTCTTATGTGACAGAGTAACTCTTTGCTTTGTTTTGTGCTAAGATGTACAATAAGAGGAAAGATTGCATCATCCTACTTATATTCTTCTCCACCCTACCACTTGTGTAAGTCTGCACAGTAAAGAGACCCTGATTCAGAACACTGATTGTATCTCTGGTAATGTTGAGGTCGAAAGGGTTCCCCTTCTTTGGGTGGATGCTTCAATCATCCAGTACAGATTCTCATATCACCGTTTCTCCCTGGCATCACACGACGATTTCTCATAGTCATCGTCAGAGGATTGTCAGGGCTGACAGTCAGCAGCAAGCTAATGACGGTGAGGCATCCATTAGAGCCAATTATCGTAGTGAGAACCAAAAATACCCGGTGACAATTTTGTCCGTTTGAAAAACGATCACTTTCATCATGTCAGACCACTGCATGGCTTTGTGGACAATCTTAAATCCGTGGGCCGGCTTTCGGTTTCAATTCATTTATTTGAAGATTCGCAAAGGTCATCGAAGAAAGGCGCTTGTAATCGAACTAATTTGCATCTAACTAGCTCACTTGCAGTTGTATCATGTTTGAAAATAGCATTCATCAAACGGGAAGCTTGGTCAACAAGAAAAGACATGTGAACGTAATTTAGGCCATCAAGCACCTGGCCATGTTCTGCGCTAATTAAGACTGTTTTCAAACATTCAGAAAACTAGCGAATTTAGCGCATTACTCAATGAAATACCAAATAATGTTCCGGAGTGGCGAGGCAATGGAATAAATAACATAAATTGTTAATTTAAATCTCTGTCAACCGCTCCATTCTGTGTATCTCCTTTTTACTGTTTAATATTGAACACAGTCCAGTGAGCATCGCATGATCCTTGATTTGGAAGGTTGTTTTCGTCGCGAATTATTGTTATGAAATACTCAGAGAATTTGCAAAAACTTATTCTTGTTTGCAGAGAGAACTTCGAGCAAAAGATAATGAAATACCAAGAAGCAGCAGACACCAAAGAAGGAATTAAGCCCCCACATTCAGTGTCGGGCCTTCAGTCAGCCTCTCTTAACAACATGAACTGTGTCCACTCTCCATATCGCTTTACAAACGACGACATAAACACGGTCGTCAAAACAGAGCAAGACCATGCTCTGGAGGTCCCACCATATCACAACAACAACAACAACAACACAAACTTTATGATGAGCAGCCCGGAGTTTCACTCCATCGACAAAGGTCACATGTACATGCCATTGGCAAGCGCCCTGACGGACCTTCCATAGCAGTGGCCTTGAAGGACTCGTGAATAATGCCAAATGAATTAGAAGATAAAAACAATTAGTAACGCTTTAAAATTGCGAGTTTGTAAGTATTGTTTTTGAATGTAAATTTTTCGAAGTCATGTGTCAATATTATTGTCACGTTTCTCATTTATTAGATGCGTTGTTGATAACTCAAAGTAAGGATTGTTATAGTTAATTCATCAATTGTTGTAGTTTTTAATAGAAAAGTTGCTTAGCAGATTTCATTGTTGATTTAGTTTCATCCTCCTGTTTACGAAGTGGCAAAGATGTCGAAAAGCTGATTTCGGTGGGTACATTTTGAAAAAGGCATTCCACGCCGTAGAGTATATCCTGGACTATTTGTGATCGGTTGATGAGTAACGAGATTTTACCAGAAATCAACCTTTACCTAGATTTAACCAGATTCTGCAGCCTTTTGCTTACAACTTGTCCACAGAGTGACGTCACTACCACCTTGATTTCTCCATCGAATAACTCGCAATCTACTGAAAACAAAAATTTGTACACCTTAAACAATTTTGCTTATGGAAAAGCATGATCCCGATGAAAATATTTTTTCATTGCAATAATTATGCCTGTCGTTCTGCTCGCAAGATATACAAATACTGCCACACCTTCCATAAAAGTAGCGTCCAGTGGAAGTAGCCAAAATGAAGAGCTCTACTTTACGTCTCGTGAGAAGATTGGACCCTTACAGACAGGAACAGGTCGAATACCTTTGGTTTTGGAGGGGGTGTACAAAGTGGCAGTGCTAGCCTACTATTTTACAGCTGAATGTCAAACCGGCATACTGTTTTACCAAATTATACTGTTGTTTAACAAAAGAGATATTTGAAGGGTGTCACATCCTCACAGCCCCCAAGTCAGTTCCTGCGTAGGCTTGGTGAAATACAGCAAACATTATATACAAAGTTTAGTTTCTTTGTAATGTTTAGATCGATGCACAATGAAGCTCTATTTTGAGCACTGACCAATTCATATAAAGCGACATCTTCAAATAACTTACTCTAAAACTCTGAGGTCATGTGCCGAGGCAACTAATCAATGGCTGAGTGGAGAGGACTGGACACCGCCCTATTCCCAGGACTTGCTAGCCTAAGCAAGTTATTTTGACACTTGATGGAACCGGCAGAAGAGGACAGATGTTGAACTAGAGCACCTTTAAACAACTGAAAAGTTTGCAGGCCAATTCAAAAATTACTTTGAGGGTACATCGCCTTAACTGGAAGTTTGTAATTTGGAATAGACGTGGGTGTTCTCTACGCTTCGAGACATGTCCTGCAAAGAATGTAAATACAGCAAAGTTTCTCGTCAGTCTAAGAACCATATTAAGTTTGGTCCATCTTACGATAACGGAACAGATATGTTTGCAGATATTTGCATATTGCTGCGGAAAATACAGCAATTAGAAAGCATCCATTGCAAGCATGCCACACGTTCAATAGCTTTTGAAATTCTTTTATCCAAGGTTCCAACAGACCACACGTATTATAGCTTCAGGTTTCCTGTGTTTATGCATTACATAGTCAAGCGCTTTAGAAAGATTTGCAGAATATCTTTGTCTGCGTTGCTTTCGAATTTACTTGAGAAAGGTATGTTTTCTCAAAAAAATCAGCTAACTACATACAACTTGCACCAACATGAATTCTTAAGCAAATAACTCACAGATGTAACCAAATTCAAAGGTATAACCTTGAATATGTAAAAAAAGGCTTTCAATACTCAGCTCAGGAAACTGCCAGCCACCCCGCAGTTCAAAATAAATTTGAAAACTCATCTAAAGAGCTGAATAAACATGAAACACTTCTCCCTGGAAGAGCAGCAAATAGGCCCTAACAGTTTCCAAACTAATTTTATCTAATTGCAAACACTGTATTTTAGCTTGTAACTTTAATTTGTATTTCTTTTATGCTAAGGGATCTGTGTTATGAATAATTCAATATGAATGTTTTTTAATATAATATGAACGCTGGCAATAAAGAACATCATAATTTGCGTACGAAGCATTCTCAAAATCACCGCACGGATCATAAACCTTTGAACCGCTTTATTGTAATAAAAACGTTGTTATTATTAGCGTTATTGTGACCGTAACAATAAGTCTACAAAATCTTGTAACCTTAGCAAAGTTCAATAAATTGTTGGAATCTGAAAACTCTTACTTTTGTCTACCAAATTAAAGAATGACAATCAAATTAATCAATGTCTATAGCAAATCGAGTATATTGGAGAATTACTTATCAGCAAGACGAACAAAAAACCACGAGCAAGAGAAAGGCTTGTTGAAGAATGAACGTTATACTTTGGGGGAAAAACTGAGCCTCATATTGGGAAAATTATGCAATTTGATTTGGCCTAAAGTGAGAAAGCTGGCGTAACAGTTGTATATGAACACTGGTTCTGTTAGGCCCAGCATCACCAGGTATGTAATTAATCATGTTTTTGCGTTGATCGATCAATCATTATTTGCTTCGTACTTTATGTTATTCACTCTACCAACGGAAAAACCGGCCATATTATGCCTCAAACAATTGTGTCGTTTAGCAAAGCACGCCGAAATGCTGGAATATCCTGCACGACTCCTCTCGAATCCTGGTGTTTTTTGGGGAAATAGTAATTGTGATGGGAAGTTGAAATCTTCAGGTAGCATGTGTTGATAAAGTTATTCACCCGAAAGCACCTCAGCCATAGGCAAATGTCCGAGCAGGGTTGGTAGCGCTACAGGTCAAATAGGATACGCGGTCAAATAGGATAATTACAGGTCATATAGGATAATCGTTAATAACTCCAAAAAATGGACTGATATCTTAAAACAAACCGCAGAATCGGACTCGGCACGCTTCAATCTACCTTTTAGATGCCTTTTTTTTATTCAACTATGGTAATTTCAGCAGTATAAAACGCAATGTTTTTCTATTACGTTAGTTTGATGCGTGGCTCCTCCGTAGCTACGGGAGAAATTAGACAAAACTCGTTAAAAAGCATCGTTTTAATTCAAAATAAAAACCAAAAGATAGAAATCGCAAAGAAAATACACACTCTCTTCGTATCAATACAAATTCAAGCATTTTGTACCGGGGTTACAAGATTTCTCTTAAAAAAATTAGCTGAATGATCGACTTGCTTGGGGGCAAATAGGAAACGGTGTCAAATAGGAAAATGGCTGAAAACTGCAAGAAACAAGCGGGAAAAGTAAATCTCATTCCACAGCAATCAATCATTAAATATGCTATTTCTATCCGTTTGTCTGTTAGGAATCAAGCTGTATTGATAGACATAATGGTAAGGACCTAGTTACAAAATCTTTACTTTGCTTTTGATCACAGACTGCCTTCAATGAAAGTTAATTTGCAATGCAAGTGGAGGATCTGCTCCAAAACAGATACTAGTTGTATTGGGGTTTCAAGCAGCTTAAAGTTTTTTCTGAAACTACATGAGTTTTTTTTAGAAGGAAAGTACATGAAAAGTCAACACTAGTCAACCACAATTGATTGTATTGTGACTATTTCTATAAATCTATCAGCTAGGGGTGTTGACAACTTGGACAAGAAATATCTGACATGATTTCTGCTGTCCTCAAATTGGGGCTTAACATTGCAATTGGTAGCTGACAATCATTCAATAGTTTTTGCTTCTTTTTCATTCAAACATACTTTATTAATTGCATGCAACTTTAATGTTGCATTTCGAAAAGGTTTGATATATTTTTTGATGTGAGTAAAGATTACAAAGAATATTAATGAATGCAACCAAAGGAAGACAAGCCTATGACATCTTACAAAATATAGTCACTTGTATACATATATAAAGTAACCTGATTTGAAGTCTTTAATGTAAGTATAATTTCCAAAGTGGTTCTCATAAACAATAGAGAACAAAGACTACTTGGGATATATAGTAAGAAGATTTGTCAAAATGCACTCTTATTAGACATTTTTATATACATAACAATTTCTGAAAAGAAGTAGATCATGGCATCTCTAAGCCTAATATAAGGGTGGTCCAATTTTGTCAGGCATCAGAATAAACCTACATATCATTTAATAATACAAATCAAAATCTAAAAGACTTTCCAAAAAATACATGACAATTTGAAAGGAAAAATGGGTCAAAGGAAGTGCTGATTTTTTAAATTAGGAAAGGAGCATCTTTAATATCAGAAAAGAAATTCAAACCCAGGAAAATAATTCTAATAGTATAAAGCAAAATGGCATAAATTGTAGCACTACATAGGTATTTAAAAATACAAACATATGAACAATTTAAATTATTTGTTTAGAAAACAAGAAAGGGTATATAGATTCATTATGTTACATGGTTTATATAAGCTAGCATTACAATGTCTTTTCATGGGTGTTTCATTGTATCATTACAGGAAATTAATCCGAAGGCACAAGAGTCACACTATTTAAACCTAACTAAGCATTAAGAAATGAAAAATTGCTACAAGCTTTTTATTAAAACCGAAAACGTCTCTCAGAAAGAACCTTGAGCCATCAACCCAAATAATCTGTGGCTGTTGTTGTTGCTTGGTATGTTGATGAAATTTAATCAAATGAAAGGGTAATGTGAGAAAAATTTCAAAATGACTTTAATAAACAGGCTGTAAGAATGAATTTGTCTTCAATACCTCTTCGCTGCTATTCTCTCATTGCCTGAAGGCCTCACAACCACATGTCTTTCTTTGAAAGAAAAGCGGTTGCAAACTTCTTGTCTTCATCAAAATACACTTGTGATGGGTACCTGGGTAAACCCTTTAAAATCTTGTTAGTTCAGTATGTTTTAACGCAGCTGGCCCTCGGAACTCCTCTGCCTTTAATAGGTCTTCCATTCCTTGCAAAAACTCCAATTAGAGGTGGTTACTGGAGACAACACGATATTCACCACAAATTTTCCACACAACATCAAATGCAAAATGCCGGGTTTGCACTTGGCGCCTTTGGGGTGGTGGGCAGCAAAATTAACTTTACACAACATACGTCTCACCAATGCCGCACAATCGCACAATTTGATTGGTGGGTTGATGCCTGTGCGAACTTTCAAAAAACCATCAGTCTCACGGATACCCCGAATCTGTCTACATCCTGCGATCTCCCCGATATAGACATTGGATCCAGGATATTCGTACGATAACATACACTAAGTGAGACACTGGCCCAAAACAATGAGCATCTAGGAAGACTTTATAGAAATTTGGCATGACAGCAAGTGGCGTAGCGTCAAGGGAAGCTGGTAATGCGCCGCATGCCTTGCAAAATCTGACCAAAAATAATTTTAAAAACGCCTTTCTCAAAAAGAAAAAAGTTTTTATCGCTTAAACATTTGCTTTGACGATTAATTGAAATTTTCACTGTCGCACCCTTGATCCACCCATCAGAGTTCAATGGATCCACCTTAGCTTTTACCTTGAAAGGAATTTACAAATCTTCGTGTTCCTGTTTCTAAAGATCCCTTTGTTTTGGACTGATTTTGGCCAGCAGCCTTTGTTTACAGCACTGCTCATTTCCGGGAATGCGGAATTCTCGCTGCATTACCTGATATAAAACAATTATTTTTTCCCTCTTTAAATGTAAAATTTTGCAAAAAAGTAGGATAGAATGTTGTATCAACGAATAATCTATCATGCTAATGAAAAATTGCTCCAATTATTTACTCACAGCGTTGAGGACAGAGCTTTGAAAGGGAATCAACTAACCCCAGCTTGCTTCGTGTTCTCTTGATCAGCATCTGATCACGTGACTTGGCTTGCTGTTCAACAAAGAGCCAGGGTGCTCTAGTTGAATTGAATCTTAGCATAAGTCTTCGACATATGGATTCGAACAACTAGACGATATGCATTATAGGTTCATAGAGATAGGGGATTGCACAAATGCTTTTCATTTTAGCTTGAGTGCCAAGTAAGGGTACCCAAATAGTGAGGGTACGCAAATAGGGGTGGTACGGGGGTCTGCCCTTTAAGAGTACCATTTTCGCCTGCATGTTGTTTATAAATATTATCATAACCACGAATAAATTGTTATAGAAGATCTTGGATTGTTTATCGGCTCAGAGATTGTAGCCTAATTCATTTGAACATTGTCATGTTTGTCATGTCATGTTGTTGTCAAAATTGTCATGTTTTTATTATATAATCTTCATTTCGAACTGTGTTGTAGATGTCCTGTTTGGGCATGATAAGAATTTAAAGAGAGCGCTATCTTACCTGTCTGTTGTTCTTGTTGAAAGGAAAAAAGCTCTTAGCATAAAACATAGATTATAATTTAAGTAATTGAAAGTCACCAACTCATTCATCTGACCTTTAACAAAAGCTTTCATTTACTGTCCTTAGAGCCATGTTAAGGAGCACCACTTTACATGGTGCAAAGCGTCTGTCTGGCGTTTTGCAGAAGTCAGCACTGTCAACATTCGTGCCAGAAGACAGCTCTGCGTCGGTGGATGAAAAGTATGACGCGGTTGTTATTGGCGCAGGACACAATGGTCTTACGTCAGCAGCTTATCTGGCAAAAGCAGGCCTCAAAGTTGCGGTCTTAGAGCGAAGACACGTCATTGGTGGGGCAGCAGTTACAGAAGAAATTGTCCCTGGCTTCAGATTCTCAAGATGTTCGTATGTTCTCAGTCTGTTGCGCCCAAAAATCATCGAAGACCTTGAGTTGAAGAAACACGGATTGAAGGTGCACTCACGGGACCCTTTTTCGTTTGTGCCATTGCGTAACCCATCTCCAGAACCAGGGAGCCCAAAATATTTGCTTTTAGGAGCTGACATGAAGGAGAACGTAAAGCAAATAGCCCAGTTTTCACAGAAAGATGCACTAGCTTACCCAAAATATGAGGAATACATAGAGAAGCTAGTTCGTGCAGTTAGCCCCCTTTTGGACGATCCCCCGCCGAATCTGCATGCAATTAGCCAAGGTACTACCCTGGAGAGAGCCAAACATTTGAAAACGGCAGTGCCACTTTTTAAATTAATGAAAAGTCTTGGCGGAGACATTCTGTCGTTTTATGACCTAATGACCACGCCAGCATCGAAGTTTCTTGATGCCTGGTTCGAGTCGGAGCCCCTGCGAGCATCGCTCGCCACAGACGCCGTCATCGGCGCAATGCTGAGTCCGCACACGCCCGGCAGCAGCTACGTGTTCCTCCACCACCTGGTGGGCCAGGCTAATGGTGTCGTCGGTGCCTGGGGGTATCCGGAGGGTGGCATGGGGGCCGTGTCTGGCACTATTGCCAAGGCAGCGACATCTTACGGTGCGCTCATAGAGACGAACGCCGACGTCAGAGAGATCGCCGTGGCAGACGGAGAATCGAAGGGCGTTGTTCTGGCGGATGGTAGGTTCATCAAGAGCAACGTGGTGCTGTCCAATGCTACACCGGATGTGACGTTCCTCAAATTGTTGGATGAAAGCTGCTTGCCAGAAGAAATTCGCGGAAGCATCTCTCGCATTGATTACACCTCACCGGTGACTAAAATTAATGTCGCCGTTGATCGGCTACCAGATTTCAAAGTTTCGCCTTCGAATAAAGATGGAACACCTTCTCCCCACCATCGATGCACCATTCACCTGAACAGTGAGACCATTGATGAAGTACATACCGCGTATCTGGATGCTCAACGCGGCCGATGCTCCGACAACCCGATCATTGAGATGTGCATTCCGTCCTCGCTGGACCCGACCCTGGCACCACCAGGGAAGCACGTCCTTTCTCTGTTTATACAATACACGCCGTACACACTGAAAGACGGACAGTGGGATGATGACACGCGCGAAAGGTTTGCTGACAAGGTCTTTGATGTCATCGAAGATTACTGCCCTGGATTCAAAGAGACAGTCATTGGGAGGGACATACTGTCACCTCCTGATCTCGAGCGGATCTTTGGCCTAACAGGTGGGAATATCTTTCACGGGGCAATTTCTCTGGATCAACTTTATTTCATGCGACCAGTCAGTGCCATGTCGAACTATCAAAGCCCTGTCAAGGGACTTTATCTTTGCGGCAGTGGCGCACATCCGGGAGGTGGCGTGATGGGTGCTCCAGGCTACCAAGCCGCGTGCGCTGCGTTGAAAATGTTCGGAAAGAAAGCTTTTTAACCCTGTAGAATTCTTGTTTTTCATAGAGAAACTAATTTTTGTGCCAACTTTTAGAAATTGGGTTTAATTTATGGGGCACATCAGTCTGATGAATGAGATTTATTATGTGTGAATTTGATAAATTGGATGAGATTACCATTGAACGTGAATTGTGAGATTTAAGTCTGTTTAGAAGTTCTTTTGAAGTCTAGTAAAACTGGGCTGCAGAGAAGACCTTGTTTATTGACCAAGTGCCCCTGTAACTGAACTCTGTGTTACATGAAATATTCTCTCCATGAAATATTGATTGTTCCACCGAGCTCCTCCCTAATCTAAATTAGAGAGTTTAATACTTGTTATAGTAATTTCTATGTTTGAAACTTATTACTGTTTGCTATAAGTTGTCCCAAACCTTGCTTGTAATCACAATATGATCCCAGCCTTAGCTCGAAGAGGACAGAGCCGGTCCAAGACCAGGTCCCAGACGATTTTTTCAGGAGAATATCCCAAAAAGATTATTATAGCGTATTATTACAGAAAATAGTTAGTAAGGCCGAAAAATTAACAGTTCAGTCACTGAACAATACGATGCCGTTATACTTTTCAATGTCTCATGTCAGCTAATGTGATTAGAGTGGCAACTTTGCCACACCTGCCTCTTTCTCGTTTCCATGTCTCGTTAAATTGATGTCCTGTAACTATGTTGTCTAGTTATGTCAGTACAGTTTGTGTTTGCTGTGTTATGTTTCCTTGATGAACTTGCTGATATCTACATATTGATTGATATAATCCAGAATTACATGTAATATTCAAGGTTATGAAGATTGTTTTTGTCAAGTAGGGTTGACCTTTTTCGTCATTTCCCTCCCCCGAGGTACCCTATATTGCTGTCTTAGTAAATATAGCGTTTCTCGCACTCCATTGTGGAGTACCTTCCGATGACATTCCTGTATGAGCAAAGATGAATAGTGATTTCCTGGAGGAAGCAAAATTGGTTGTTTGGCCGAATCTAAAACGGAAGATTTGTTTAAACGTGTTCTGCATCGCAATACCTGATCTTTATCTAGAAACAAATTAAATTGTTTTATATACATTGGGGGTTTTGTGTCTGGATCGTTTCAGTAGAAAGTAGAAACTCAACTTCATTGTTGTATGCACGAGATTGAATTGCGCTAATAAGAATCATTTCGGCATTTCTTATTTCTGAGACATGTAACATGTCTGCCCTGTTCTGTTGCGTTTGTTTTACCGCTGCTTTAAGATTCTGAATAAATCTCAGAACCCAAGAGAGTGTACGCAACACTTTACCTTTTGAGCTGTAACGTGAAATATCAAAAACATTGCTCAGCTGTACATCTGGGTCTGCACCTGTACTTTATCATGACATGAGTAACTTTTGGTTCAAATTTCACCCTTTCCTGCAATGCTTCTTTGCTTTGAAGCTCATTTTGTGGTAGTAAAAAGCGTAACGAGTCACGATCAGCTGGTTTCTATTTGTAAGAACGCTTTTTTTATGTCGGATGTCATGGCAACAGAATGAGCACGAAATCCTAACAACATATAAAACAAAGAAGGCATATAATTATCATCTAATTGAAGACAATCATTGTTGATTTGGCTGAGATCTAGCACTCCCATCGAACACAATGCGCAATTTGGTCGTATCATGTTCCTTTCTCACAACGCCATGGTGAGAGAGATAATGAATGCTTTCAGTAATTCCTTGTTTGTTTGGAGCATATTCAATTATACCCTGGTCTAATTGCTCATGAAAAATTGAGTTATAGCTTTGGATCCCTTTTCAATCGACTGTATAGACCTTTCAAACGAATCAAACACTTATCATAATTATCTGACAATAACGCATGCGAAATATCAGCCCTCCAAGGGAGGCTTCCTCGTACCTTTCGCCATTGAATTTGATGTCGAATGGGGTCTCTTCGTTCCTTTCAACTGATTCTGTCGATTCTGTTTCTTTGTTCTCAACAAGTTCGGGCAATCCCATTGATTCTTGTTTCCAGAACTGTTTCAACGATTCTGTAATTTCAAGATTCTCGCTGTTTTCATTTTCAAGCTCATTTGCTTCATTGTCAAAAATAGAAATTTGATCTAGAATAAGATGAGAATTAACGTTAGTCTCAACATTGTTCGAAGTTGAACTTAAAGGTCCTGTTAACAGCCACCCCAACTTGCTGCTAACCGCAACAGGACCTGAATTACCTTTAATGACATCACCTGTAACAAAATCATAATAATGATCAGCACCAATTAATAGCTGTACGTGTTTTGTATGGGAATTTACACTGTCTGCTAACTTGAGTGTATGAAGATGCGGGTATTCGCTTATTTCTATGCCGCGAGAAGCGAGCAAATGGTGGGATAACTACGTGCGCGGACTGGTATAACCTGATTTTCTACTTCTATGTTAATCGAAACTAACTCGCATTTTTTCTTGTTATACTTATCAGAACCAAAAGTGTTAATGTTTATAGTTTCAACGTTCCCAACGTTCAGTGAGAGTTTCTTCTTCAATTCTTCCGATATGTAGTTTCTCTGACTTCCGCTGTCAAATAAGACATCAATTGTCATCTTCTTTGCTGGATCTTCACCGAATGCACTGGTCCTGGCCGTTTGTACCAATACCTCCTTCTTCCCTTTCACAGTTGCAGTAACCAATCGATCGAATGTTTCTGCAGTGCCTTCTTCTGATTTGTTATAAATCACTTGATGGTGTCCATAACCACATTTCTTGCATTTGCGATTACAATCTTTTGCGAAATGTCCCAATTTCAAGCACTTAAAGCAACGTTTTGCCTTTTGTAAAAGTGTTTTACTTTGTTCTAAATCTGTGATTTCCTTGCAGCTTATAGTCAGATGATCTTTACTGCAAAGGTAGCATTTTCCTTGCTGCTCGTTGGCAAAGAATGATTTTGTAGTTGGAATGCTCTGTTTCCGATACACTTGTGTTGGATGTGGTTGTCGATTGACTTGCTTTGAAGCAAGAACGCTTTCGCCTAATTCTCTGGCTTCAATTTCGCAACGAATAATTTCTAGAATTTCTTTGATAGGCCAGATATCTTCTGCGACTTGGATGGTGATTTCGCTGGGCATACGTTGCATAATAATTGGAATCAGTAAACCACCATAACTTTCTTGAGACATGCCGAGAGATTCAAGCCCTCTGACATTGACGTTTATTTTGTCATAAATATAACGCAACTGAGCGACTTTATCGTTTGGGCAATATTGCAACTTTAAAAGAGATTGCATGTGAGCACTTATGATTCTCTGCTTATTACCAAATCGAGTTCTTAATGTCTCGATAGCATTTTGGTAGTTTTCTTCGGTTAACTCGAGCCCCGCAACGACGCGATGAGCAGGACCCTCTGAGCAAATTCATCAAGTAGTTCAATTTGTGAACTCCTGGTATTGTGTCGTTTGAGTGTACGGCACAGTTAAACGCTTGCCAAAACGATTTAAATTGTTTGATATCTCCATTGAACTTTGGCAGTTCTATATTTGGTAAACGAACTCCATTTGTGGACGAAACAGAACTAAAACTGCAATTCTGAGACTCTACTTCTGAAAATAGCCGAAGCTCCTATGGCTGAACTTGGCTGGGTTTCTGTAGTTGTTTGTGACACTCGGGACACTTGGCTGACTAAGGCTAGGTTTCTTGAGCTCCTCGATGTGCTGTAAAAGTGTGGTAATTCTGATATCCCATTCCATTGAATCGTCAATTTCTTTGTCCATTTGCTCTAACGGTAACTTTTCTAGAATTTTCTCGTCTAGGCCTGTAAGGAACTGCTGTTTTGTGCAATCGAAAGTGCAATCGAGTTGATGCGTACCGAAAGTTCTGCAGTCAATTCTTTGTCTTTCAGCTGCGAAATTTCCTTCTCCAGTCTTGCAATGGCAGCACGATTTCCACCACGCGTGTGTATGAATCGCTTGATTTGATCTTCATCTGAATTTTGCTGTGACATCTTCGATAATTTCTTGGTTGAAATTACTCGAATACTCTAAAACTTTATTGATAAATAGCTCGTCCCTTGTTCGAAAAGGCAGCAACTTGCCCTTTCGGCGCTGAGTTCCACAATAAGAAAATTATTAAAACCTTGAACAACAAAACTGGTTATTAGGAAATCTTAAAACAAATGCGATACATTGCGTTGCGTGCATATAACGTTCTCTCGATAACATTTCCAATCTGCTTATTTTCTCATCTGTATTTTCTGAGCAATCCAACAAAACGAACTTCATTCCTGCACTCCTTCCGTCACTCTCCTGCTAAATTATAATTACGAGTAAATATAGTTAAGTGAATACAATAGGGAGGAAAATCTTTTCTCCCTAAAAAATGCTAAGAATTTAAACACAAGTGCAAGTGCAAAAGCCAATATTTGAGTGCATTGTAAGCGTTGATTACTATACATACAGCTAATTAACATTGAACAGCAAGCTTGGAAACCTTTTTAACATCCCTTAACGTTGGGCGCCATATTTTGTGAAGTAGGGTTGAGCATGCCGAGAAATAAAGCATAGAGTAGTTATGGTTTCCTCTTACGATATATTCAGCAACAGACAAGCGAACTGATAATAAATTTTCGAGATTACATGTTGACGGCGCGACTGTCTCTTTGCCTTGACTATGCTACTTCTGATGTTGAGCGAGCGTGTTTTTTGGGCGTCAACACGGGAAGACGTGACCAGCACGTGGATACCCAAAGAGAGGGAACTGGGACCGAGGCCAAACCCAAGGAAAGGCGACACTTCTAAACAATTATATTCAATCGGTAATTGAGTTTGATGCACATCAAAGCTACACGAAATTTGCAGTATTTCTTGGCCTAAGTCTTCGGAACCCAAACACGCCACAAGTTTCATTATTCTCTATTTGAATTCCTCATCCAGCTGCGATCTGTATATCCCTGCATACCTGCCCCTCTCATTCAGTACGTTTTGGAGCACGTAGAGCCAAAACCTTACAAAATCGATGGTAAGATTCACAAATCCAGATTTCCTGTACAAGAAAAAGCTTATTGGTATCAGGTGACTGTGAAGTTCGTGGCAGAGGCTCTATGAAGGTTTTTCTTCATGCTATTCACCAATGCATGGTTTTATAATTTAAGCCATTAATAGGGTAGCGAAGCCCACCTATTCGGCGCCAAAACGTAGGGCTCAGCAAATCCCCTCGCGGGAGGCTCTTGGAACAAACGCAAGCTTAACCCCAGATTCACTACGGCGAGACACTGACTTGTTATCTGACAAACAGAAAGATAAGATTGCAGAGAATTTGATTTTTAATTAAAATCGTTTACAAATAGAGCTTCACTGGGGGGTAATTGTCCATGTTATCAATTTTGAAGCTGCTTTTTTGTTGGTACTAGTAATTTTAGATTCATTCTGGTAGTTCTTTATCTTTTTAAATCCGAACCTGGGATTTTCGTAATTAATTCTTAGACCAACAGGCTGCGAGATAATAGATGTAGACAACAGTAATCCATTTAGTGCTCCTTAGACCGTTTGCTTCAGTTTTTATCCCTTGGTAGCTGAACCAAACAGCAGAAATTTCGATATTCCAGACTTTTTCATGCAGATAATTGAATGGCGACCATAAAATATTTTCTCAAAATAGCTATTGAGCTATGTCAGCTTGAATGTTTCCCTAACTTAAGCGCGTTTGAAGACAATGTTCTCGTGAAATTGTTTCGATGGTTTCAAATCTCGATGGTAACAAGTACTTAGATTTGCTACATAGTCTTGTTTGCTGAGGCCATGTTGGCGTTAGAAAGTAGTCTAATTTAGAATGTTTTTATAGGTCCGTCAACAGTTACAAAATAGTCTAAAAGGTTCCCAATATAATTATGCAAGTTTGTCAGCATTCGATAAAGGAAACTCGTGCAAAATTTCCTTTTTCCCCAACCGTCTTCTCAACGCTAGTTTAGGAAGAACCAGAGAAGACATGTGAATTTTATACGTCTAGATGCAATGATGTGCTTAAATGGAAGAGGAAAACACAGATGATGCTTTGTACTGCAGATTTGCAAATGTGGCGTTTTTGTTCTCATTTTCTAAACAGAAATCGCGCCCTACATGCCCACGTATTGAGCATTTTGCAGCAGCAAAACAAACCATACGTGATGTATATTGACCCATTATTGTCTGACAGTGAAATTGTAAATAGACCGGATTATCACTATATCGTCTCATTGTTGATTCTCTGTTGATGATTTCCAGCTCATCAGCTATGCCTGGGGTTTAACGAACCAAATCGTCATTTCAAGGTGAGGAGACATATCACGTGGTACTAAAAGCGGCATTTTCAGCTAAGATTTACTTCCAAATGTGACATTACATTGAAGCATTACACCATCATGTCATGTCTGTTTTACCAGTTTGGTGTGCATGTGAATTTCAGCGTGAGAATCCTCCACATTTCTCAGCCGCCTTGGAAATACGAGCTGGCAAACCAATCGCACTTATTCCAATCGTCTCGCAAGCATGTACTTCGATTTTGCTTTTTCAGCTTGTCAAATCTAGGCAGATGTGTTCTAGATTAACGAAGTATGAAATGTTCTGATTGGATGAAATGAAGGCATCCTAAGAATTTTTGAATGTAAGGACTTATAGAAACTAATCCCAAAAGTGCGTCGGACAAATATCATTGAAGAGGCCCCCAGGACGGATAATAGCCACTCGCCCCAAAACCGCAACAATTATTATGCAGAAGGCAACCATTCAGCATGTATATCTGGTGCCATTTTATTCGCGATGTTCTTCTAAAACTGTAAGCGAAGAAGTTATTCGAATGCTTTGCTGGCTACGTCGATTTTGGCAGTGGTATTTGAATCTTTAAAGTGAATCTTGGCATTTCCCATGCATTTCCCTTTTTTCGTACACACAAGCCCTTTAATTCTGGTGCTTGATAATAAGGAAAGTCCATTACCAGCATGGTAAGCGGAGCGAAAGTAAATTTTAAAGTCTTGTTACCTTGCTTCATCTTTCAAAATTTTCAAATTGTTGTGATTTGTGTACTTTATGAAGTCTTAAAAAAATCTCCACTACGTTACATCTATCCTGGTTACACTTTGGAGCTCTTTCGAGGTCGTTAATCAATTGCATGCAATGATATGAACCAACTACTTCACAAAAATTGAAGAATATTTGAAAACGAAACAGAATTTATTTCCTATACCAAACACTAAAGATGATATTTACGAGGATCGGCTGTTTACTACGGCCAGACAAGAAGGCTCGGGGCCTTCAACCAGTGAAACATGATATGTAATGACCTCAACCGTTTGCTAACAAGGAATATCAAGGCACTTTGTTTGTGATTATCTGACAAGTTTTTGCTACAAATACTGAGAGTTATGGAGGTTCTTTGACTGTCCTTGGAATAGTTTTTCAAGATGTCTGTTGTACGGAGGTTTAGCGAGAGAATACGAAAATCGTTCAGGCGCCGGCAGCGTCCCGTCTACTCGGACGCTGTCGATGCTAGGCCCGTGAAGAAAGGGTGTATTCGCTGCAAAATTGCACTTCTTGATGGCAGTGACCTGACGATTGATGTTGAGGTGAATAATATAGTAATAGATTATTACTATAAATAGTAAACCATACATTATTTCTTGAGCAAATAAGATTTGTACAGCCAGTAATGTGTAAAAGGTGCCAACGAATCCTTTTGTTTTGACTGCCCTCCTTTTGCTAGTTGAAGGACTCAAGTGTCACATCAATTTGACGCTATATACACTTTATGCTGGAAGGATATAATTTTAACTTATATGATCTTAATCCTTTTTCTAAAGATAATGCTCTTAATCCTGTCATTTTTCAGATCAAGCCTTTTAAGTGCTTGTCATTTGTCGGTATTTACGAGGTAGAGATGGTATATACGAGGACTATGAATGGCTTAATGTTGTTTCTTAGAACAGTCTTGGAAAGTCTTGGATTGTTGATTGTGTGATAGTTAGTTCTTAGTACATACCAACAACTTTTAATAGTCTGAGGCTATCAATGATGCCCCAAATCTGTCTCAAAAATTTGTCTCATTACAGAAAAAAGCACTCGGGCAACATTTAGTCAAAAAGGTTTTGATGCACCTTGACCTGGTAGAGAAGGATTATTTTGGACTCCAGTTTATGGATACGAAGCAAGTTCCTGTAAGTTAATTTTCCACTATTATTTTTCTGTAATGGTAATGGCATGGTGTATTGACTAAGTGACTAAAATTAGTTCATGACTCACCAACAATCAGTTCAGTTCACCAACTATTTGGTTGTCATGTGAATTGGTATTTTTTCTGTGCAGCATTGGCTGGACCCAACAAAGAAAGTGAAAAATCAAGTCAAAAGTAAGTTATGTTGTTTATTTCACATTGTTATAAACATAACTGATGGTAAGTTTCTTTTTAGCAAGTTTATGTAATTTCTAAAGCACTACCTCAACATATTTCCTCTTATTACTGGTGTATTATACTTGGAGCACAAGCATCTATGCACAAGTTACCTCCCATATGTTTGGTATTTCCTTCTGAATTGAGTGCTTCATTGAATTGGTTACCAGAGGTCACTTCTTGTGACATGTTACATGACCCCCAGTGTGATTGGTCAGTTGGTCAGTCAGTTACATTGACATCAAACTTATTTCATGGTGTTATATTGTAGCACCAATGATTTCTCCAAAAACATTTTGTTGCTGTTACACAGTGTAGAAGCAATCAGGAAAGGGAGATTTCTGATCTCCCTGAGGCATCTAAAATACCTTTTTACTGAGTATGATATATTTCTGCTGAGGACTTTGTTCATATTGTTTGGAGATTTATCAACACGTTATACATATTGATTGCTTTTCAATGTGTAAAAGTTTTCAAGATTCATTAAGATTTATACCTTTTAATTTTGATTATAGTTGGTCCCCCTACACATTGCACTTCAGAGTTAAATTCTATGCAGCAGATCCAGAAAATCTTCATGAAAACTCACTAAGTAAATGTATTTTTTAACATTATCATTATTTCATTCCATCTTGTTTCTTAAAGCAATATTAATGCTCTTTTGGTATGCATGCCTTACACAAAAAACTAAATTTAACATTCTGGTTTCTTGCAATAACTATTACCCATGTCTGAAGACTATATTATTACACAACTTCCTTTCTTATAATAGTAAATCAAGTTTCATCTCATCTGACTCTCAAAGTCCCATTTGACTGCACAATGCAACCGTTTGACTGCCCAATTCAATACCACACATGTTTGCTAGTTAGAACAAAGAAGCAGTTGTGTGCAACTTAGTGACAGAATTCATGTCCTAAGTGTTTTCTTCGTTTTACAATGTTTGCCATATTTTCTACAGATATCACTATTTCCTACAAATAAAACAAGACATTTTAAGGGGAAAGTAAGTAAATGTATTTTATTTTGATTTATCTGTGCCTAAACCTAGTCCATGTTGCATTAATTTAAATTAAGGCATTTAAGAGCCACATGCTGGTGATGACTATCAGAAAGCATTTTAATATGGGTTCTACTCCAATTATTTGAATAAAATGCTATGTACAAGTTTTTGTCTATAGCTATTTTGTCTCCATTCTCCTTTGCTTCACATAATACTTTTTCTGATAAAAATATGTAATGTATCATTATCTTCACCTTGGTCCTTTTTAATTATTGTCACTATTCTAACATAGCCTCCATTCATGGTGAGCTGGCCTTGATATTCTCATTTGCATAAAAAGGTTGTGAAACATCAGAGATTATTTTCATGTCAGCCTGGCTCCGAAAAATCTACATCTTTTCCTTGGCTCTCAAAAAGATCACAATTGTTAACTCTTGTAGGCTGAAGCCAACATTTGAGCAGATGGTTGGGTTAGGTGCATATGCTGTGCAATGTATGTGAAAAAATCTTTTTATAATTTTATGAGCTAAGGATTTCTTAGTGATAATATATCTGGAGTTTATTGCCCAGAAGTATCCTGAAAATTTTTAACTTCTTCCAGCAATACACGAATACTGTTGTTTATAGAGTTTGTGTGTTAAATTCTGTTTGGTGTGTGTAAGTTTATTTTTCTGTATGAATCAAATTTGATTTGTTTGAAATAACAACAAGAGAAAATGTTTAATTTGCGATTAATGTTCATTATATCTTTTAGATATCTCTTATTTAGCCTATATGCACAGTATTTGATATACATGAGTTCATTTTCAGCTGAGCTTGGTGATTTTGATCCAACTTTGCATATTGGAAATTATGTCTCTGAATTTCGGTTTATGCCTGATCAGGTAAGACCAAAGTTGACTACCAAAGTGCTAAAGTCTTCTAGATTTTGTAAAAACCTAGCTTTAAACTAATATGATTTTATGTTATTTTGATATAGCCTTTTCAAGCCTTTTCGCATTGCCATCTAGAAATGGCATTTTGCATGATCTAAAACTTGAGTATGATCATAGTCATTGATATGTCTTATTGTCGTTTAGCAAGTATGTCAAGTTTCATTGTGCTGACAAATTTTACAGAGATATCTTTTGCAAAAGGAAGACACAGAAATACCATGTAGCATTTGTAGTGAGATCTGTAGTTTTTAAATGTGTAACTGTATGTACAATTTTTTTACTGATTTCAGAGTGCACAATTGGAAGCTAGCATTGAGAGGCAACATAGGCAGCTGCTGTGAGTTCAACATTTTATTGAGATCTTTATACATTTACTTGATATACTGTACTTGTCAAGCACCTATTTATTTCTTATGATATAATAAGGTGTCAGCAAAGTAATCTTTGTTGCTATGCTACAACTTGATGTGATTTTTCTAGTTGCACTTTGCTTTTTAGGTTATCCGTTCTTGATAAAGACTTGTTTGATTATAAGTTGATGTTACTCCTCAGGAAATGAGATTATTTGCTCAAAATAGTTGATGATGTGGTTGATTTTCAAGTTGCTAATGAACTTGAGTGAATAAAATATTTTTTCTCTAGTGGAATAAATCCTGCTGAGTGTGAATTAGAATTTCTAAGAATAGCCAAGGACTTGGAGAACTATGGTGTGGATTTGCACACGGTTGAGGTATGCATTCTGTTTGTCTTGTAAGACAGTTTTTACTTTGATCTTGCATGTTATGCATTTGATCCTGGCTTTATCAATGTCAAAGCCCCTGGATTTCTGAAAAATGGACTCTTTCCTTGTCAACTTCCATACTTCATGAGAGACAAAAGACGCTCTTTACCATATTTTATTTGGATAAATGGAACTTAATGATGGTGAGAAAGGCTGATTTATAAAGTTTTGCAAGCTTGTTGTGGTTTCACGTTTTCCGGAACAGTGACGCATTCAGTAGAAATCCGAAACGCTCACAGAGACAATAATCCATGGACATTTTTCCAAGGCAGTAATGGCATGGCTATTTCATTGATTTCTAATGGGCTTGAAGCGTTTCCTTTGTCTAATATTACAGACAATAAAAGCATTGATAATCGCTATTTGACAAATACCGGATTGAGCGATAGTTTTGTTAATCATGATATAATCTCTTAAGATATGTATGGATCATTCTTTTGAGGACTCTCCGTGTTCGGGATTTCTGCCATTAGCAATGAATTGTTGTACAGCTTCTTAAATTGCAGCAGCAAACTTTGCGTTGGCTTGATAGAAGGCAGGCACGCTTAATTTGTTTGAATTGGTCAGCAATATACCTTGTATCATGGGTCTTTTGCTGCAATCAACCGTCTATTTAAACTAGAGATCCTAGTATCCCTAAAGCGAAACCTGGCCCAACCTCAACCGGAAGCGTTATTATCCTACCCACATATTCCGTTGACCCTAGTTTCTCTTTTGAGTGTGTTTTTTCTTCAACGACGGTTTAATTTTCTTCTGTTTACTAACGAATTTGCTCCTCTTCAATAAGCACTTTGGGGTTTTTAGCAAGGCAAAAGCACTTTCAGTCTGTTGATAACTGTGCTTGTACATAATCTCAAATGTGAGTTCTCCTCAAACTAGTTAGAACCTTGCAATTATTGCTATTGCCTTGCCAGAAGAAAAATGGTAACGGTGAAACGAAACCAGGCGGATAGCTTCCGGACTCGAGAGTTTTTTAATCAAAATTTATCTCCACTTTGAGGTCGTTCCTTTTTTAGAAAGATTTTATCGTAGACATTCTTCAAATGTGTTTATTTTTGATGAGGTTTCTAGATTGGTTTATTGCTAGACGCGCCCCTTTCAGAAATGTTTAAAGCTTTGGTGCGCATCTTTAAGTTTCCAGGACGTATTGCTCCCAATCCATCAGCCTAGCTTGCTTAGCGGCTTGGAAGTAATAGCCGCTAGCGGAAACATGGTTTAAAGATCGATCGTCATTTGAAAAACTATGTAGTTTAACTGAATTCACTGATTGTTTGTGCTCAATTTTTGCATTTCATAAATGCAGGATGGTCATGGCAAGGAATGCCTGCTTGGTCTCTCCGCCCGTGGAATCTTTATTTACAAAGATAACCAGAAAGTAGCGGGACATCCGTGGTGAGTCGACTATTCTTCTTAGAGGAGTTGGGGAGGAGTACGTCATAGGAAATATCTTCGTTTAATATCTTCTCCCGAGTCGTTTTTTGGAAGATGGATGATGGACGATTTTGGAATCATTCTTTGATTCGTTTCTCGATGACTTTCATTTTAACACTCGCAGTGACGATTTTTCAGGCTAATGTCGAATTTCCATTATTGTGAATAATGAATTCTCTCATTTCCAATTTAGGCCTAAAATCACAAACATCGCATTTCACAAGAAGGAGTTTGTCATGGCAGCACAGGTAAAGTTTTGGAGACTTTAAATATTTAAATATTTTATCACATTTGATCTGTGCATGGCTAAGATTACTGAAATTTCGAAGTAATTGCCTGATTCTTCTTTGCTTGTCTGGGATCGAGCGATTTTTTTATCTGTTTTCAAGTATCAGAATATTTGCTGTTTATTAGAAACAAAACGGAAATGAAGAATTCAGGTTCTTACTTACAAGCTCAAGAGCCAGCAAGCATTTATGGAAGTGCGCTATCGAGTACCATACCTTTTTCAGGTATTAATATTACTAGTATTATTAGTATTAATTTAATGTACCATACCATTTGTACATCTGTTTTGTTATTACGTCTGTTTCTTTTATGACTAAATTGAACAAAATGCTCACAGCCAATATATTACGTGTGATTGGAGACCTGTGCACTTGTTAAACCTATGTTTATTAGAGATTATAAAAACAGTAAGTAGCATCAAACTTTTAGGTAAAGATCGCTCGGAAATTATAGACTTTTCATCTACGGTTCAGACACCATAGAGATTTCCTATCGCCTATCTGCCATTGCTAAGTTACCAAATTTGATCCTTGGACTTATAAAGAGAGTATTTTGTCCTTTAACATTAAGCCATGTCTATTCGTTTTTTTCCTCTTTAAGTAGATTGATTCTTTTCGTTATCATACGAACCTGCACTGACTCTTGGAGTTTCCAATATTTAAAATTAGTATCCTAGATATGTGTTTCATTTCTGCTAAAATTCTACCAAGTTGCCACTTTTCTTTTGCAGAATGACCAAAGCCGCTGAACCCGTAAAAAGGAGAGCAAGCTTTTTGAGTTTTGGGTCTAGATTTCGTTATAGGTGAGCCACGAGATGTACAGTTCGATGAGCTTCACAAGGAATCTGACGCCGATTTATGTTTTCATACTGTAAAGAGGCAATCGCTCTAATCCCGTGTACTCTTTGAACAGAGTGTCCCCGTTGAAGCCTGATCCTAGTTGCATGTGAATATAGAAATCGATGCCAATGATCCTTTATGTTATAAGGTGTTGAAACATTCGTACCTCAGTTCCAAATGCCAAGAAAACTGTGTTTTTATGCTTTTTAGGGAAGTGGCCTTGCTTGATTTTAATTTTTAAAATTACAAGCCTCTTTGTTACTATAACCAGCAATTCTATCTCCATGGTATTCATTGAACAGGAACTGCCTATTCGTTTAACCGTCTGTCTATGTCGATTCGATTTTATGCAAATCTACATCATCAACTTTAATCTGAATACTGTCTTGTCTACAAATATTAGTGAAAGGATGTTTTTGAAAGCAGATGTTGGTAGGCAAGGGCACTCTTTGCTGTACGAATCTCTCCATATCTCCATCAGCCCGACTCAGTTTTACCAGTCCTTCATTTTGCTATTTCAGTGGAAGAACTCTTCAGCAGGCCAGCAAAGATGACAGTGTCAATGCTCGGAAGTCTCTTCACGTGAAAAGGTCGAGTTATTGAATATTCATTGTTCCTAAGGGTTGTTATTAGTTTGAGTCGCTATTTATACGACATGCTAAGGAACAGTAAGCTAAGTATATATTTTTAAATAAAGGCTTTTAGATTTAGCTGGATGTTCTATACGAACAAAGTTCTTCTAAGCCTCTGGCTGTAGTTCATTTGCATGTCTTAGCCAATCTATGAAATATTACTGGGTGTTTTGTCATTTTTAGGACGAGGAGTGAGAGATACGCTCAGAGATCTACCATAGGTAAGGCTCGAACAGCGCCAAATGCGGCCCCTCTCATAGATATGCTTTGTTAGTCAGTACATTTAAAATTGTTAAGCTAGATCTTTAAGGTAGGGAACTGTTTGTTAAACTTTATGTCTAAATGTGCGCTCATCAATTGAAGCTGTTCTCTGTGTTTTTATCAAAGGGTACATCAGGATTGGCTCAAACGTTTGGGCCAAGTCATTTAATGGCGATTATTACCGTGGCCAAGTTACAGCTTTGTCCGAGAAAGTTTACATTAAGTTTGAAAATGGAGACACCATTGCTCATGATAGGTGAGCCTTGATTTTTAATCACAATCATGATACGTTTATACAAGACTTTATGAGTTTTAGAGTTTCCTCGTAGCAGGCTGCAGTGCATTAATTGATTTGTTATCTTCAGCACATCGAAGTAGTAATGTTTTGCTGTTTACAAAAGTTATCTCAGAAAGACACTCAAAAATGTTTATATTGAAAAAGCAGCGATTAGATTATCTCAAAGAAAAATTCCGTGCACTTTCGTACAACGGAACTTTTTTTCGATCAGAACTGACGAAGAATGTGTGGTGTTCGATATGGACCCCAACCCAACAGAAATAGAGATCGGCTCAAAAGTCATAGCTCATTGGAGTGGACTGTCTGCCATGCTTCGCGGAACTGTGGAGAAGAAGGAAGGTGACAAGTATTTTGTGCTGTATGATGACGGTGACAAAGCGTTCAACAGGATCCAGCAAATCAGAATTTTAAAGCCCCCTCTCTACTTTGGTAAGCCAGTCTTGGAACCTTGAGAGATATAATTACTTCTTTCTCTAATTGTAACAATGGGTATGACTTTGGTATGTTTTTAGTGCTGGGAAGAAAATTAAAATAACTTTTGTGAATACCTGATCCAGCTAGAGGATTTGCTAGTTAATCGATATGGTGTTTTGTGTCTTTCGAGGACAATGCTTGATTTTTTGCGCATTATCCTTTAGTGCTTTAGGCATCTTTGTAAATTATCGTTAGCTTAAAATGGAACCTGGCTGTAGGCCATAGGTCATAGGTCAGAGGCCAATTGTATTTGTTTACGCAACGGTCTCCATGGTGTCGTTGCAGGACCGGGGTCAGGTTACTCTCGCATTCAAAAGCGCCTGTCCATGAAAGCAACTTCCTTAATTGGCGATGCGAGAACCTCAGCATCAGCTGACGATAACAATGGCACGAAGAGCCAGAGAGGAGCCGAGGTGACTGTCTCTGCTGATGTTGCACCGAGTCGAAAGATAAACACAAGGACAGACAAGACCTCAGTCAAGTCGAATAAAAGTGACACCAGTGAAGTATGTGCCTGTCTCTCAGATTCTTGTTGCCGACAGTTGCGCACTCTGCTTTGAAATGACGCGATTTTTTATTTTTTCTGAAAGTGGTCATTTGCTGTTCTAATGGCAGCATTCCCTTTAGATATTAAAATTAATTTTTTGAAGCACTATATCATTGTTGCTGTAAAAGGTCGCCCGAATTTCATTGATATTCAATGTGGAATTCTTCGTATCGCTCGATAGGTGTTCTTCTCGAAATTTGACTCTATCCAAGACGATCCAAGACAACGAAACAACAGTCGGGACCCAAATTCAAACGGTGTCAAGAATGGAGAGCAGTCTGGTCGCAGAGCACCCAATGAGACTGGTGACCAGAGATGGTACACCCATGTCAAAACGAGCGAGGTTCCTGAGGAAAGACGGCCCTTGGCCCAGGAGAGAACGGATGGTGGCCCCCACTACAAGGTACATCGATGCCAAGGCTTTGTTGGCACTTATAAGTTAAAGTTCAATGGCTGCTTCTTTGTTTCTAGAAACATTTTTATTTTAAAAGTGCACTTTTTACTTGTGCCTGTGTTTATTCTCGTATTACCGACCTTTTTTGACTGCTTAAGGTCGGAACTGGCCTGCATCAAGTCTTTTTTGATTGTATGTTTCAGAAATTTATAGATGAATGCCACCCAATGACGACGCTTTTGTTCTGTGATTTTAATTAATCGTAGCTTTCATCACCAATATCTGTTTTTAATCTATTCGCTTGTTTACAGGTGGTTCAAAAAACAACACGAACAACAAGGTCCTATGAATCATCGTACAAACAAAGATCAAACAATGGCCACCGTCCTGAGCCTACCTTCGTCACAGAACTCTAATCCAATGGGCCGTATTCCCCACCATAATCATCCATTTTTGTTATATCTTTGTAGCCAATACGTATTTAATCGGTAGTTAACTTGCATGCTTGTTGTTGTTGACGATAAGAAGTGACAGCTCGAACTGTTTTGGGAATGTAAACAATCTCAGAACCCACAATCAGAATTCAGAATCCAGAATCGCATAGAGTTGGTAACTGGGATAAATGCCAGAATTCTAACTTCCTTAGCTTGCTTTTTTCCATTATATTGCAACAAATGCTTCTTTTTTACATTGCCATCGGTTTATATATTCTACATAATGTTCCAGTTAACTTTATTTGGTGACAAGGCTCATCAGAAGCCTGTTTCAGCCCCAGTGGCTCAGACACATTATCAACTTGCAAGAGTTTAATATTCTCATCCAGAGTGTAAGATTTATTCATTGTCATATTTTGTTAATATCAATTTAAGATAGTCAAAGGAAGCATGTTTTGATAGCTTCTGACATCGATTAAAAGTAGACTTAGGGGCATTACTCCATTTGATGGTATCTATTAGAAACGCTTTCTTTGTCATTCCACCTGTCAATATCTGATAACGTCACTTTTGAAAGTTATTCTTAAATATCGATGTATTGAGACTGTATCTTTTAGTTAATTTTGGTTCCATATGCGTAATTGGCACCAAATCATTATGCGGGAGAATTTTAATGTTTTTTGACGGATGAAATTATGGGATTGTTGTATATTTTTAATTTTTCATTTATGATACAAATTTTTTGTTTTCTCAACATATGCAGCGTAGCAGATTTAAAGTTTAATTTCTGGGTTGATATTGAAGTCTTAAGGTGAGTTTTGGAACAAGCTGGTATATAGTTTCGGATAACGTTATATGTTTTAGGAACTTGTTTTGTAGCATAAGGCGTCTCTTCAAGGATGTATTTTGTCAATTGTTTCTTAGAAATAAAGTGCCATTTCGGAACTCCTTTTGTAGTGGCTGTATTTCTTATTGGTCTCGACTCCTATGTGTAGAGTTATAGCTTTCAACTGTTTATTTTTCTTTCATAGAGCGCACGAAACACATATCCCAATCCTTTAGTTCAAAGGGTTCTATGAACTATTAACACAAAGTTTTTCTTCTCTTCTTTAACTTTTTCGTTCCAACTTTTCTTCTGAATTGGTTAATTTTATTTTACTTTTTGTCTACATGTTTGTCTACCCAGGACACTGGCTTCTTAGAAAGACGGCACTTGTCTTTCATTGGGCTCGAACGGTTTTTGAAAGGCCATCAGAACACACTGTTTGCCTTTTCCAGGTGTTTCATTTTTGATGTCCCGCCCTAAATGAGCTCATCGATTGATAATATTTATCTTGATGTTCTTTACTTTTTTAATGTACGCAGCGCTCTTCATTTGAAGATTACCTATCCAAAGATCATTCTCGTAACATCTTTTTCGTTTCTACTTTCTACAAATATTTTCTAGAAAACTACTTTAAGCATCCAGTCATTCTTCACTTCATTTCATCCTTCCTGTTTATTTTAATGTCAGCAAACATCAAATGTTGTATATGGTCATGTGAATAAGATCGATAATCCAAATCTGAAAACTTTAAACTTTGTGGACAACTTTAAATCGCATAAACTCAAAACAAATCCTTGAAACTGAAAGTGCTTGCAAAAATGCCCGTCTTATTAACTAGAATTCATTTAAATCTCCTAGAGCCTACCAAATTCTCTTTTTATTACTGCTTGCATGCCTGATTCACTGCATTTCAAAAGTCGATTCATGTTGTCAAATATTTCAAATTTCCATCGAGGAGCTCAGATTGCGATGAAAATTAAGCTTTGAGTCCCCGTAGGTTATAATTCTCATCGTATTAGGACCAGGTGTCCTATAGACCGGTGATATGTTCTGCTTGTATTATTTTCATTATGTTCTGCAGAAGTTCAAGTAGAGTTCATGTATATCGTTGTGCGCAAGTTGTGTTAGAAATTCTACACAGCAGCTTCGCGTTGTCGTAGTAATACTTTTCACAGCAACATGATTACGTTTGCTATTGTTTGCCATGTTTGCTATTGTTTGCCATGTTTGCTATTGTTTGCCATGTTTGCTATTGTTTGCCATGTTTGCTATTGGTTGCCATGTTTGCTATTGTTTGCCATGTTTTGTCGAGAGACCTAAATTTGTGCCATTGTCAAGTGCTTGAATTAATTTTCAAAGCTTTTCAACAATCAAAACTTTCCACGGAAATTATTAGAGACATTGAAATTCGTTTTCCAAGTAGGAAAATACAGATGGACTAGGGATGATAGATGACAATTCAATTTTAGGCATATATTTCAAGACGAATGCTAACTGATGTTTTATCAAATTAATAACACAGTGCTGATTGTATATGTGAAATTGTCATAAAGATACTGATTTTAATAAACAAGATGTTCTAGATAAAAACATAAGAAGCGAAAACGGTTTAGGATAACTTGATCACGGTTGTGTCCGGCAGTTTTTGCTCCCAAGACATGGAAATTTTGAAAGAGAGAAGTCGACCATTTTAAAGACCTTCATGGTTTATAGGTAAAAAGTGCTTTTTCACTGCCACACTTCGACTTTACATACCTGGTTTCAGAAACACTGTCATCGCCAAATCAACAACAGGATAAATACCATGAACTTAAATTTCACACAATATTCCTTGCGTGTGTTTCTTGCTACACGCTAAGAACAGGTTTGGCTAGATGATTATTTATGCTTGCAGCAAATATGTACTACACGTATGGGATAATGAGCTGGGATGTTATAAGTCCTCAGAGAGCACTCTAGATGACTACACTGATGGTAATGGCATGCCGATGTGCTCTGGCTTAAGGTTGCTCGTGCTTCTATTTGTGTTTTCTTTTCGTGTTTTTTCTCAGATGTTTACGCTGGTTGAATTATGATGTGCTCACTTTTTGTCCCATTTTAAGAGGCTACCGAATCGAAAGCCATTCCTCTTTAGCCTGCGATAATTTCTTAAACTATTGTTCGACATGTTTACACTGCCTCATTACATTTTATCATTTTGAATTTGGACATCAGCCACCAAAGTGTTACTTGTAATAATCCCCTGATACTTCCCTGCCCGGAATATCATGATAATGGCGTGGTATTTTTGATGCGCACATCTATTTTCGCATTGCCATGGTTCTCCCAGGGTGAGCTGACAAACTCGCGCAAAAATGCAACGATGAAGTCCACTAATTAGAAAATCCAATTAATAAATTCTCACATCGGAATGCAGATAAACAGCATGCGCAAAGAAGCATTTAAAAATGGCATCTTTGGCTCGCTCGCTTTTTTCCAGGAGCATCAATGACAGTCATGAAGGTATGTTTCGCTACCTTAGTGAAAGTTTTACGTTTATCGTCCCATGACTGTGTTTTAACTTAATTTAACTCTCTTTGCCGTCTATGACAACGCTAATGTCGATTCTTAACTTTTCAAGGTGCAATTTTATTATGTTTCGTAGAACATGTGCAGCTCGGGATTTTTTGCGTTGGCATTCACAGTCGCTCTGCTTGTGCAAGGTAAGGACACATTTAGATGGTGTAATCAAGATACGAACCCGAACGCATTTCTGAATAATTCTTGCATATTGTTAGCATAAACAAATTGTGCGCGTGCGCATACGATTTTCTTGCGCAACACACTGATACCTCTCTCCAGTTGCGTTAAGTGTGAACGAGTTTTTCATGCCATCAAACTTCACAACTGCAAGAAATAACGGAAGCATCATTTTTTCATACTTAAGTATCTCTTTGTCCGACATTCTTCATAGAGTACTAACGTTTGAAAATGCATACTCTTCAGGATATGCAACGAACAAACTCTGACAAAATAAAAAGCCATTGGCGGTCGAATAACGCTGATTGGTCATTACACAGCCAATCATGCACTCTTACACAACCCTCTAGTTACAACTTCGTTGTCCTGGTCCATACATACTCTTCAAGTATTCTCTACGATGGTTGACAATGATTTTTCAAAGAGGCCCGTCAACCCCTAGCTTCTCCTCCCCAAAGTACTATTAAAAGATAGTTCGGTACAAGCTTATTAAGGAACGTTTCCTTACAATGTTTACAACCAACGATTTGTTACTCTAGTGGCCCAAAGTACGGAGATGTATAAACGGGTCTGTGAGGGACGGACACTCGCGATCACGTGCAACGATGATCACGCCTACATCCACATTACGCATGCCCTGTACGGTAGAATGGACAGGCTGATCTGCTACAAGTTCTATAGTAGCCTTTGGTCGACAAATTGTCGCTCGAGAACGTCCTTGAGTGAGGTTCAAAAAAAGTGTGAAGGAAAGGCCACATGCAGTGTCGAAGCAACCAACAAGGTCTTTGGCGATCCTTGCTTCCTGACCGAGAAATATCTGGAGGTGAAGTACATATGCAGAGGTAGGTTGATGCTTGATGCAGTGTTGCCCATTAAGTCAAGCGGTCTTCAAACATTCAATGGGGGTTATCAGAGATAAGAGGCAGGTTAACTTTTGATAGGTAAAGTTCGTTTTCCAAGCAATTTTGGAACATTTTAGCGCTTTCTACCAATTTTTCACCAGTTTTTGCAATATTGTTTGCCAGACTCTGTAATTGCCTACATTTCCCATGAAACGTTTTTCGTGTTCAACATTAAGCTTACTTCTGGTATCATTTGCAGCAGAGAAAGGCAACAAGAATCCTCATATGGGTACAAACCAAATCTGACTTGCAAACCCGCCCTGTTCCTTACTTTGAAATAAATTTCTTACCACCATGCGCATCTATATTTAATCTATATCATCTAGGAGGATGAATACAGTATAAAGTAGATAAAGTTGTGATAGAACTGCAGCGCTGGCCTCTTCCTTTTATTGCAGCTTGTTTTTATACATCCATCTTTTTCTAGCTCAAGAGAACTTTTGTGAAATATGTGCATAGCTTTATGGTTGTCGTGTAGCACTAGCCGCTATCCGTTTGCGTGATTGGTGTTCCAAGATGTTTAGTTCATCCATAACGTAAACACGTAAACAATGATTATTTGTTAATTAAAAACCCTAGTTGATGGAGGGTATAGCGAATGGTCAGACTTTGACGAATGCTCAAAATCTTGCGGAGGAGGGAGCCAAGTGCGCCATCGTTCCTGCACTGAGCCGTCTCCAAAGAACGGAGGAAAAGACTGCGAAGGAGTTGACACGGAATCCAGATCTTGTAACAGCCAACCATGCCCAGGTGCAATGTTGCATAATTAATATGCTATTGTTACGCAAACATGTCCTAAGTCGCGGAGAAAAGAACTTACTGCTTGTATGATTCAAATCTGTACGTTTAGTTTGAACATTTAGCCTATTTCGTGTTCAATGTCCATGTTTTAAATCAATGATTATCTATCTTTGACTAAGTTTCACGGGATGGAGGCCCCTAATTTAATTCATAATGCGTAGGCCGGCATGTATGTTTGCTTTGTCTTTGCAGTAAATGGTGGTTATTCAGAGTGGTCGGCGTATGGGCAATGCAGTAGAAAATGTGGAAGAGGGACACAAACGCGCACGAGAACTTGTGACAACCCAGAGCCAGCATTTGGTGGCAAAGACTGCAGCGAACTTGGTCCTGCAGAATCATCTCGATTATGCATGACACTGTGTCCCAGTATGTCAAGTACCAGTACGCTTTTGTATTCCGAGGGATTGTAGCTATACCTAATCAAAGTCATAAGTCACAGGCTCAATGCCAGTCTTCATCTCATACAATTTGTTTGCTTGTTGTTTGATTATCTTCTTCTTTCATTCAGTACCTGCTGAACAGAGCAGCTTGGCATGCGAAGGAAAAACGATGTCACTGAAATGCCCAGCAAATTCGAAGATTATCATATCTCAGGCCATGTATGGGCGCAAAGAAAGAAAGAAGTGCTGGAAGGTTTACTCCTTTGCCTGGGACAAAAACTGTGCAGCTCCGAACTCTCTAAGCGTAGTCAAGGAGAAGTGCCAAGGCAAGTCCTCGTGCGAAATCTCTGCGAGTAATCAGTTGTTTGGGGACCCTTGTCGCTTCACCGAGAAGTACCTGGACGTCCGCTACAGGTGTTCCCTCTAGCTGCATTGACGTCACTAGGCCCTTCAAACAAACATTGTTAACCACGCACAAGCCAATCATGGCACAAACAGCTTAGCCAATCAAAGCACGCTTCACCATTGGTGTAATTTATATTCCCATGTATAACCTTTGCATATTGTCCAGCTTGAAATATATATGAAGTGGATGTTAATCAAATTTCATTAAATCTGCTGTTTTGACGAAAATATTTGCTGAGTCATAGATTTTTTTTATTTTCTCATCGATGGTTGTTTTGAATCCTAACTGGGTCAAATCATGCGTAAACCTGCGGTACTTTCATGTTTTTCATTTCATGAGCAGAGAGCCAAAAGCAAGCCTCAAAATTAGTAGGAAAATTTGGGAAATCAAATAATCACAGTTGTTACTTATTATGCAAGAACTCAACATGGCTAAAGATATGCATTGCATTCATACTCAATTTGCGTTCTCGTATGTTAGGATAGAAAGTTTGTTAAATGTTGAAAAAAAGAAACGGGAAAAACTGACGCTAATAACACTAACTCACAAGTTTGGTATTATGAATTCTTTAGAGTTTGCCAAAAAGCGGATTATGTTTGGCAGAAATTCATGTCAATTTTACCGGCAGGGTTAAATTAGTTGGCGCAATTTTAGCCAATCATCATGAAAAGGCATTCTATTTTTGAAATTTTCAAGATGACACAGAAACGGGTTCGCAATAAAGCTACAATTGATTTGTCGACTGAGTCGAAGTATACTGGGTTCGGCTGCTTCCAAAGCACCTTTGTTGAAAGAAATATCCGTGCAACCGACTAAAATTGATTGCATTCGTTGCTACGCTCCTTCTTGTAGCAGGAAGGCATTCAACCGCGAGACTTGGCGGCCAATGTTATTCATTGTCAAATATTCAATCGACATATTGATTATTAGCACACACACAGCTAATCGCTTGTCCCAGCCAGTGTGATCATTAGTATTTTGTAAATAACACTTACGTTCAAGATGACCGAAACAACGTTATGTGTTCTAAATATGGTTCATGAAACATGATTAAATATCGAAGTTACCGCTTTCCTGTTGCAGGTCGCAGAGGGTTCAAATTGCTTTTTATAGCATTGAAAGATTAGTTAGCTGCTTATAGATGTTTGCCATGCTGTCGAAGGGAATTTGCATCTTCAGGAAATTTTCGAATCAATTGTTACTGACTTGAATAGGTAGAGACAACTTAGATGACTGCCGTGCGTACTTGGGTATCTATCGCTTCCCAGACTAACCCTCTTCTCCTTACCTGGAAACGTCGCTCTAGCTTTTTAATTACAGTTTTCACAAGTCCAAACAGAAGGCTTGCTTTTGGTACCAGTTTTGCACCATAGCAACGTTCTGGGTGCAAAGGAGGGACTTGCTAGAAATTAAGAATTTCTAGTGTTTCAAGATTCTTCAAAATAATTATAGTGAGTATGTTTGATAGAGGTACAGAAAATCGACACACAAACACATTAGCTGTTTTCTAGACAGTGGAAACAGATTTTTTCTAGAATCAAAAGTGATTCGGTAACAGCTTGTAATAGCAAATTTTGTGCTTTACTATTACAATGACTGTTGTGCACTACCAACCCTCATCGCAGGCTGCTCATAAAGATTATGGGAGGCAATAAAAAAGTGTAGAAGTTTGCAAGGCTAGCTTTCCGCCCCCCCCCCAACATTCCCCCCGTTATATCACTCAAAAGAAAATGATCAGAGTAATCTATGCTATCTGTAAACCTTTGAGTGTACCACTTTCTTTCTTTAGTAAATTGTTGACAGCATTGAATTGAAACCATTTGAAATAATAGAGAGAAGACGTCGGTATGATGATGATGATGACTATAAATGAACTGTCATGATAATCATTAAAATCGTGGACATATTGGTTATCAGAATAGCTACCAGAGCATTACCATTGATAATGATTATTATTGCTAAAAATGCGTGAAACAATGATCCAAGATCTCCAGAAGGATAGAATATCGTTCTAGAAGAAGCTTGAAAGTTGTGATAGAGTAAGCGTTGATTTATTTTCAACTAAAGAAAGAGAAAGCCAGATCAAGACAAAAAATTTAGCAACAGGAGTCTCTTTTGATCTTTTCAGCTGTTGCAGGGTGAACTTCTAGGCACAGCGGTATTTGATTTCCAAGTATTTCTCTGTACTTGAACATGGGTCAGCAAAGACTGAATCACTGGCCAGGACAGTGCATGACTTCTTCCCGTCACACAGCTCCATTACCTTTTCCATGGAGTTAACTGCCTTGCAAGTAGTTGACCAGTAAAATCCATACCATTTCCAGCAATAGATTTTCGATGTTCTTCCGTACAGGGCATCAATGATACGAATTTTGCGTCTTCCAAAACAGTAGATGTGGATGTCACTGTACTCGCACACTCTTCTGGTCACGTGGCCATTCTTGCTCTCAACTGTAATCAAACAGATACAGAAGTAATAGCTATTTTCAGTTATAGGGGCTATTTTCCAGTTTCTCTGCTTGGCAAGGTACCTCAAATGTTATGCACATGCATCTTTTTTGCCTTGAATGGGCACAAAAGGTTGTGTTTTCAAGATGATTTCCTTGTGGCATCGTTTAACAAAACTAGTAAGTGGTTTGTCATAAAAAATAAATAGATAGATATACAAAAAAAATTCAATGCTGTAGTAGAATAGCAATTATAACTTTTCTTTCAGTGAATTTAGCAAATAAAAGCGTTTTCAAAGTGCTAGGCGTGAATATTTAGTACTGATCAGCTGTAATCATCTAGTATCTCTGTCAACATTATTACTAGAGGTCATATCCTTAACGACACGCAAAGATTTATGCCTTTGGATAATATCATGATGTATTAAATGGTGTATTTTTCTTAGGGATACTCTGACTGTAAGACAGATTGCAGATTTCAGTGCAAAGATAGATTGTCAACTAGCGACTACGCTATCTTAATCATCCGTCCATCCATATCCTGGTATCCGAAGGCTTCCAGAGACCAAAACATTCTGTCCAGAATGTAAAGAGATCTATCTACACTGCTCCCCTGACAAAGCCGAGTGCATTGAGGTAGGTGCAGTGAGGATTCTGAGTATATGGGCCTAAAGCTGTGAATTTTATCTGGCTTTTCGTGCCACCCTGACGTCTTCTCTCCCCGAACATTAGGCTGCTGCATGATGGCCTTCTTTTTAGGCAAACCATTAAAATACCAATATAATGCTTTTAAAATTTCACGAGGAGCAAATAATTTTCTTTTGCGATTCTAGAGTTAAGTGCATGCTCTGGCTTTCGTCATATCTAGTTACTGCTCTTTCCAGAATCACTCTAAATGCGTCTAGATTGCAAACAAAATTGTCGCGTAATACAACAACTGGTGCAATCCAAACTAATGTGCCACATGGTTTGAGTCTCAACTGATAAAGTCAATATACTTCAAAATGTTTCTCACGTACCTTGTGGAAGACCCAAGACAGCAAGGCACAGCAATAAGGCCAAAACACAAATGCCTCTCATTTTTAATCCCTATTGAAGGTAAAGAATTTCTCAGTCTTATGTTGATTGAAAATACACTTGTCCAGTTGATGCCTATTCAAAATAGTCATCTCCTGTAAGCAAAGTTGCTTTGTTTGTAAACACAATCTTTGTTACAACTTATCATATTATGGTTATGACTGATGACTGCCTTTAATCTGCTAGCGCATCACGTTCAATTTAAATAAGTATAATTGTAGTTGGTCACCCAAATCTAAAACCTAGACTGATTCGCTTCTGAAGGAATCAAAAATCTTTCAAAGGGTGTTGTTATCTCACGATTAAAACTTGCACAATACACAAATATGCGATTGCTAGGACAGATAAAGTTAGATAGTAACTAACAGAGATAAAGTCACAAATTCTTCGACCTTACCTGTGATTTTGCTCCAATAATACGAATCGTCTTAGCACTAGACTCTTCGCAAGGTGCAGCAGCTCCGAGGCAAAACGAATATTTGCAAATACAGGTCTGCTCAGCAACTAATAAAGCCGAGTTTCAATGGTCATTCTTGCCTCTGTAATTAACATAGTTCTTTTTAATTAAAGTAGAGCCATGGTGATTTCAATGTAGTATGAACACGCATACGAGTTTGCTCTCGGTAGATAAAAGGCTGGCGAATTGACTGACGGCTAACTTCTATTTCAATTTGAATGCGTCAACGGCTAGGTGGCAATAAACAATATACTTAGCGTAACAGACATGCTCGTGAAAAGGAATATTTAAAAATATAACAGCTATACCTTTGAAAGTTAAAGGCAAATCCAATCACGCTGGCGTAGCAATATTTTGCGTGCATGTTTTTTGGAACAACTTTCTCGTACTTTTGATAAAATTAGATAAAGTTTTGATAATGTTCGTGCTGTCTACAATGTGTAAAACGGATGCACTCAATACATGATTGTAAGCTAACAATGAAACTCTTTTTCCCCTACAATGAATATTTGAATTAAATGCCAGTAACAAATGAAAAAGCTTATTCACCGTCGATTCTAAAATACTGAACACCCAAAGAACACCCTAAGAACAAGCGATTAAGCGGCTGAACACCCTTTAAAACACATCAAAATCTGCATATCATTCGAAAAAAATATTTTGGTCAATCAATCAAAATTAATTTTAGGGACGGAAAGGGCCTGATAAGTCTAATGCTGCTGGTGTTGTTACAACCAACTGATGTTTTGCGCGCCAAAAGTGTGAACGGAGGTTTGTAAACAAATTCGAGTTTGACTCACTTGGTGCATTCAAGCAATTTCCCGTTGTTTGAAAATGTTTCACATCCAGTGACCAATGTAAAAATTTGATCGCAGCGATGGTTTACTCGATAAAATGAAGATCGTTCCAGAGTGTAAATGAGAGTTTACTAGCTAAAACAGCATACTGTACCGTTTGGGAAAATTAGCGGATAGGAAGAAGAATTGTTTGGAGAACAATAGGCAGTCAAGTCACATGTCTTTCTTATATTGGTCTCTTTTCTATGCCTTGAAAAAGAATTGTTCATAACATCACCAGGGGTCGAACAACCTGAAGGACAACTACACACACACAAAATTAAGGAGTATATCATGTAACACTGATAATGTGAAATAAACGAGGGGTCATTTCAATAAACATTAATATTTACAATAAACGATGCCTGAAACGATTGGTACTCGCTTGGACGCGTTGTTGACTTCTCAATCAACTAAAGATATCCCACTGCGATAACTTAAGACAAGGCACCCGTTGAAGAATATCGTATAAGGAATAAGACAGAATAAAATAAAACAGTCAGGGTTAATATATATGAGCTTTGGTAAAAAGACCTTATGAAAAGTGCCACTGCAGCAAAACTTCCAACTTGGAAAGTAATAACTTACAATACTTATTTTACTCTGAAGTAACCTTTTCTTGTCAATCTCTCTTCGGAAGTGGAATGTTTTTCTTTGCCATAGCATCTTACAATCAAGAATTTACTGCTGTTAGCAAAGAGGTGCATTAATTAGTGCGATCACAGCTCATTGCTGCCATCAAGTTTTGTTCAAAACTTTTGCATGTAACGAAACAATGGCGTTCAGTAAGTTAAGCGAGAGTAAAGTTTGTACATGACCCAAACTTTGATTTGTAACGGTTTAGTCTAAGCAATTGAAATGCAAATGAGTTAAGGCTTCAAGCCTGACTCGTGAAGGTTTTAAAATGATATGCTTCGACTGTGATCATAAAATCAGAAGAAACATTCGATAGAAGGTTTCACAGTCATCTTCTATTTGGAACTGCCAATCACCGATGTTACACCATGATAATAAACAGATGCAAACTAAAAAATTTTGGAGAAAAACTGTGGGTGACATGACACATTTTTGGATACTGTGAAGTTGAATCCCAGCCTTCAGCTGTAACCAAAACTTTCGCACTGATTGAAAATCTCTAGAAAAGACCAGTGAGCCCATTTCCTTCTTGTATCTCTAAGGTTGCTTGAATTTCTTAGAGAACGCTAATCTATGTTATCTATTTCAGGCAAAACTCCCACATTATTTTTTTCATTGTGTGACCGTTCAATGTAAACGGCCTGGCAAGTTGCTTGCTCCTTCATTTCATGGTAATTGGCCATTGTATTCAACAATTGAGTAGGCATGCTAAACAGGAGTCATGCTTTTCATTGCAATTGTCATCATCAAGACCTTCTTTTACACTATATTCAGTAGCCTGCGCGCAGTCTTAACATTCCCTGTTCAGCAACAAAAGACTGCGCGCAGGCTATATATTCAGTCATGCTGATATTATTGGTTCTAAAGAGAAGAGGTGACAAATTACATGTTATGCAAAACAAAGCAAGCAACTTTGATTATTACAAATGCCTAGCATGCACAAGCTTAACTGAAAAATAAACACGCAAAAGTCTACATAATCATAGATATTTGGTTTCGAATCATCGGTTATTCCTTTCCTAGAATAATTCATCTTTTGGTCGTTTTTCTGTACAAACTTATTTGCAATTGTATTAACATCAAATCTGCCTACATCTCCTTTTTCAATAAAAACGCAAAAGCAATGTTATTCAAATGGCTAGCCATTGTTTTGGCCTTCGATCACATCACTTGAGCTGCACTGCGGTAGAAAGAATTAAGAATACATCTGAAAACCCAGCACTAAGTGCCATTTTTCACGTTATCCTCTCCAAAAAACGATCTGCTCTTCACGAAAAGAGTCTATGGCGTTGCTACCATCATATAACTGCAAACAAGCGAAAGACAGCAATTAAGGTTCTAAAGTGTGATGATGTTTAGATTTTTTAATTTTAGCCACGTAACATAAAAGATTATCATAAATTACTTCCAAGCATGCAGAATTGGCCAAATACGTCTAAAATTAGGTAAGATATTGCCAATGAAATTTTTTAAGTTTGCTAACGATTCACTGTTATTCTGGCTTTGTTCGAAAAAGTTTTGAACTGAGACCAAAATACACACCACTCTGCCAATTTGTAACACAATTGACTATTTTTGCTTATCTAGAAATATTTCTCTCAAGGTTATCAATTTATGCTCTTTCAGGTTATTGGATCCATCACTACACCCTCTGTCCGTAGTAACAACAACAACGCCACTTTGTATTTGTGGCGCGAATACTTTAAAAAGCTCTGACTAAAATGACGTGACTCGTGTTGTGATTTGAACGCTTTTTGTCGTATGCTTAGTGGCAGTATCAGTAATGAGTCGGAAACTGCTTTAACAACTGCATTGCCAAATGAATCTGCCACATTTTAAGTGCAGGAAGAGACTGCTCTGGAAGTACCAAAGCAGAAGATATAACTTGGAATCCAATGGTATGTATGCCCTGTGTATGTGCATGGTTAGCTTTGGGCGTGCCAGGCCACATCTAGATTTCATATGCCTTAGCTGTATTTTTCAAGCTAGGTCAATTAATCTCCATGCAAGCAATAATTGAAATGCACGGAAGAAGTTCAAATAGTGTAGTTGGGAATTCTCAATTCTTTTTATTTAATTCTAAGAGATGGCAAAAATTTGAATGCACAAAAATTTTCTTTTGTATAGACTTTCAAAACAGTTCACAGTTGTTGTTCTTGCTTTTGTACTGAAGACTGGCTGAAGTTTTTTTAATTATTTTCTCATACCTTGTTAAAATCGTAATTTTTTTATTTATGATTCAAAACATTGTGCTTGGAATTTCTATTTGTCATCAAAATTTCTTTTGGACCCAGGCATAGGCAAATTCATATATCAATTAATTGTTGATGTCTATTTATTTCTAGATCAATGCTCAGGAGCTAGGAACTTGAAAAACATCTTAACCATGGTAGGCTATTTTCTGGTTTGTCCATCAGAAATCCTAAACAGCATCCTAATTCAATGGCAGTAAGATTTGCTTTGCTTTAAATACCAGACAGCCCATAAATTGTTGCTTGTTTTTCTCAAATTCACACATGCTTGTAGCTATGTCAGCACCCTTGCTTCCAGTTTATTTTGAGCAAATATTAGAGCAGTATGTTTTCAGAAAAAGTTTTCAAATTTGAAGCCTCTAGTTATAAGATGTTTGGCTCTTCTGTGGCTTTACTAGTTTACCAATTAAATATGTAAGTACTGAATATTAACCAGCTCAATGTTTTATTATTCTTTTTCACTGACTTACATTTCTTCTTCACACTTCTTTAAATTTCTTCAGTATTATGAAAGTGATTTTATTATGGAACATTCTTGTTGTTCATATGAGTTGGATCTGCTATGTGATTTATCATTACTTATATTGTGATAATTATATGTATGTTGCTTGTCCAAAAAGTATGCTATACCAAACAAGTATGCTTCATCAATTTAAAATTCTGCAGAAATATTTAGTGTTAGAATGATCCATATTATCCTTTATATGGACAATGGCCAATCACTATGCTCTAGAAAGAATTAATCATTTTTTCTATAACAACAAAAACCTAAATCTGAATAAAAGAAATACTATTTACATGTACCATTCATGGCGGCGAAAGACTCTAGGTCATCTGGTCCCCACTTACAATTCAACTATTAATTTCAAGATAGTATCAGTACAAGCAAAAAGTAACAAAAAGACACACAAAAACAAAAAAAGAAACAAAAAAAACGTAAAAGAGAAAAGCTGAATAAAAGATGCTACATAGGGTGGATATGAGCATACTGACAATATAAATGGAGCCGCTTTGTTTTATCAATGAACGAAATTGTAGCTTCTAAAATCATTCTGTTTGAGACAATGTTTAATTTTTCATCTCCAAACAACAAAAGGTGAGTGAGTGCTTCGTTGTCCAAAACTGACAAGTCCAATAGCGGAATGTCTCCAAGCTGACCAAAGATATCTCTACAAGCATTATAGAAAAGTGGGCAGTGCAGGATGAAATGTTCATTATCCTCTTTTCCTATACCGCACACACACAAGGGACTTAAGCAATCAAAGTCATATCTAAATCTATGTTCATTTAGAGGACTAAATCCAACCCTGAGTCTTGTTAGATTTCTAACACCTGTTAGATTAATCATTTGCTAAGGTAAGGTATAAAATTTGTTGCTTCAGTTAGACTTTCCTCTAATCTACATCCATAATACATAAACGTTTTAAAGTTTTTTTGCTTGTTTTGCCAGCAAGGAAGCTTATATATTGCTATGGCAGACTCATTCATATTTCTTCTAATAAAAGATTACCCCTATTATCCAGATCTGAAGGTATTGATAAAGCTGTATATAGTTCTTATAGATTAAAAATGTTTTAGGAGGCAGTGCTTTAAATAAAAAATGAAGCTAATAATATGGTTAAGGTGATACTGGGAACGGATAGCGATAGCGGCAAATGCAAACGCCAGAAAATGACCAAATATTTGTGGATCAAAAACACTAGAGGGTTGCATTTTAGCACTGCATACCTTACAGCCCCGTCGAAATTGTAAAAGAACGAAGCCAAATCTTAAATAAGTTTGAGAAAACCCTGATTGCGCCAAAACATATACTGACGACAATGTTTGTATAATTGGTCAAGCTAGGTCGCTCCCCTAGAAATCCTATTAATCCTTCTCCCCTAGAAACCCCTATTAATCCTTTTGTCTTTCCACCAAACGAATCAACATTTTTGCGACCAACCCTTCCCCCAGATTGAATGGAAGCTGTACTTTGTACCAACATTGTTTTAGGGTGGAGAAGGGAAGTGAACCGCGATTGGCGCGCCAAATAAATGAAAAACGCAAAAGCAAAATAAAATAGTGAGGTTTTCCAAGGTTTTTTGGCAGGTATTGAGGTGTTTTTGAGTCTTCTAGTGTTTTTTCCTAGGGTTCAACCTAGGTTGAAACACAGGTTAAGATCTTCGAAATGCAGTGTAAACGCAAACCTGGTTTGAACCCAGGTAAACGATCTATCTAATTCGCGCCAAACACAAAGTAAAAAGATTAGTCTTCAAAACAACATTCTCTGATATCTTCTTGAGTTCCACCTTCAATATGCACCATCCATTCCGTCGTCTTATTCGTCGCACATTGCTCAACTTCGAAACTGTTTAAAACAATATGATGATAATCATCAACATTAAAACCTGCCTTGGAAAGTGCATTCCCAACATCAAATTATCATGGTCGCCGCCCGCCATTTTAATAGATACCAAAGAACGCCATTCACAACGAAGCGCATGCCTGGCGAAACTAGCCTGGGCTCAACCCAACTTTGCATTTACACTATACTTTGTGTTAAATGTAGTGTAAACGAAAGTGGGTTCAACCAAGGCTAGCGTTAAACCAGGTTAAAAGTTGTAGTGTTAACTAGGGTTAAGGTCGGTGTAACCCTGGTTCAACCCAGGTTAACTGCGTTTACACTACAAAAATTGTCAACCCATGTTTACGTTAACCCAGGTCCAACCCAGATTGAAAGTTGTAATGTAAGCAGGGCCTTAGTTGTTCTCAGAAAAATCTTTGAGCCAACAATGCATTTTGAAAATTTTTCCATCCAAGGTCGTGTGCTCAAACCTAAAACATTCAGGTTTAAATGAGTCGTGTGCCCAAATCATTTTACTTTTTCACCTTTTCTCAGCTGCCTGCTCAACCAATTGCTTTATGAATTACTCTTGTAAAGGAATGATCGACGGAGATCCCTGCTCATACTTAGCCCATTCTTTCTTCGCAATGTGCTTGTAGCATGTCCTTCATGCTTTTTGATAGTCCTCTCTATTCTTTTCACCCTTTGATTAGGCTGTTCGATCGTCTTTAACGCTCAGAAGCTGTTCATAATGCCCTTTTTAGCTACCTTCTATACTTCGCCTTTCCTGTTAGAGGCTTTCTCTCACTAGTCCTTATAAGGCATGCTTGCTTTGCATGTCCTTTGCTGTTTCATGCATTAGTTTCTCCTTTGTCATGTCAAATTTCCACGCAACCGCATTTCTTGCTTTTCCTGCTGCCTCCTTTGCGTCCCTTCTTCTATTCTCTACACTTTGTTTCTATTCCTGATTGCTATTCAAGCGGCATTAAACGCAGCATTTTTCATCCAATCAAACGAGGCTTCATACAGTTTTATTCTGTCATATTTCGCTTCTAACCGACACATGGTAAATTTCCTGTTCTGGTGCCTGTTGTAATCAGTTATTCTACATGAAGAGCAATGATTATATTATATCAAAGCTCATAAAGAAATCGTCCATGTAATGCAGACTGGCGTCTAGAGCGAAAACTGCATTAAATCAGTATTAGAAAGCAAGAACCAGTAGCGATTAAATTTTTATTGAAAAATTGATGCTTCACCTTATTGAAAGTGATGCTTTCAAAAAGCACGGAACGATAAATTTTGCATACTTAAAGAGGAAATGAAACCAAATTTTTTATTTTAAATTCTGAATCCCCGTAATGAATTACCTTATCACCCAGAATTTCAATGTGTTTAGAGAAATTTTGGCTAAACTACGAGGGCAATACTGACTTCAATTTTTCAATCAAAAAGTGGCACCGGTGCGCCCTGTTTAACTAGCCTCGTTTTGAATGTTGTGACGTAAAGTTATGGACACGCGCAGCGTTTCGTAATATTTACATCCCGTTTCTACGTACTGAAACTTTAGATTAGCTATGGAGCCAGGTAACAAAACCAAGGTTCGTGGTGGTCTACGATGTGTTGTACACACTCTAGACAATAAAAAGCTATTGTAATGACAGTTATACCAAGGGTTTAAACACCCATCGCTTTCCAAAGGACCCTACTGTACGCCGGCAGTGAACTAAATTTGTTAGAAAGCGTAGGCCAAATTTTGACCAAAGCTACTTTTCAAACCCCGTCCTTTGCTCAGATCATTTTGAACCAGGTTGCTATACAAGGAGCGTAGCTAGTCTACTAGAGGGGGACGACGTTTCACAAACAAAAAGTTTTTACAACGAGATGCTGTTCTGGCATTATACCAGAAATGAAGGAAATTCAACCTCTTAGTCTAAACGGGAAAAAAGAAAGGTAAGATTTAATTTTTTTGCCTACTTCATTTTCAATATATTCCTTTAATTAATGTGTAAATAAAGCAAAATATACGATACATAAAATGACAAGGTTAACTACAATATATAAACGTGGAGCTCGTGTTTAAATCTTCCCCCTCAAAATAAGTAGATTGGGTACAACAGAATAAAAGTAAACACAACTCGCTACTTTTTGTCTATTTAAACAAAACAATTGGTTTTATCAAAATCTCAACGTGATAAAAGTTTTCATAACAAACAATTGGTGTTTATTGTGACATATTTTTTAGAATGTTGGCATTGCAATTAAAAAACAACATTTTGTATCTTCTACAAAGTTGAGCCCTTCCAATTTGAAGGTTTACAAAATACATATATGCATATAGAACATTTATCAAATTGTATAGATTCACCCAGGGCGCAGCCAAAAGGATTAGTTCTTGCTGACAAAAAGGGTGTATCTCACTCATTAAGGGTGTGGTCAAGATAAATACTCTCATATAAAGGCTGCTTTTATGTGTTTCTGTTTCAAATGTTAGTATGTTATAATTGTTGCAAAAAAGTTACAGGTAGAGTATCCAGCAAGTTTCCTGGCAAAAATAACCAATGTAGGGGGGGGGGGGTACCACACCTACCAAACCCCCTTTGGTGGCGTCCCTGGATTCCATAAATGTAGTGGCCCAAATTCACATTCTGTTTTTCAGGGTGTAAGAGATACAATACAATGTGGCTTCTGTTGCGGATACACAAATGGAACTATTCAAGAGCAATTATTCGACGAAGCAACATCTTCTAAAACTGATAAATGGCAGACAGTCTTTACAGAAACCAGCATGGAAGCAACTTCATTTCCAGATGTGTCAAGTTTAGCCTGTCAAGATTGCAAGGTGAAAACCTTGAGATTGAAAAACTTGAGTGAATCGCCAAAATCTGAAAATAATTAGACAGAAAAGGAAATTAACAAGTCAAAATAATGTAAGTTCGCTTTGCACAATAACATTTGCTGATATGCCAAATTTAAATTCCATTTCATTTCCATATAAATTACTTTTTGTAACCCTTTTCTCATTTATGCTTTGTTTGTAGGCAATCAATTATCTATAATGTAAAATAAAGAAATTCAGCGAGTCAAAACAAGGACAGCCAACTAAGCCCAGGAAAAACAGGAAGACAGTTGAAGAGGAAGACAGTGATTCTGATTCCTACAAAAGTTTCGCTGAAAATGATGAGGAGTGGAATCCAGAAAGAGATGAGGATGAATTTGAAGACAGAGAAGAATAATTTGTAAATGAGGGAGAAATAGAATGTGTGAAAATTATGACTATGAAAGAGTAACCAATGAAACAAGAGGAAACATTAGGTAAAACTATCATGATGACATCATTGCATAATTATATGATAGAAAAGGTATGAACAAGTCACATAATAGGTAATATTATCCACCAAACTGTAATACTTTAATACTGTAATACTGGGGAGATTTGACAACTTGTTGAACTTGTAAACAAAAGAAAATCCATGGTAGAAATGATTACAGCTCTCAAATATCTGATTAAGATAAAACTGCCAAAACTATTTCCTTTCAAAACTATCAATCATATACATGACTTGCTTCATTAAATAAGATGATTTGTTTTGTTACTTACTCGTGTAGGCTTGCCTTCCTGTGATACTCCCCTGTCTGTCCCTTCGCAGTGGGCCAACATTCCGAAACACAGTTGTATTTGACATGGCAATGAAATCTTCATGTTGTGCAATACATATTTGTTCAATGCTTTCGTCCAATACAAGTTAACCCAGTGCAGCATCTGCACTCCAAAGCACCAACAAGATGATAAACTTCATATTTTCAACATCTACACCTGCAAAAAAGCCATATAATCAAATTAAGTTTACGATGGTGCGACCCTCCGGGCCTGGCCTAGGCACTGTACATGACGCTTGCTAATTTCGATTGATACCTACAGTATTTAGACATCATTTAAACTAAAGATAACGAGTTTTAAACATATATGCGACATTTATGGAATAAACTTACCATGAACTAACTTCTGTTTTTTGTTCGTATCGCTCTCGCAAAATTGCCGGGGTTAGGCCGTCGTGACCTAGGTTATCCTCGTCGCTACTTGATTCCGTGTCTGCCGAATTGGTATGGCCTGGCAGGAACACAGTAAACAGCAACTGCCCCCTCTTCTTCTTCGGAAACTCCTAAGCTAGTGTCACTTTCGTCCAATATGGTGAGAATTGAAATTCAAAAACTAAACATGCGATCGCCAACTCTGCCAGAAAATTTGTTGTCCTCGAACATGCGCGCTTCGTGTCCATAACTTTACGTCACAGCTCGCTAGTGTCTAGTCCCCCTTCGCCATTTTTTGGTTGAAAAATTATTGTCAGTTTAGCGGTGTTTAAGTTTGTTTTTAATAGTCTTCTTGCTTGAAATAGCTAATGCGAACTATTTTTCCTACACAATTGTGGGTGGAGAAATCGATTAAACGAATAAAAAAAATGGTTTCATTTCCTCTTTAAAGCAATTTTTGGCCGATTTTTCTCAGAATAATTAAACGTTGGAAAATAGCCAGTTGCAATAGATGATCGATCATAAACAATAGATGATTGTAAGAAAAGGTCATAATTGGCTGTTTAACGACCAATCAACGATAATTTCACGCCTTTTAGAAGAGTCTAACTAAATGAAAAGGGGAATTGCTTCTGTCTACATATAATACAACAGTTGTCGTCTTCACATGTTTTGGCGCAAACTTGATTCTCTAAAAGATGTTGCCATATAACCGAATTACATTTACGTAAGGCATTGATTGTAATTTTAAGGAAGTTATTTCTTCTTTGCAAAAAGTATGTGCTCAGTGCTGTTGAACAAGCATAGAGGGTCATCATCGAATCTGTGATATATAACAGGCTCAACATCAGGAAGTATAAATTTAAGTAGCGAGTCTTGAAAACAGTCGCAAGTAAAGTAGGCAGCGAGAGGCCAAGAGGAGAATTGGTGCCAATGGCAGAAAGAATTGGCCTAGCAAGACATTCAGATTTATGGAGACAATATTCTACAAATAGCACCCAGACCTTTTTTGCGACTGCGCAACAAGCTATGATCTCGACCTTTGGCCTTTCATCTGGTTGAGACGAAAGTTTGGAGTTGTCCTTGATTTGCACTTTTTTCCTCTATTATAAATTTAGAAATACAGCTTGGCAGCAATGAGCATATCATCGATAATATTAGCTGTTTATTGTTGGAACACTCTCAAAGCTATTCTCAGAAGAGTATTATCATGTCACAACAGCAGTCTATCGACCTGTTGTTGTCTTTGGCAGTCCCTTGAAATTGACTGGGTTCTACTATCTGGAATCACCTCCCAAAATATGCATTTCCTTTTCCATAACATTTTCACTCTTTAATCAATTCTCTCAGTTTTCATTTTTGTACTGATTTTTCAATAAACGAAGCTGTTATGAAAGCTTTATTTACTTCCCCTCTTTTGAGGGTGCCAAAAAATGACCATCTATCAAATTGATGTAGGTTTGTTTTGAAGATGCTTTCAGGTCTACTAGGTCTAGATGCAAAATTTTAAAAAGACTAATATTTGCGTAACCTTTTTTGCTAATGGTGAATTGGTATAGACGTAGACTGCAAAAAATTAGAATCTGGCGGGGCAAGAGGCTATATATCAACGAAACACTTGCTGTAACTCACCTTTTCAAAATACACTTTATAGTACGATAATTCCCATTTGTATTTGATTTAACAATTTTCGGCGGAACAGTACCACCCTGGAGGTCCCGTGTAGACTTTAACCTAGGAACTTTTGTGCAGAATTTGCTCCGATCACAATACCATCATTGTGGTAAATTCCCATGGCCCTCGAATATGTTGCACCATCTTTTGTTTAGAAAGGAAGAGCTTAGAAGCACAGATGACGTAGTGGCCAATTAATACATAATACAATGATCAGAATATAGTAGAACAATCACAGCCTAAACTAAGTATACTTCAGTGCAGTGCCCTTGCAAATCGTTTGCGAATGCCTGGCTCTGTTTATGCTACTTTCTACGGCTTGATGCTACGAGTGCCTTCATCGGGGTTTTCTACAACCTGTAGACGAACTCTGAATAGGCGTGCCCCACGCACTCATTGTGCTCGGCTCTGCATCCGTTGAAGTTGCCATCTCCTGTGCAACGCTCAGACTGCTGCTGCGCATTGTATTCGTCCAGATCCGACCTCGTCCGTCCGTAGCATTCCCCATAAAAGTGCAGGGCAAACCCAGCATACTTTTCAGTGCCTGCTTCTTTATTGGCTGCCATTGCTGCATCGCGGCATTTGCAAGCAAGACTTGAATTGATTGAAAGCATGTCATTTAAAATCATTAATATATTGCAATGAGCAAGAAAATGATAGGTCGTTGGTTTGCGATGGTTAATCTTGTAGCCTTTTCTTTATTTCATTTATTTAAGTGGCTTTCAGTGGTTTTATCCTTGCAGCTTCTTTGGGATGGCTGGAGTAGAATTATTTGCTTGCGACGTTTTGAGAGAGAAATATGTACTTTGCTAGGATGGTGCCTGTTCAGTCAATGCAATCAAAATGAGAAATTACAAAAATGTCCTTCAACATGCATCGAAAATGGAAGCAAAAGTTCTTATTCTACAGATGTCTATTTTGTTCACTTAGCACATTTTGGCCCTTTGTCACCCCATTTTTCTTAAAGCAAGTTTCCTTTTATCAAACTTAGTACCCTTATATATTTTGTAAATATTTTCTAGATTCTGGAGAAGAAAACATACCTACCTGTGCATATACTCTTCAATGTGATTCCATTTGATGTTGAATCTATCGAAAATAAGAAGATCTCCAACTCGTGGACTGCCTTGTTCGTAACATCCGACTTTGGTGTAGTTGCGATGGCAAACTGGAAGATTTATCTCTGCAAAAGGTGAGAAGACGTTTTTTCCCAGAATGCTTGTTTAAAGCAAGCGTTTTATTGTTTGACACTTATTAAAACTATTTCAACCTCCAAAGAATACAACCCGAAGGGCGAGAGAATACATACCAAAACTGTAAGAAATTAATTCCCCTCTTTGTCTCACGCTCTATCGCCCTTAAGATAGCTAAATACAAAAGCAAGCTGCTACCATGTTCGTCAAATGCATAATTCTCACTTTTTCCAGTTGACGTTTGCTTAACGGGACTAGGTGAAAGTCGCCTACGCTGGGGTCTCGATGCTGCGATCAAGAACAATAAGCGAACTTTCGCAGCAAGACTTTGCAGTGTGAATAATTTTAAAATGTATGCAATAACAACAGCAGTAAGATCTTTGAGGCTCTGGTTCTTTTCTATCAAATGTTTAGGCAATCTAGTAAGATGGTCAAGCTAAGGTAACTTTTGTTGATTTTCGTTGCTAGGGGCTCGAAGTGAGGACAATGAATCGAAAGAAAGGGTCTTCCATTACGTGTCTAAGCAAGGATGCCCCCAAAATCTCCCCTAGGTGTGACCTGGTTTTCAGTGAGTCTATGGCATATTGCCTACTCTTTGTAGATAGTTCTGTCATCTAAAAACAAAATATACTTAAAAACATACTAGTTTTGAACTCAAAGGCGAATACTTCTCCATCCGATTCCAATCCAATACACAATTCATCTGCTTTGTCACAAGGGTCTTCTATGTTTGTACTTTTGCATGTACTGCCCTTCCCAAGGTCATTTAAGTGGTCTTTTGGTGTTCCCTTGCAGTTCCAAGAACCGGAACGTTCAATCTGGAGGGCAAATCCTGTGTACTTTTGGTCTTGGTTAGAAAGTTTGACTTCCTCTGCACATCTGCACGTAGCCCTTAAAAGGTCAAAGTAGGGCTAAACCGCAAAGTCAGCAGGTAAGGACTCGCCAGAATAAAGAGAGCAAGGGTAGCAGTGGGATTCTGCCAGGAGCATAATTCTTTTTAGGGATATCAGATGCAAATTTTAATTAAAACTTACTTTGGTAAGGACTTAGTGAAGTTTGTTCCATCCCCCCTATAATAAAGAATCCCGTTGACGAAGCCTTGATCCTTGAAACACCCTCGCCTCTCAAAGGCAGGATCACATGAAGCATCCGATGTCTTTGCTGAAATTGCAGATTATTAGCACTTAGGAAATTGTTGATTATACATAATTGAAATCGATAGTTGATTCCCTATGGGTAGCTAAGAAATTTCAGAACGTGTGCATTAAAGTTCATAATATTAACAGTTAGTCCCTGATTGTTTTTTAGATTGGTGCAAAATTAGCGTTAAATATGTATTCTCTAAAATGAATGGTAATGTATGTATGGCATTCCTATTAAGCTTATCTAAAAAGATGCTTACCTTGTAGAATGCACAAAAATAAACAGACAACAATCCTGATGGTCATCTGCATCTGAAAAAGAACTTTCGATGTAAGAGGATCAATGTATGTTCATCACTTTTCGTGTATCTACACATATGTTTATCCATTCCCCACTACGAGTTTTCTACAGCCTTGCTAGAATAACGACTTGTATTGAGCAAGGACAGCTGACATATACATCAATCCGCATTTTTTTTGTATTGAATCGCGAAGAAGACAAGGAGATGTTGTCACAAATGGCCTTGTTAGACGATGGGTACAGAGCCAACTGCATTGTAATGCCATAAAATTATTTTCAAATGTGTCTTTTATAAAATGAACACAGCAAGTGACAGAGATATTGTTAGAACATGAAAACATGACACAACTTTTAGATAAGAATGAATACATTAAATTGGAGCAATTGCTTCTAAAACCAATTAGAAGTAGACAAAAATGGTAACTGCTAATTACGGCTGCTGATGTTTTGTCTTGCAGTGTTCCTTCTGAGTCTGTAGACCAACCGCTTTAGAAGTTGACAGCAATCTGTAAAGCAGGAAATTTGACAACTATTTATTGCGTTTTTTACACCTGAAAAGAACAAAGAATATATCATACAGCCTTTTTGCAATGAAAGCAATATTTACTCTATTTGATATTTAATCCAAGTTGACTTTAATTTTCAAAGGAAATATCACATGTAAAGAACGCTGTTTCCGGAAAGAAAAATTTGATTGATTATTTAGTGGAGCAAAATCTTCTGCAAAAACACCGAAAATCATTTTCGGAAAGAATGTCATCAAACAAGCGAATGACTGCGTGTATAGCTGTGTACATCTGTTGCTTATGTCAAATAGTTTTATCGCCTGTTGGGAGAAAAGCAGTCTTTGCGAACTAATTGCTTCGTTTTATATTTGGAAAGGATTTTTCAACATGTCAAAAGTGCTTAGCGAAAATGATTGCAGGATAAACTTTTGTTAAGACCAGACTAATATATGGGATGAAAAAATATGAAATCGCAAAAGATGATCTCGAGCGAAATAGAAGATGAGAAGCAACCATTGATTTAAAAAGGAGCCTTGATTGACAATTCAGTATAGTATATCAATTGCTGTACCTTGCTAAAATTCGTTTTTTGCTTAGATAGGCATTTAAAAACTCAATAGAAGAAAAGTTTTCAATTTATTACACACGAATAAACAAAGTATTGGAGTCTTGTCAAGCAAACTTGTTGCCAGGTAGGCACCCATTTAGGACCAAGAATTCGATGCATAGAAGCTTTATTATAATCACATAAAAGGTATTTTGCTTCTCAATAAAAGCAGTTGCTTTCAATCTTTGTAAATAGATATCATTTTCCAAAGTTATATGATAAAATTCCCTTTCTGTGGCCAATCATGACCGTTTTCAAAGTCCCTCTAAGACTTCAAATGAGATTACTGATCCGAACTATTTGTAAAATGTTATGCTGGTATAAGTTTCCTAATATATACAGTAGTAGGTAAAAGTTAGCATTTATTTTAGAGATGAGCAAAATGGGCTTGTCTGTCGCTTTCCTGGTAACAGTCTCATTCGGTCAACGCATGATGCGAGTTTTGCCATGTTACCAATTGGAATTCCTTTTGTTGCTAGTTAAGGGTCTTATGGCTGCCACACGGTATGCTGCTGTTCACTGTGCACACAACGAGACTGTCAACTGATTTCATAAAAATAAACTTTCCAGTCTAAACACAACCATTAGACAATTCTTTACTCGATTGATGCGTCACAATGGTTGCTCGCTAGCTTTTTCACATCTGTAGGAAACTGCATAATTCACAGCATCTCCAAGCTGTCAAACAACCATCAAAATACTGTCTATAACTACAAAGAACGACCAATTTGTGCTAATAAGTGTCGAATGCTTTTAGAAGCAGGTGAACGTCAAGAAATTACCATTGTTAACAAGCCATTCCATCAATCGAAAGAGAGATGGCAAGTAGAGGAGACAAAAAAGGTGATGAACAGAAGAAAAACTGGCCTTTGTTGGCCCAAGTAAATTAAGCTTGATAAGCTTGTGCTTAGAATTTCTCAATCTGAGAATTTTCAAAGGCTTTTTGAAAAAAAATTGAATGGCTTTTGCGTTTAGGCATTGATAAAAATAACCATACCAGTTGCCGCATTTGCTTTGCGGTTGAAAGAGATTTGCAAATTATAAACCTTTATCAAGATTGCCCAATATGAAACAACATTAGAAAGCAAAATTGCAATTCATACTGCTTGTGGCCAAGGAAGTATTGTAATGTTTATAGTCATAAATTAATTCGAACTGTGTCGTGTTTGCTTTTAGAATTTAGTGCTGATGCGCAATCAACCGAATGCTGGCAATTGCGCAAATCCCATCATAGTTTTCAACAATTTGAAAATTTTTCATAGGCTTTTTCAAAAAAAATATTTAAAACAATTTCTGGCGAGTCGTTGATAGAAACGCGCACATCAATTGCCACATTTTGTATAATGTTAGTACGACCATTTAAACTTGCACCTTTGAAAGAGATAGGTACATTAATATCTTTATAGGATCACTTAGACAAGTCTGACATGAAAATTTTAATTGAGTTTTTGGTCAATTCCAACGGTGCTATAATATAATATTAGAAATAATGGTGATGCTTGGAATGATAAAATAATTCTAGTGGTCCACATGAAAAGCTTTTCTGGAATTAGCCCCACGCTTCCCCTCAAAATTTCTTCCTTCACGAAGTTTTTCAAGCTCTAATCATTCTTCTAATCTTACAATTTAGCTGCCAGCTCAACGTTTTAGTCAAGATTGGTCAACATTTGTGACAGCCCATCATTTGATGACTTGGTGACTGGGTTGATGGCTTTAAGGCATCAATAACAAAGTGAAGACCTAGAGTTCTTCTCTTACTGAATGCATTGCCAGTGTTGCTAGAAAGGTTTTGAGAATCATTTGAGATCAAGCTGTTGTTGTTGCCAAGTAATTTGTAGATGCTTGATGCGAATGTCGCCAATTTGTGTTTTTTTAGGAATATTTTCTCATTTTGTACAAATGAATGAACAAATATTTACGTTATTTATTGTTAACAGACATTATTTTAAAAAACTTTGAAGCAATTTTGGAACACTACTTTCTTGCAGTGTTTACATAATAAGCCTATTAACTTTCATATCATTGAAAAACGTTTTTATTGTTCGAAAACATATAAAGCCGTTATCTAATTCAAAGTAACTGCACTTGGCCTCCAAGAGAAAAAGATTAGATTGACACATGTAAGTTTTGTCAGAATTGTGGCTTTTCTTCAAGCTCTTTGGTTCTTCTAACAAATGCTTTCGTTTTGAAATCTTAGACCTTGCGTATTTTAGGTGGCTGCTTTCATTGCAGGATTGAGGTTTGGTAATGTCTGTCCTGAAAGCACTTTTGCTGTGTGTAGCAGCCTCACATTTTACACAAGGTATGCTAGTGTCTTTCTTTGCATCTCCGTCAGGTGCGAATCATATGGATATTGATCAACTTCATAAGGGAAAGTTTGTAGATCACTTGCTAAGTTCAAATCACACTTTGTGCCATAACTAAATTGAGAATACATTTAATGACCGAACATATTTAAGAAAAGAAGTCTGTAACTTGGAAGGGGTCAAATGCACAACCAATTTATCTATTTCCCTTCGTACGATAGAGAAAGCGAGATAAGAGCTGATCTGAAGATATCTCATGCTGATATTCTTATATGAGAAAACAATTTCATTCAGTTGTTTACTGCCAAACAAAGTGCTTAAGGGAATCATATTTGGACTGATGGCAATGCCATTCGAAAAGCGTTGCTCAATATCTTTTTTTGGAGATCACCAGCAGCAGGGTCAACAGTAGATCAGACATACAGTAGCACAGTCTGCTCGAAATACAATTTGTGAAATGAAAGATTCGAACATTCCTGTTTGGGATAGCTTAGTACCAGTTTAAGTTGATAATCTAGATCGTAAACATTTCCCTAGTTGCTTGCAAGTAAAGACCAGCCTATAAGCTGATATTGATTTTTAATTTGTGTATGTACATCTCTACAGTATTTGCCTTGCAAACATGTGATCGCGACTATTTGAAGATCGGATGCTATGACGAATATTATGCAAGCAAAGATGACCTTGTCTTGAATGAACGAGATGGCGTCAAATGGGGTAATATAGTGGCTTTCATGCACCAGTAAGTTGTTCTAATTCTTATTTATATCCACGAAGTTTCTCTCCAAACCAACTGCTTCTTTAAAAGGACTGCTTCTTGCAATTATATTTCTCAATTACAACAGCCTAGCCTGCAAATGCAGTGATACTGTGAAGAAGGCAAACGAGAAACGAGCAAGCAAAGGAAGTGAAGCGTACGTCGGATTCGCATTGCATTACTGGGGTGAATGCTATGGCAAAACAAAGAGTCAAGTAGACGCCCTGATGGACACAACCAAGTCGCATCGTTGCACAGGCAGCCAGGATTACAATGGTTGCTTCGACAGCCATACCGAGTGTGTAGGACATGAAAATGCTGAATACGTCTATATGCTTCCCTCAAAGAAAGAGGAAAGTAAGACTTTTCGTTGTCTAATTTGATTACTTTCCAAACTATTTTCTTCTGCCCGTTAGTTTATAGAACAGTTTGTATTTTGTGGAGCCCGTTATTGCTTTTGAATGGGAAATAATCCTAAATTCTCGTTCTCTTTTCTCGCACCATAGCAATAATTTTAAATACTTTCCTGTCCTGTTAGGCTGCTTTTCATATTTTGTGAACTAATTGGACATGGGGTGAAAAGTGCAAAAAGCGAACCAAACGGAAAGGGAGTTGTAGGGGGAGGGGGGGGGGGGGGGGGGTGGAAGGGTGTTTGATAATTCGGCCAGAGGTGTTTTTCATTGAAGAATGTCTCTTTGTGTGTCCTTGTACCACTTTTCATTTTGAGCAGATGTGGACGGTGGCTATAGTGAATGGATGGAGTGGACGAAATGCAATGGTGAATGCGGAAAGGGGTTCAAGGTCCGTGAAAGAACATGCACCAACCCAATGCCGAAAGGCGAGGGGAAAGACTGCAGCAGCCTTGGTAATGGCACAGAAATGGCCGCCTGCGACACGGGAAAGCCATGTCCAGGTAAGATTTATCTTCAGGCGATGAAGTCCTGTGCTAGTCATGTTTGTTCTTTTGTTTATAAGTTCTCCAATAAGGCAAACTCTATACGCAGCTTTTTATCTGAATCTCATCTCGTTTTTTGCAGTGGATGGAGAATACGGAGCATGGGGGGAGTTCAATGCTTGCACAAAGTCCTGTGGAGGCGGGGTGCAGACAAGGTCGAGGCTCTGCAATAGCCCAGCACCAAGTCATGGTGGCATGAATTGCCAAGGACCTGCAACAGAGACACAGTCATGCAACATTGACAGTTGCCCAGGTATTATCTTACTTTAAAAACTGCGGACACAAATTCCCAGTATTGCTAATCGTGAACCATTGTTTTTTCAAATATCTTGACATCATTCGTTAAGAGAACTCGTTCGTTTTGCAGTTGATGGAAAATATGGACCCTGGAGTGCATTTGGTAGCTGCACCAGGTCATGCGGCGGGGGGTCAAGACAAGATCCAGAGCTTGTAATAACCCAGCACCAAGTCACGGTGGTATGGATTGCCAAGGACCTGCAGCAGAGACACAGTCATGCAACATTGAGAGTTGCCCAGGTATTATTTTGACTCGAAACCTGCACACACAAATTCTCAGTATTTCTAATCTTGAAGCATAGTTTTTTTCAACTATCTTGACAGCAGCATATAAAAGCTCAATCGTTTTGCAGTTGACGGAAAATATGGACCCTGGAGTGCATTTGGTAGCTGCAAGTCAAGCGGTGGGGGGGTCAGGACAAGGTCGAGGCTCTGCAATAGCCCAGCACCAAGTCACGGTGGTATGGATTGCCAAGGACCTGCAACAGATACAGAGTCATGCAACATTGAAGTTTACCCAGGTATTTTACCTCAAAACCGGCACACACACATTCCTAGTACTTCTTATCTTGAATCATTGTTTTTTCAAATATCTTGACATCAATCATTAAGAGGATTCATTCGTTTTTGCAGTTGATGGAAAATATGGACCCTGGAGTGCATTTGGTAGCTGCACCAGGTCATGCGGCGGGGGGGTCAAGACAAGATCCAGAGCTTGTAATAACCCAAGTCCAAAGCATGGTGGAAAAGACTGCCAGGGGGCTGCCTCAGAAACGCGGTCTTGCAATACAAACCTTTGCCCAGGTAATTCTAAACATGCTTACCAGCAGAGGCGGATTTATGAGGGGGAACTGGGGGAAACTTTTAAAGTTTGCGCCCCTTTAGAAAAAATTACCTTTAATATATTTCTCTTGAAGAGAAAATAAGTATCCAGGCAGTACCCTATTGGCAGTGAAAACCTTTGTTGCACGATGATACTTGCCCATAAAGAATCACTTGAACATGCACATGTGTGTTCAGGAAGTATAATTCCTACAGTCAATTCACCATCATTGAGATGTGCAATCTGAACCAATGGTTACCCTTTCTTCCTTTACTCAATGTCCATCAACAGAGTTTTAGCATGAATTCCTCCATCCCAGTATTTCTCTAAGAATCAATTATCAATGAGAATCGTCGAACTGTAATTTCTGAGCGGTATGGTGTTTATTTTGTTAAATTTAAGTCCTGGAGATGCATCTTCAGCCACTGTAGAAGGCTCAACTTCAAAATTCTTCTTTTGCGTCGGTGCGTCCTCCTATGTCACCAAACTTGATTCGTAGCGCTCCAAGGTTCAATCTCGAGGCGTCCTCTCTGAAAGTAAACCTTTAGTTATGCTCAGACTATATAGTACTGCTTTAAAGAACGCGAAAAGAGGACCATTGTATCAGTAGTAAAAGTCGGAAATTATAAAGCAATATGAAAACTCATCACAAATTTCTGGAAAGGTCAGTCTACGTTAATCATTAACTCTGAAGCTTTATATGCAGAATACTTCTAGAAGAAGACTTTCATTTCCAATAATGTTTATCTCTTTGCAGTGAATGGCGGCTACTCTAGCTGGGGACGTTATGGTAGCTGTAGCAGGACCTGTGGAGGGGGTCAGAAAACGAGGAGAAGAACCTGCACCAATCCTGCTCCAGCATACGGAGGCAGGGGTTGCAGTGGACCTTCGACGCAAACTGCATCATGCAACACACGCGTGTGCCTCTCTGCAGAATATCGGCGTTGGAAGTGCCAAGGACGAACCCTGAAACTGCGCTGCAAGGAAGATCCGTCATTCATATAACACATGCTCTGTATGGCAGGAAGACAACTTCTATTTGTAAAGGGTTATTATCTTTTGCTTGGAACAAAAAATGTGGCGCTAGGTGTTCTTGGTCCAAGGTTCGAGCTGCATGTGAAGGAAAAAGGTCCTGTTCAGTGTCTGCCAGGAATAGAGTCTTTGGAAATCCATGTTGGGGCACCAAAAAGTATTTGGAAGTTAAATACAGGTGTAGGGGCTAAAAGAATCCAAGAGACATTGGCTTGTGATCAGCTAGTCTGGTTACGGCTGTAGCAATTTGCATGCGCATTATATCCAAACCATAACGCTGCACTAAAAATATATAGATATAAATAAATTGATCTGGTCTTTCGCAAGAAACTCTTTATCAATTTATTGATATATACATATATACTTATATTCTCATATATTTCAAATGGGTATTGTGAAATGGTGTGCTAATAAAGTGTTCCATGTTTTTAAGCTATCGCACTTCTCAGTAAAAATACGGCATTCATTGATTCTGTTTCCAATATCTATTCAGCTAAACCACTGTGAATCAGGCAATGAATTTCTGTTTGCCTTCATTAAAAAAGTTGAAGCTCTAGTTTACCTTTCTTTATAAGAATGCGGATGAATTAAACAAATAGGCGACAATCTGCATTCCATAAGATAATGTCTGTCTCCCTGGCTCCAGTAGGTGCACAATTGAGAGGCTATACTACCTGAATGGATTTTATGATCAGCAATATGATCATTGTGCTTTTTCGCATCACTCAGTTCAATGTCAGGTTTGGCTAGATTACATTTATTGCTTCAGAATGAAGCTTTTCAAGAGGTTTAACGAACCACTGCCCTAATTCGCGATAAAAGTGCTTCTAGACTCTTCTAGCTTGCATTTTAGCAACTAAATCATTGAGCTAAATAACTTTGTAGCGGCCTCGGCAAATTTAAGATATATTCAATTTTATTCCTGTTTTCCTAAACACAATAAGTTTGAAAAATCAGTTTTGAACGCACCCGTTGGCAAATTTCAAAAGTAAACTTATGTGACTGAATCTTGATCAAGATAAATTACCAATGTCATAACGTATGTTTCAAAATTCAACTTCCTTTAACCCTGCTAATGAGTGAGTTTGAAATCATATCTGAACTTACATTGCATACTTAATTTGCAAAAACTAGTTCCGCTTTTTCTTACAATTGTGAAGTTTTGTTCACTTAGCTATGATCATTAACTACGAAAACTAGTTATCACTGCAAACCAATATTTTGAAGATTCTTACAGATCTTCAAAAAAGTTCAAGGCGAAGAACTTGTGGCTCCTGGTGATTATAATTTGACGCAAAAGGATTTTCAACCAGTTATCTGGTGAGTTACCGACTATCACAAAATTGCTCGTTCATTTCATGAACAAAAAGCAACTTTTTCGGGTCATTTGTCAGAATTCTCGTTTAAGGACGTAGAATATTTTCTACAATAGTGTCCCGCATCTAATAAACATCTTTTTTGATTTCAGGTCTGATATTTTTTTAATAAAATGAGATATACACTTAAAATCCGGATAGTGTTTATGACACAGGCAAAATATTAAGTCTACGATGATTAATGTGTTATTCTGTTTTTCAAAGAATTATTAAGTTATATATATTACAATTTTTGAATAGGAAACAAGCTTAGAGGGCGGAGCATTTTCTCCGCATGGTTATTTAGAAATTTTGTGGCTCTGGCACACAGGGTAGCTTTTTTCCAGACCTTCACCAGTTTCTTATCAAAGGGCTATTTTTTGAAAAAGTAAGGGTCTGTGTTTCTTAAAATTGCTGTTAACACCAGACTAATATAGGGTGAAAAACATGAAATTCCAAAAAGTGATCTTAAATCTCGAGCAAAATAGAAGATGAGAAGCAACCATTGATTTAAAAAGGAGCCTTCATTGACAATTCAGTATAATATATCGACTGCTGTACCTTGCTGAAATTCGTTTTTTGCTTAGATAGGCATTTAAAAACTCAATAGAAGAAAAGTTTTCAATTTATTGCACACGAATAAAAATGAATTTACTGTTAAAAATAAAAAAACAAGTGATGATAGTATTGCAAGCTATCACCCAGCCTATGTCGCCTTAGCTATTACTTTGGGAAGTGGCCGATTGCAAAGTCTTGGAGTCTTGTCAAGCAAACTTGTTGCTAGGTAGGCACCCATTTAGGACCAAGAATTTGATGCATAGAAGCTTTATTATAATCACATACAAGGTATTTTGCTTCTCAATAAAAGCAGTTGCTTTCAATCTTTGTAGATAGATATCATTTTCCAAAATTATATGATATAATTCCCTTTCTGAGGCCAATCATGACCATTTCCTTAGTTCCTTTAAATCTTCAAATCTATCAATCGGGGTGGTATTGAAAATAGTTATATTGTATTGGGAAGAATTTTCTACGACATAGTTGTGGTGCATTGGTGGTGCCCTCGCACTAAATCGAGGGAGCGGACGAAGAGGGAATTACGAAGAGGGAGCGGACGAAGAAGCTACACAAACTAGCGTTGGAATATACGATTAGTTACGAACTAGAACATGCCAGTTAAGTCAGCTACAATTTAAGAGAAAATAGGTTGCCGACGAGTTGACTAGTTTATAACTAAGAAAACTAATACTGATGATACAAAATATCAATAGAAGTGGATCAAATCTAGCAGCTTAACCGAAAAAGTGCAGGACCAAGTCAAAGACTGTCGCGTTTCTTATATCAGTCTCATTCGGTAAGCATGGGTGCAAATTTTTTCGCGGGAAAGAGAATTAAAGTTCAAAATGAATTCGTAATTTGATAGAAAAGAGTTTAGCGGATGCTACATTGCATACTGCTCTCGCGTTTTTTCTACCTCTACACTAACATAAAACATGGCTTTCTAAATAGAAATATTTGGAATGTTTTTACATCTACAGGCACTTTGGAACTCACAACACTTAACTTACGAACTCCCATCAAAATACTGTCTATAACTACAAAGTACGACCAATTTGTGATTATAAGTGTCGAATGCTTTTAGAAGCACGTGAACGTCAAGAAATAACCATTGTTAACAAGCCATTCCATCAATCAATAGAGAGATGGCAAGTAGAGGAGACAAAAAAGGTGATGAAAAATGAGCAGAACAGAAGAAAAACTGGCCTTTCTTGGCCCAAGTAAATTAAGCTTGGTGAGCTTGTGCTTAGAATTTCTCAATCTAAAAATTTTCAAAGGCTTTTTGAAAAAGATTTGAATGGCTTTTGCGTTTAGGCATTGATAAAAATAACCATACCAGTTGCCGCATTTGCTTTGCGGTTGAAAGAGATTTGTAAATTATAAACCTTTATAAAGATTTCGCAATGTGAAACAACATTAGGAAGCAAAATTGCAATTCATACTGCTTCTTGTGGCCAAGATGAAAGTATTGTAATGTTTATAGTCATAAATTAATTCGAACTGTGTCTTGTTTGCTTTTAGAATTTAGTGCTGATGCGCAATCAACCGAATGCTGGCAATTGGGCAAATACCATCATAGTTTTCAATAATTTGAAAATTTTCATAGGCTTTTTCAAAAAAAATATTTAAAACAATTTCTGGCGAGTCGTTGATAGAAACGCGCACATCAATTGCCACATTTTGTATAATGTTAGTACGACCATTTAAACTTGCACCTTTGAAAGAGATAGGTACATTAATATCTTTATAGGATCACTTAGACAAGTCTGACATGAAAATTTTAATTGAGTTTTTGGTCAATTCCAACGGTGCTATAATATAATTTTAGAAATAATGGTAATGCTTGGAATGATAAAATGATCCACATGAGAAGCTTTTCTGGAATTAGCCCCACGCTTCCCCTCAAAATTTCTTCCTTCACGAAGTTTTTCAAGCTCTAATCATTCTTCTAATCTTACAATATAGCTGCCAGCTCAACGTTTTAGTCAAGATTGGTCAACATTTGTGACAGCCCATCATTTGATGACTTGGTGACTGCGTTGATGGCTTTAAGGCATCAATAACAAAGTGAAGACCTAGAGTTCTTCTCTTACTGAACGCATTGCCAGTGTTGCTAGAAAGGTTTTGAGAATCATTTGAGATCAAGCTGTTGTTGTTGCCAAGTAATTTGTAGATGCTTGATGCGAATGTCGCCAATTTGTGTTTTTTTAGGAATATTTTCTCATTTTGTACAAATGAATGAACAAATATTTACGTTATTTATTGTTAACAGACATTATTTTAAAAAACTTTGAAGCAATTTTGGAACACTACTTTCTTGCAGTGTTTACATAATAAGCCTATTAACTTTCATATCATTGAAAAACGTTTTTATTGTTCGAAAACATATAAAGCCGTTATCTAATTCAAGTAACTGCACTTGGCCTCCAAGAGAAAAAGATTAGATTGACACATGTAAGTTTTGTCAGAATTGTGGCTTTTCTTCAAGCTCTTTGGTTCTTCTAACAAATGCTTTCGTTTTGAAATCTTAGACCTTGCGTATTTTAGGTGGCTGCTTTCATTGCAGGATTGAGGTTTGGTAATGTCTGTCCTGAAAGCACTTTTGCTGTGTGTAGCAGCCTCACATTTTACACAAGGTATGCTAGTGTCTTTCTTTGCATCTCCGTCAGGTGCGAATCATATGGATATTGATCAACTTCATAAGGGAAAGTTTGTAGATCACTTGCTAAGTTCAAATCACACTTTGTGCCATAACTAAATTGAGAATACATTTAATGACCGAACATATTTAAGAAAAGAAGTCTGTAACTTGGAAGGGGTCAAATGCACAACCAATTTATCTATTTCCCTTCGTACGATAGAGAAAGCGAGATAAGAGCTGATCTGAAGATATCTCATGCTGATATTCTTATATGAGAAAACAATTTCATTCAGTTGTTTACTGCCAAACAAAGTGCTTAAGGGAATCATATTTGGACTGATGGCAATGCTATTCGAAAAGCGTTGCTCGATATCTTTTTTTGGAGATCACCAGCAGCAGGGTCAACAGTAGATCAGACATACAGTAGCACAGTCTGCTCGAAATATAATTTGTGAAATGAAAGATTCGAACATTCCTGTTTGGGGATAGCTTAGTACCAGTTTAAGTTGATAATCTAGATCGTAAACATTTCCCTAGTTGCTTGCAAGTAAAGACCAGCCTATAAGCTGATATTGATTTTTAATTTGTGTATGTACATCTCTACAGTATTTGCCTTGCAAACATGTGATCGCGACTATTTGAAGATCGGATGCTATGACGAATATTATGCAAGCAAAGATGACCTTGTCTTGAATGAACGAGATGGCGTCAAATGGGGTAATATAGTGGCTTTCATGCACCAGTAAGTTGTTCTAATTCTTATTTATATCAACGAAGTTTTTCTCCAAACCAACTGCTTCTTTAAAAGGACTGCTTCTTGCAATATCTCAATTACTCACTACAACAGCCTAGCCTGCAAATGCAGTGATACTGTGAAGAAGGCAAACGAGAAACGAGCAAGCAAAGGAAGTGAAGCGTACGTCGGATTCGCATTGCATTACTGGGGTGAATGCTATGGCAAAACAAAGAGTCAAGTAGACGCCCTGATGGACACAACCAAGTCGCATCGTTGCACAGGCAGCCAGGATTACAATGGTTGCTTCGACAGCCATACCGAGTGTGTAGGACATGAAAATGCTGAATACGTCTATATGCTTCCCTCAAAGAAGGAGGAAAGTAAGACTTTTCGTTGTCTAATTTGATTACTTTCCAAACTATTTTCTTCTGCCCGTTAGTTTATAGAACAGTTTGTATTTTGTGGAGCCCGTTATTGCTTTTGAATGGGAAACAATCCTAAATTCTTGTTCTCTATTCTCGCACCATAGCAATAATTTTGAATACTTTCCTGTCCTGTTAGGCTGCTTTTCATATTTTGTGAAATAATTGAACATGCGGTGAAAAGTGCAAAAAGCGAACCAAACGGTAAGGGAGTTCTAGGGGGGGGGGGGGGGGAGTTTGGAAGGGTGTTTGATAATTCGGCCAGAGGTGTTTTTCATTGAAGAATGTCTCTTTGTGTGTCCTTGTACCACTTTTCATTTTGAGCAGATGTGGACGGTGGCTATAGTGAATGGATGGAGTGGACGAAATGCAATGGCGAATGCGGAAAGGGGTTCAAGGTCCGTGAAAGAACATGCACCAACCCAATGCCGAAAGGCGAGGGGAAAGACTGCAGCAGCCTTGGTAATGGCACAGAAATGGCCGCCTGCGACACGGGAAAGCCATGTCCAGGTAAGATTTATCTTCAAGCGATGAAATCCTGTGCTAGTCATGTTTGTTCTTTTGTTGATAAGTTCTCCAATAAGGCAAACTCTATACGCAGCTTTTTATCTGAATCTCATCTCGTTGTTTGCAGTGGATGGAGAATACGGAGCATGGGGGGAGTTCAATGCTTGCACAAAGTCCTGTGGAGGCGGGGTGCAGACAAGGTCGAGGCTCTGCAATAGCCCAGCACCAAGTCATGGTGGCATGAATTGCCAAGGACCTGCAACAGAGACACAGTCATGCAACATTGACAGTTGCCCAGGTATTATCTTACTTTAAAAACTGCGCACAAAAATTCCCAGTATTGCTAATCGTGAACCATTGTTTTTTCAAATATCTTGACATCATTCGTTAAGAGAACTCGTTCGTTTTGCAGTTGATGGAAAATATGGACCCTGGAGTGCATTTGGTAGCTGCACCAGGTCATGCGGCGGGGGGGTCAAGACAAGATCCAGAGCTTGTAATAACCCAGCACCAAGTCACGGTGGTATGGAATTGCCAAGGACCTGCAGCAGAGACACAGTCATGCAACATTGAGAGTTGCCCAGGTATTATTTTGACTCGAAACCTGCACACACAAATACTCAGTATTTCTAATCTTGAAGCATAGTTTTTTTCAACTATCTTGACAGCAGCATATAAAAGCTCAATCGTTTTGCAGTTGACGGAAAATATGGACCCTGGAGTGCATTTGGTAGCTGCAAGTCAAGCGGTGGGGGGGTCAGGACAAGGTCGAGGCTCTGCAATAGCCCAGCACCAAGTCATGGTGGTATGGATTGCCAAGGACCTGCAACAGATACAGAGTCATGCAACATTGAAGTTTACCCAGGTATTTTACCTCAAAACCGGCACACACACATTCCTAGTACTTCTTATCTTGAATCATTGTTTTTTCAAATATCTTGACATCAATCATTAAGAGGATTCATTCGTTTTTGCAGTTGATGGAAAATATGGACCCTGGAGTGCTTTTGGTAGCTGCACCAGGTCATGCGGCGGGGGGGTCAAGACAAGATCCAGAGCTTGTAATAACCCAAGTCCAAAGCATGGTGGAAAAGACTGCCAGGGGGCTGCCTCAGAAACGCGGTCTTGCAATACAAACCTTTGCCCAGGTAATTCTAAACATGCTTACCAGCAGAGGCGGATTTATGAGGGGGAACTGGGGGAAACTTTTAAAGTTTGCGCCCCTTTAGAAAAAATTACCTTTAATATATTTCTCTTGAAGAGAAAATAAGTATCCAGGCAGTACCCTATTGGCAATGAAAACCTTTGTTGCACGATGATACTTGCCCATAAAGAATCACTTGAACATGCACATGTGTGTTCAGAAGTATAATTCCTACAGTCAATTCACCATCATTGAGATGTGCAATCTGAACCAATGGTTACCCTTTCTTCCTTTACTCAATGTCCATCAACAGAGTTTTAGCATGAATTCCTCCATCCCAGTATTTCTCTAAGAATCAATTATCAATGAGAATCGTCGAACTGTAATTTCTGAGCGGTATGGTGTTTATTTTGTTAAATTTAAGTCCTGGAGATGCATCTTCAGCCACTGTAGAAGGCTCAACTTCAAAATTCTTCTTTTGCGTCGGTGCGTCCTCCTATGTCACCAAACTTGATTCGTAGCGCTCCAAGGTTCAATCTCGAGGTGTCCTCTCTGAAAGTAAACCTTTAGTTATGCTCAGACTATATAGTACTGCTTTAAAGAACGCGAAAAGAGGACCATTGTATCAGTAGTAAAAGTCGGAAATTATAAAGCAATATGAAAACTCATCACAAATTTCTGGAAAGGTTCTACGTTAATCATTAACTCTGAAGCTTTATATGCAGTATACTTCTAGAAGAAGACTTTCATTTCCAATAATGTTTATCTCTTTGCAGTGAATGGCGGCTACTCTGGCTGGGGACGTTATGGTAGCTGTAACAAGACCTGTGGAGGGGGTCAGAAAACGAGGAGAAGAACCTGCACCAATCCTGCTCCAGCATACGGAGGCAGGGGCTGCAGTGGACCTTCGACGCAAACTGCATCATGCAACACACGCGTGTGCCTCTCTGCAGAATATCGGCGTTGGAAGTGCCAAGGACGAACCCTGAAACTGCGCTGCAAGGGAAGATCCGTCATTCATATAACACATGCTCTGTATGGCAGGAAGACAACTTCTATTTGTAAAGGGTTATTATCTTTTGCTTGGAACAAAAACTGTAGCGCTGGGAGTTCTTGGTCCAAGGTTCGAGCTGCATGTGAAGGAAAAAGGTCCTGTTCAGTGTCTGCCAGGAATAGAGTCTTTGGAAATCCATGTTGGGGCACCAAAAAGTATTTGGAAGTTAAATACAGGTGTAGGGGCTAAAAGAATCCAAGAGACATTGGCTTGTGATCAGCTAGTCTGGTTACGGCTGTAGCAATTTGCATGCGCATTATATCCAAACCATAACGCTGCACTAAAAATATATAGATATAAATAAATTGATCTGGTCTTTCGCAAGAAACTCTTTATCAATTTATTGATATATACATATACTTATATTCTCATATATTTCAAATGGGTATTGTGAAATGGTGTGCTAATAAAGTGTTCCATGTTTTTAAGCTATCGCACTTCTCAGTAAAAATACGGCATTCATTGATTCTGTTTCCAATATCTATTCAGCTAAACCACTGTGAATCAAGCAATGAATTTCTGTTTGCCTTAATTAAAAAAGTTGAAGCTCTAGTTTACCTTTCTTTATAAGAATGCGGATGAATTAAACAAATAGGCGACAATCTGCATTCCATAAGGTAATGTCTGTCTCCCTGGCTCCAGTAGGTGCACAATTGAGAGGCTATACTACCTGAATGGATTTATGATCATTGTGCTTTTTCGCATCACTCAGTTCTTGTGATTTTATGATCATTGTGCTTTTTCGCATCACTCAGTTCTTGTGATTTTATGATCATTGTGCTTTTTCGCATCACTCAGTTCTTGTGATTTTATGATCATTGTGCTTTTTCGCATCACTCAGTTCTTGTGATTTTATGATCATTGTGCTTTTTCGCATCACTCAGTTCTTGTGATTTTATGATCATTGTGCTTTTTCGCATCACTCAGTTCTTGTGATTTTATGATCATTGTGCTTTTTCGCATCACTCAGTTCTTGTGATTTTATGATCATTGTGCTTTTTCGCATCACTCAGTTCTTGTGATTTTATGATCATTGTGCTTTTTCGCATCACTCAGTTCTTGTGATTTTATGATCATTGTGCTTTTTCGCATCACTCAGTTCTTGTGATTTTATGATCATTGTGCTTTTTCGCATCACTCAGTTCTTGTGATTTTATGATCATTGTGCTTTTTCGCATCACTCAGTTCTTGTGATTTTATGATCATTGTGCTTTTTCGCATCACTCAGTTCTTGTGATTTTATGATCATTGTGCTTTTTCGCATCACTCAGTTCTTGTGATTTTATGATCATTGTGCTTTTTCGCATCACTCAGTTCTTGTGATTTTATGATCATTGTGCTTTTTCGCATCACTCAGTTCAATGTCAGGTTTGGCTAGATTCCATTTGTAGCTTCTGCCAATTTATTGCTTCAGAATGAAGCTTTTCAAGAGGTTTAACGAACCACTGCCCTAATTCGCGATAAAAGTGCTTCTAGACTCTTCTAGCTTGCATTTTAGCGACTAAATCATTTAACTAAATAACTTTGTAGCGGCCTCGGCAAAATTAAGATATATTCAATTTTATTCCTGTTTTCCTAAACACAATAAGTTTGAAAAATCAGTTTTGAACGCACCCGTTGGCAAATTTCAAAAGTAAACTTATGTGACTGAATCTTGATCAAGATAAATTACCAATTTCATAACGTATGTTTCAAAATTCAACTTCCTTTAACCCTGCTAATGAGTGAGTTTGAAATCATATCTGAACTTACATTGCATACTTAATTTGCAAAAACTAGTTCCGCTTTTTCTTACAATTGTGAAGTTTTGTTCACTTAACTATGATCATTAACTACGAAAACTAGTTATCACTGCAAACCAATATTTTGAAGATTCTTACAGATCTTCAAAAAAGTTCAAGGCGAAGAACTTGTGGTTCCTGGTGATTATAATTTGACGCAAAAGGATTTTCAACCAGTTATCTGGTGAGTTACCGACTATCACAAAATTGCTCGTTCATTTCATGAACAAAAAGCAACTTTTTCGGGTCATTTGTCAGAATTCTCGTTTAAGGACGTAGAATATTTTCTACAATAGTGTCCCGCATCTAATAAACATCTTTTTTGATTTCAGGTCTGATATTTTTTTAATAAAATGAGATATACACTTAAAATCAGGATAGTGTTTATGACACAGGCAAAATATTAAGTCTACGATGATTAATGTGTTATTCTGTTTTTCAAAGAATTATTAAGTTATATATATTACAATTTTTGAATAGGAAACAAGCTTAGAGGGCGGAGCATCTTCTCCGCATGGTTATTTAGAAATTTTGTGGCTCTGGCACACAGGGTAGCTTTTTTCCAGACCTTCACCAGTTTCTTATCAAAGGGGCTATTTTTTGAAAAAGTAAGGGTCTGTGTTTCTTAAAATTGCTGTTAACACCAGACTAATATAGGGTGAAAAACATGAAATTCCAAAAAGTGATCTTAAATCTCGAGCAAAATAGAAGATGAGAAGCAACCATTGATTTAAAAAGGAGCCTTCATTGACAATTCAGTATAATATATGGACTGCTGTACCTTGCTGAAATTCGTTTTTTGCTTAGATAGGCATTTAAAAACTCAATAGAAGAAATTTTTTTAATTTATTGCACACGAATAAAAATGAATTTACTGTTAAAAATAAAAAAGCAAGTGATGATAGTATTGCAAGCTATCACCCAGCCTATGTCGCCTTAGCTACTACTTTGGGAAGTGGCCGATTGCAAAGTCTTGGAGTCTTGTCAAGCAAACTTGTTGCTAGGTAGGCACTCATTTAGGACCAAGAATTTGATGCATAGAAGCTTTATTATAATGACATACAAGGTATTTTGCTTCTCAATAAAAGCAGTTGCTTTCAATCTTTGTAGATAGATATCATTTTCCAAAGTTATATGATATAATTCCCTTTCTGTGGCCAATCATGACCGTTTCCTTAGTTCCTTAAAATCTTCAAATCTATCAATCGGGTGGTATTGAAAATAGTTATATTGTATTGGGAAGAATTTTCTTAATTTTCTACGACATAGTTGTGGTGCATTGGTGGTGCCCTCGCACTAAATCGAGGGAGCGGACGAAGAGGGAATTACGAAGAGGGAGCGGACGAAGAAGCTACACAAACTAGCGTTGGAATATACGATTAGTTACGAACTAGAACATGCCAGTTAAATCAGCTACAATTTAAGAGAAAATAGGTTGCCGACGAGTTGACTAGTTTATAACTAAGAAAACTAATACTTATGATACAAAATATCAATAGAAGTGGATCAAATCTAGCAGCTAAACCGAAAAAGTGCAGGACCAAGTCAAAGACTGTCGCGTTTCTTATATCAGTCTCATTCGGTAAGCATGGGTGCAAATTTTTTCGCGGGAAAGAGAATTAAAGTTCAAAATGAATTCGTAATTTGATAGAAAAGAGTTTAGCGGATGCTACATTGCATACTGCTCTCGCGTTTTTTCTACCTCTACACTAACATAAAACATGGCTTTCTAAATAGAAATATTTGGAATGTTTTTACATCTACAGGCACTTTGGAACTCACAACACTTAACTTACGAACTCCAATCAAAATACTGTCTATAACTACAAAGAACGACCAATTTGTGCTAATAAGTGTCGAATGCTTTTAGAAGCACGTGAACGTCAAGAAATAACCATTGTTAACAAGCCATTCCATCAATCAATAGAGAGATGGCAAGTAGAGGAGACAAAAAAGGTGATGAAAAATGAGCAGAACAGAAGAAAAACTGGCCTTTCTTGGCCCAAGTAAATTAAGCTTGGTGAGCTTGTGCTTAGAATTTCTCAATCTAAAAATTTTCAAAGGCTTTTTGAAAAAGATTTGAATGGCTTTTGCGTTTAGGCATTGATAGAAACAACCATACTAGTTGCCGCATTTGCTTTGCGGATGAAAGAGATTTGTACATTATAAACCTTTATAAAGATTGCGCAATGTGAAACAACATTAGGAAGCAAAATTGCAATTCATACTGCTTTTTGTGGCCAAGATGAAAGTAGTGTAATGTTTATAGTCATAAATTAATTCGAACTGTGTCTTGTTTGCTTTTAGAATTTAGTGCTGATGCGCAATCAACCGAATGCTGGCAATTGGGCAAATACCATCATAGTTTTCAACAATTTGAAAATTTTCATAGGCTTTTTCAAAAAAAATATTTAAAACAATTTCTGGCGAGTCGTTGATAGAAACGCGCACATCAATTGCCACATTTTGTATAATGTTAGTACGACCATTTAAACTTGCACCTTTGAAAGAGATAGGTACATTAATATCTTTATAGGATCACTTAGACAAGTCTGACATGAAAATTTTAATTGAGTTTTTGGTCAATTCCAACGGTGCTATAATATAATTTTAGAAATAATGGTAATGCTTGGGATGATAAAATAATTCTAGTGGTCCACATGAGAAGCTTTTCTGGAATTAGCCCCACGCTTCCCCTCAAAATTTCTTCCTTCACGAAGTTTTTCAAGCTCTAATCATTCTTCTAATCTTACAATATAGCTGCCAGCTCAACGTTTTAGTCAAGATTGGTCAACATTTGTGACAGCCCATCATTTGATGACTTGGTGACTGGGTTGATGGCTTTAAGGCATCAATAACAAAGTGAAGACCTAGAGTTCTTCTCTTACTGAACGCATTGCCAGTGTTGCTAGAAAGGTTTTGAGAATCATTTGAGATCAAGCTGTTGTTGTTGCCAAGTAATTTGTAGATGCTTGATGCGAATGTCGCCAATTTGTTTTTTTTAGGAATATTTTCTCATTTTGTACAAATGAATGAACAAATATTTACGTTATTTATTGTTAACAGACATTATATTAAAAAACTTTGAAGCAATTTTGGAACACTACTTTCTTGCAGTGTTTACATAATAAGCCTATTAACTTTCATATCATTGAAAAACGTTTTTATTGTTCGAAACATATAAAGCCGTTATCTAATTCCAAGTAACTGCACTTGGCCTCCAAGAGAAAAAGATTAGATTGACACATGTAAGTTTTGTCAGAATTGTGGCTTTTCTTCAAGCTCTTTGGTTCTTCTAACAAATGCTTTCGTTTTGAAATCTTAGACCTTGCGTATTTTAGGTGGCTGCTTTCATTGCAGGATTGAGGTTTGGTAATGTCTGTCCTGAAAGCACTTTTGCTGTGTGTAGCAGCCTCACATTTTACACAAGGTATGCTAGTGTCTTTCTTTGCATCTCCGTCAGGTGCGAACCATATGGATATTGATCAACTTCATAAGGGAAAGTTTGTAGATCACTTGCTAAGTTCAAATCACACTTTGTGCCATAACTAAATTGAGAATACATTTAATGACCGAACATATTTAAGAAAAGAAGTCTGTAACTTGGAAGGGGTCAAATGCACAACCAATTTATCTATTTCCCTTCGTACGATAGAGAAAGCGAGATAAAGAGCTGATCTGAAGATATCTCATGCTGATATTCTTATATGAGAAAACAATTTCATTCAGTTGTTTACTGCCAAACAAAGTGCTTAAGGGAATCATATTTGGACTGATGGCAATGCTATTCGAAAAGCGTTGCTCGATATCTTTTTTTGGAGATCACCAGCAGCAGGGTCAACACTAGATCAGACCTACAGTAGCACAGTCTGCTCGAAATACAATTTGTGAAATGAGAGATTCGAACATTCCTGTTTGGGGATAGCTTAGTACCAGTTTAAGTTGATAATCTAGATCGTAAACATTTCCCTAGTTGCTTGCAAGTAGAGACCAGCCTATAAGCTGATATTGATTTTAATTTGTGTATGTAATCTCTACAGTATTTGCCTTGCAAACATGTGATCGCGACTATTTGAAGATCGGATGCTATGACGAATATTATGCAAGCAAGATGACCTTGTCTTGAATGACGACGATGGCGTCAAATGGGTAATATAGTGGCTTTCATGCACCAGTAAGTTGTTCTAATTCTTATTTATATCCACGAAGTTTCTCTCCAAACCAACTGCTTCTTTAAAAGGACTGCTTCTTGCAATTATATTTCTCAATTACAACAGCCTAGCCTGCAAATGCAGTGATACTGTGAAGAAGGCAAACGAGAAACGAGCAGCAAGAAAAGTGAAGCGTACGTCGGATTCGCATTGCATTACTGGGGTGAATGCTATGGCAAAACAAAGAGTCAAGTAGACGCCCTGATGGACACAACCAAGTCGCATCGTTGCACAGGCAGCCAGGATTACAATGGTTGCTTCGACAGCCATACCGAGTGTGTAGGACATGAAAATGCTGAATACGTCTATATGCTTCCCTCAAAGAAGAGGAAAGTAAGACTTTTCGTTGTCTAATTTGATTACTTTCCAAACTATTTTCTTCTGCCCGTTAGTTTGTAGAACAGTTTGTATTTTGTGGAGCCCGTTATTGCTTTTGAATGGGAAATAATCCTAAATTCTCGTTCTCTTTTCTCGCACCATAGCAATCATTTTAAATACTTTCCTGTCCTGTAGGCTGCTTTTCATATTTTGTGAAAATTGGACATGGGTGAAAAGTGCAAAAAGCGAACCAAACGGAAAGGGAGTTGTAGGGGGAGGGGGGGGGGGTGGAAGGGTGTTTGATAATTCGGCCAGAGGTGTTTTTCATTGAAGAATGTCTCTTTGTGTGTCCTTGTACCACTTTTCATTTTGAGCAGATGTGGACGGTGGCTATAGTGAATGGATGGAGTGGACGAAATGCAATGGTGAATGCGGAAAGGGGTTCAAGGTCCGTGAAAGAACATGCACCAACCCAATGCCGAAAGGCGAGGGGAAAGACTGCAGCAGCCTTGGTAATGGCACAGAAATGGCCGCCTGCGACACGGGAAAGCCATGTCCAGGTAAGATTTATCTTCAGGCGATGAAGTCCTGTGCTAGTCATGTTTGTTCTTTTGTTTATAAGTTCTCCAATAAGGCAAACTCTATACGCAGCTTTTTATCTGAATCTCATCTCGTTTTTTGCAGTGGATGGAGAATACGGAGCATGGGGGGAGTTCAATGCTTGCACAAAGTCCTGTGGGGGCGGGGTGCAGACAAGGTCGAGGCTCTGCAATAGCCCAGCACCAAGTCATGGTGGCATGAATTGCCAAGGACCTGCAACAGAGACACAGTCATGCAACGTTGACAGTTGCCCAGGTATTATCTTACTTTAAAAACTGCGGACACAAATTCCCAGTATTACTAATCGTGAACCATTGTTTTTTCAAATATCTTGACATCATTCGTTAAGAGAACTCGTTCGTTTTGCAGTTGATGGAAAATATGGACCCTGGAGTGCATTTGGTAGCTGCACCAGGTCATGCGGCGGGGGGGTCAAGACAAGATCCAGAGCTTGTAATAACCCAGCACCAAGTCACGGTGGTATGGATTGCCAAGGACCTGCAGCAGAGACACAGTCATGCAACATTGAGAGTTGCCCAGGTATTATTTTGACTCGAAACCTGCACACACAAATTCTCAGTATTTCTAATCTTGAAGCATAGTTTTTTTCAACTATCTTGACAGCAGCATATAAAAGCTCAATCGTTTTGCAGTTGACGGAAAATATGGACCCTGGAGTGCATTTGGTAGCTGCAAGTCAAGCGGTGGGGGGGTCAGGACAAGGTCGAGGCTCTGCAATAGCCCAGCACCAAGTCACGGTGGTATGGATTGCCAAGGACCTGCAACAGATACAGAGTCATGCAACATTGAAGTTTACCCAGGTATTTTACCTCAAAACCGGCACACACACATTCCTAGTACTTCTTATCTTGAATCATTGTTTTTTCAAATATCTTGACATCAATCATTAAGAGGATTCATTCGTTTTTGCAGTTGATGGAAAATATGGACCCTGGAGTGCATTTGGTAGCTGCACCAGGTCATGCGGCGGGGGGGTCAAGACAAGATCCAGAGCTTGTAATAACCCAAGTCCAAAGCATGGTGGAAAAGACTGCCAGGGGGCTGCCTCAGAAACGCGGTCTTGCAATACAAACCTTTGCCCAGGTAATTCTAAACATGCTTACCAGCAGAGGCGGATTTATGAGGGGGAACTGGGGGAAACTTTTAAAGTTTGCGCCCCTTTAGAAAAAATTACCTTTAATATATTTCTCTTGAAGAGAAAATAAGTATCCAGGCAGTACCCTATTGGCAGTGAAAACCTTTGTTGCACGATGATACTTGCCCATAAAGAATCACTTGAACATGCACATGTGTGTTCAGGAAGTATAATTCCTACAGTCAATTCACCATCATTGAGATGTGCAATCTGAACCAATGGTTACCCTTTCTTCCTTTACTCAATGTCCATCAACAGAGTTTTAGCATGAATTCCTCCATCCCAGTATTTCTCTAAGAATCAATTATCAATGAGAATCGTCGAACTGTAATTTCTGAGCGGTATGGTGTTTATTTTGTTAAATTTAAGTCCTGGAGATGCATCTTCAGCCACTGTAGAAGGCTCAACTTCAAAATTCTTCTTTTGCGTCGGTGCGTCCTCCTATGTCACCAAACTTGATTCGTAGCGCTCCAAGGTTCAATCTCGAGGCGTCCTCTCTGAAAGTAAACCTTTAGTTATGCTCAGACTATATAGTACTGCTTTAAAGAACGCGAAAAGAGGACCATTGTATCAGTAGTAAAAGTCGGAAATTATAAAGCAATATGAAAACTCATCACAAATTTCTGGAAAGGTCAGTCTACGTTAATCATTAACTCTGAAGCTTTATATGCAGAATACTTCTAGAAGAAGACTTTCATTTCCAATAATGTTTATCTCTTTGCAGTGAATGGCGGCTACTCTAGCTGGGGACGTTATGGTAGCTGTAGCAGGACCTGTGGAGGGGGTCAGAAAACGAGGAGAAGAACCTGCACCAATCCTGCTCCAGCATACGGAGGCAGGGGTTGCAGTGGACCTTCGACGCAAACTGCATCATGCAACACACGCGTGTGCCTCTCTGCAGAATATCGGCGTTGGAAGTGCCAAGGACGAACCCTGAAACTGCGCTGCAAGGGAAGATCCGTCATTCATATAACACATGCTCTGTATGGCAGGAAGACAACTTCTATTTGTAAAGGGTTATTATCTTTTGCTTGGAACAAAAAATGTGGCGCTAGGTGTTCTTGGTCCAAGGTTCGAGCTGCATGTGAAGGAAAAAGGTCCTGTTCAGTGTCTGCCAGGAATAGAGTCTTTGGAAATCCATGTTGGGGCACCAAAAAGTATTTGGAAGTTAAATACAGGTGTAGGGGCTAAAAGAATCCAAGAGACATTGGCTTGTGATCAGCTAGTCTGGTTACGGCTGTAGCAATTTGCATGCGCATTATATCCAAACCATAACGCTGCACTAAAAATATATAGATATAAATAAATTGATCTGGTCTTTCGCAAGAAACTCTTTATCAATTTATTGATATATACATATATACTTATATTCTCATATATTTCAAATGGGTATTGTGAAATGGTGTGCTAATAAAGTGTTCCATGTTTTTAAGCTATCGCACTTCTCAGTAAAAATACGGCATTCATTGATTCTGTTTCCAATATCTATTCAGCTAAACCACTGTGAATCAGGCAATGAATTTCTGTTTGCCTTCATTAAAAAGTTGAAGCTCTAGTTTACCTTTCTTTATAAGAATGCGGATGAATTAAACAAATAGGCGACAATCTGCATTCCATAAGATAATGTCTGTCTCCCTGGCTCCAGTAGGTGCACAATTGAGAGGCTATACTACCTGAATGGATTTTATGATCAGCAATATGATCATTGTGCTTTTTCGCATCACTCAGTTCAATGTCAGGTTTGGCTAGATTACATTTATTGCTTCAGAATGAAGCTTTTCAAGAGGTTTAACGAACCACTGCCCTAATTCGCGATAAAAGTGCTTCTAGACTCTTCTAGCTTGCATTTTAGCAACTAAATCATTGAGCTAAATAACTTTGTAGCGGCCTCGGCAAATTTAAGATATATTCAATTTTATTCCTGTTTTCCTAAACACAATAAGTTTGAAAAATCAGTTTTGAACGCACCCGTTGGCAAATTTCAAAAGTAAACTTATGTGACTGAATCTTGATCAAGATAAATTACCAATGTCATAACGTATGTTTCAAAATTCAACTTCCTTTAACCCTGCTAATGAGTGAGTTTGAAATCATATCTGAACTTACATTGCATACTTAATTTGCAAAAACTAGTTCCGCTTTTTCTTACAATTGTGAAGTTTTGTTCACTTAGCTATGATCATTAACTACGAAAACTAGTTATCACTGCAAACCAATATTTTGAAGATTCTTACAGATCTTCAAAAAAGTTCAAGGCGAAGAACTTGTGGCTCCTGGTGATTATAATTTGACGCAAAAGGATTTTCAACCAGTTATCTGGTGAGTTACCGACTATCACAAAATTGCTCGTTCATTTCATGAACAAAAAGCAACTTTTTCGGGTCATTTGTCAGAATTCTCGTTTAAGGACGTAGAATATTTTCTACAATAGTGTCCCGCATCTAATAAACATCTTTTTTGATTTCAGGTCTGATATTTTTTTAATAAAATGAGATATACACTTAAAATCCGGATAGTGTTTATGACACAGGCAAAATATTAAGTCTACGATGATTAATGTGTTATTCTGTTTTTCAAAGAATTATTAAGTTATATATATTACAATTTTTGAATAGGAAACAAGCTTAGAGGGCGGAGCATTTTCTCCGCATGGTTATTTAGAAATTTTGTGGCTCTGGCACACAGGGTAGCTTTTTTCCAGACCTTCACCAGTTTCTTATCAAAGGGGCTATTTTTTGAAAAAGTAAGGGTCTGTGTTTCTTAAAATTGCTGTTAACACCAGACTAATATAGGGTGAAAAACATGAAATTCCAAAAAGTGATCTTAAATCTCGAGCAAAATAGAAGATGAGAAGCAACCATTGATTTAAAAAGGAGCCTTCATTGACAATTCAGTATAATATATCGACTGCTGTACCTTGCTGAAATTCGTTTTTTGCTTAGATAGGCATTTAAAAACTCAATAGAAGAAAAGTTTTCAATTTATTGCACACGAATAAAAATGAATTTACTGTTAAAAATAAAAAAACAAGTGATGATAGTATTGCAAGCTATCACCCAGCCTATGTCGCCTTAGCTATTACTTTGGGAAGTGGCCGATTGCAAAGTCTTGGAGTCTTGTCAAGCAAACTTGTTGCTAGGTAGGCACCCATTTAGGACCAAGAATTTGATGCATAGAAGCTTTATTATAATCACATACAAGGTATTTTGCTTCTCAATAAAAGCAGTTGCTTTCAATCTTTGTAGATAGATATCATTTTCCAAAATTATATGATATAATTCCCTTTCTGAGGCCAATCATGACCATTTCCTTAGTTCCTTTAAATCTTCAAATCTATCAATCGGGGTGGTATTGAAAATAGTTATATTGTATTGGGAAGAATTTTCTACGACATAGTTGTGGTGCATTGGTGGTGCCCTCGCACTAAATCGAGGGAGCGGACGAAGAGGGAATTACGAAGAGGGAGCGGACGAAGAAGCTACACAAACTAGCGTTGGAATATACGATTAGTTACGAACTAGAACATGCCAGTTAAGTCAGCTACAATTTAAGAGAAAATAGGTTGCCGACGAGTTGACTAGTTTATAACTAAGAAAACTAATACTGATACAAAATATCAATAGAAGTGGATCAAATCTAGCAGCTAACCGAAAAAGTGCAGGACCAAGTCAAAGACTGTCGCGTTTCTTATATCAGTCTCATTCGGTAAGCATGGGTGCAAATTTTTTCGCGGGAAAGAGAATTAAAGTTCAAAATGAATTCGTAATTTGATAGAAAAGAGTTTAGCGGATGCTACATTGCATACTGCTCTCGCGTTTTTTCTACCTCTACACTAACATAAAACATGGCTTTCTAAATAGAAATATTTGGAATGTTTTTACATCTACAGGCACTTTGGAACTCACAACACTTAACTTACGAACTCCAATCAAAATACTGTCTATAACTACAAAGACGACCAATTTGTGATATAAGTGTCGAATGCTTTTAGAAGCACGTGAACGTCAAGAAATAACCATTGTTAACAAGCCATTCCATCAATCAATAGAGAGATGGCAAGTAGAGGAGACAAAAAAGGTGATGAAAAATGAGCAGAACAGAAGAAAAACTGGCCTTTCTTGGCCCAAGTAAATTAAGCTTGGTGAGCTTGTGCTTAGAATTTCTCAATCTAAAAATTTTCAAAGGCTTTTTGAAAAAGATTTGAATGGCTTTTGCGTTTAGGCATTGATAAAAATAACCATACCAGTTGCCGCATTTGCTTTGCGGTTGAAAGAGATTTGTAATTATAAACCTTTATAAAGATTCGCAATGTGAAACAACATTAGGAAGCAAAATTGCAATTCATACTGCTTTTGTGGCCAAGATGAAAGTATTGTAATGTTTATAGTCATAAATTAATTCGAACTGTGTCTTGTTTGCTTTTAGAATTTAGTGCTGATGCGCAATCAACCGAATGCTGGCAATTGGGCAAATACCATCATAGTTTTCAAAATTTGAAAATTTTCATAGGCTTTTTCAAAAAAATATTTAAAACAATTTCTGGCGAGTCGTTGATAGAAACGCGCACATCAATTGCCACATTTTGTATAATGTTAGTACGACCATTTAAACTTGCACCTTTGAAAGAGATAGGTACATTAATATCTTTATAGGATCACTTAGACAAGTCTGACATGAAAATTTTAATTGAGTTTTTGGTCAATTCCAACGGTGCTATAATATAATTTTAGAAATAATGGTAATGCTTGGATGATAAAATGTCCACATGAGAAGCTTTTCTGGAATTAGCCCCACGCTTCCCCTCAAAATTTCTTCCTTCACGAAGTTTTTCAAGCTCTAATCATTCTTCTAATCTTACAATATAGCTGCCAGCTCAACGTTTTAGTCAAGATTGGTCAACATTTGTGACAGCCCATCATTTGATGACTTGGTGACTGGTTGATGGCTTTAAGGCATCAATAACAAAGTGAAGACCTAGAGTTCTTCTCTTACTGAACGCATTGCCAGTGTTGCTAGAAAGGTTTTGAGAATCATTTGAGATCAAGCTGTTGTTGTTGCCAAGTAATTTGTAGATGCTTGATGCGAATGTCGCCAATTTGTGTTTTTTTAGGAATATTTTCTCATTTTGTACAAATGAATGAACAAATATTTACGTTATTTATTGTTAACAGACATTATTTTAAAAAACTTTGAAGCAATTTTGGAACACTACTTTCTTGCAGTGTTTACATAATAAGCCTATTAACTTTCATATCATTGAAAAACGTTTTTATTGTTCGAAAACATATAAAGCCGTTATCTAATTCAAGTAACTGCACTTGGCCTCCAAGAGAAAAAGATTAGATTGACACATGTAAGTTTTGTCAGAATTGTGGCTTTTCTTCAAGCTCTTTGGTTCTTCTAACAAATGCTTTCGTTTTGAAATCTTAGACCTTGCGTATTTTAGGTGGCTGCTTTCATTGCAGGATTGAGGTTTGGTAATGTCTGTCCTGAAAGCACTTTTGCTGTGTGTAGCAGCCTCACATTTTACACAAGGTATGCTAGTGTCTTTCTTTGCATCTCCGTCAGGTGCGAATCATATGGATATTGATCAACTTCATAAGGGAAAGTTTGTAGATCACTTGCTAAGTTCAAATCACACTTTGTGCCATAACTAAATTGAGAATACATTTAATGACCGAACATATTTAAGAAAAGAAGTCTGTAACTTGGAAGGGGTCAAATGCACAACCAATTTATCTATTTCCCTTCGTACGATAGAGAAAGCGAGATAAGAGCTGATCTGAAGATATCTCATGCTGATATTCTTATATGAGAAAACAATTTCATTCAGTTGTTTACTGCCAAACAAAGTGCTTAAGGGAATCATATTTGGACTGATGGCAATGCTATTCGAAAAGCGTTGCTCGATATCTTTTTTTGGAGATCACCAGCAGCAGGGTCAACAGTAGATCAGACCTACAGTAGCACAGTCTGCTCGAAATACAATTTGTGAAATGAGAGATTCGAACATTCCTGTTTGGGGATAGCTTAGTACCAGTTTAAGTTGATAATCTAGATCGTAAACATTTCCCTAGTTGCTTGCAAGTAAAGACCAGCCTATAAGCTGATATTGATTTTTAATTTGTGTATGTACATCTCTACAGTATTTGCCTTGCAAACATGTGATCGCGACTATTTGAAGATCGGATGCTATGACGAATATTATGCAAGCAAAGATGACCTTGTCTTGAATGAACGAGATGGCGTCAAATGGGGTAATATAGTGGCTTTCATGCACCAGTAAGTTGTTCTAATTCTTATTTATATCAACGAAGTTTTTCTCCAAACCAACTGCTTCTTTAAAAGGACTGCTTCTTGCAATAATATTTCTCAATTACAACAGCCTAGCCTGCAAATGCAGTGATACTGTGAAGAAGGCAAACGAGAAACGAGCAAGCAAAGGAAGTGAAGCGTACGTCGGATTCGCATTGCATTACTGGGGTGAATGCTATGGCAAAACAAAGAGTCAAGTAGACGCCCTGATGGACACAACCAAGTCGCATCGTTGCACAGGCAGCCAGGATTACAATGGTTGCTTCGACAGCCATACCGAGTGTGTAGGACATGAAAATGCTGAATACGTCTATATGCTTCCCTCAAAGAAGGAGGAAAGTAAGACTTTTCGTTGTCTAATTTGATTACTTTCCAAACTATTTTCTTCTGCCCGTTAGTTTATAGAACAGTTTGTATTTTGTGGAGCCCGTTATTGCTTTTGAATGGGAAAATCCTAAATTCTTGTTCTCTATTCTCGCACCATAGCAATAATTTTAATACTTTCCTGTCCTGTTAGGCTGCTTTTCATATTTTGTGAAATAATTGGACATGGGTGAAAAGTGCAAAAAGCGAACCAAACGGAAGGGAGTTCTAGGGGGGGGGGGGGGGGAGTTTGGAAGGGTGTTTGATAATTCGGCCAGAGGTGTTTTTCATTGAAGAATGTCTCTTTGTGTGTCCTTGTACCACTTTTCATTTTGAGCAGATGTGGACGGTGGCTATAGTGAATGGATGGAGTGGACGAAATGCAATGGTGAATGCGGAAAGGGGTTCAAGGTCCGTGAAAGAACATGCACCAACCCAATGCCGAAAGGCGAGGGGAAAGACTGCAGCAGCCTTGGTAATGGCACAGAAATGGCCGCCTGCGACACGGGAAAGCCATGTCCAGGTAAGATTTATCTTCAAGCGATGAAATCCTGTGCTAGTCATGTTTGTTCTTTTGTTTAAGTTCTCCAATAAGGCAAACTCTATACGCAGCTTTTTATCTGAATCTCATCTCGTTTTTTGCAGTGGATGGAGAATACGGAGCATGGGGGGAGTTCAATGCTTGCACAAAGTCCTGTGGAGGCGGGGTGCAGACAAGGTCGAGGCTCTGCAATAGCCCAGCACCAAGTCATGGTGGCATGAATTGCCAAGGACCTGCAACAGAGACACAGTCATGCAACATTGACAGTTGCCCAGGTATTATCTTACTTTAAAACTGCGCACAAAATTCCCAGTATTGCTAATCGTGAACCATTGTTTTTTCAAATATCTTGACATCATTCGTTAAGAGAACTCGTTCGTTTTGCAGTTGATGGAAAATATGGACCCTGGAGTGCATTTGGTAGCTGCACCAGGTCATGCGGCGGGGGGTCAAGACAAGATCCAGAGCTTGTAATAACCCAGCACCAAGTCACGGTGGTATGGATTGCCAAGGACCTGCAGCAGAGACACAGTCATGCAACATTGAGAGTTGCCCAGGTATTATTTTGACTCGAAACCTGCACACACAAATACTCAGTATTTCTAATCTTGAAGCATAGTTTTTTTCAACTATCTTGACAGCAGCATATAAAAGCTCAATCGTTTTGCAGTTGACGGAAAATATGGACCCTGGAGTGCATTTGGTAGCTGCAAGTCAAGCGGTGGGGGGGTCAGGACAAGGTCGAGGCTCTGCAATAGCCCAGCACCAAGTCACGGTGGTATGGATTGCCAAGGACCTGCAACAGATACAGAGTCATGCAACATTGAAGTTTACCCAGGTATTTTACCTCAAAACCGGCACACACACATTCCTAGTACTTCTTATCTTGAATCATTGTTTTTTCAAATATCTTGACATCAATCATTAAGAGGATTCATTCGTTTTTGCAGTTGATGGAAAATATGGACCCTGGAGTGCATTTGGTAGCTGCACCAGGTCATGCGGCGGGGGGTCAAGACAAGATCCAGAGCTTGTAATAACCCAAGTCCAAAGCATGGTGGAAAAGACTGCCAGGGGGCTGCCTCAGAAACGCGGTCTTGCAATACAAACCTTTGCCCAGGTAATTCTAAACATGCTTACCAGCAGAGGCGGATTTATGAGGGGGAACTGGGGGAAACTTTTAAAGTTTGCGCCCCTTTAGAAAAAATTACCTTTAATATATTTCTCTTGAAGAGAAAATAAGTATCCAGGCAGTACCCTATTGGCAGTGAAAACCTTTGTTGCACGATGATACTTGCCCATAAAGAATCACTTGAACATGCACATGTGTGTTCAGGAAGTATAATTCCTACAGTCAATTCACCATCATTGAGATGTGCAATCTGAACCAATGGTTACCCTTTCTTCCTTTACTCAATGTCCATCAACAGAGTTTTAGCATGAATTCCTCCATCCCAGTATTTCTCTAAGAATCAATTATCAATGAGAATCGTCGAACTGTAATTTCTGAGCGGTATGGTGTTTATTTTGTTAAATTTAAGTCCTGGAGATGCATCTTCAGCCACTGTAGAAGGCTCCAACTTCAAAATTCTTCTTTTGCGTCGGTGCGTCCTCCTATGTCACCAAACTTGATTCGTAGCGCTCCAAGGTTCAATCTCGAGGTGTCCTCTCTGAAAGTAAACCTTTAGTTATGCTCAGACTATATAGTACTGCTTTAAAGAACGCGAAAAGAGGACCATTGTATCAGTAGTAAAAGTCGGAAATTATAAAGCAATATGAAAACTCATCACAAATTTCTGGAAAGGTCAGTCTACGTTAATCATTAACTCTGAAGCTTTATATGCAGTATACTTCTAGAAGAAGACTTTCATTTCCAATAATGTTTATCTCTTTGCAGTGAATGGCGGCTACTCTAGCTGGGGACGTTATGGTAGCTGTAAGACCTGTGGAGGGGGTCAGAAAACGAGGAGAAGAACCTGCACCAATCCTGCTCCAGCATACGGAGGCAGGGGTTGCAGTGGACCTTCGACGCAAACTGCATCATGCAACACACGCGTGTGCCTCTCTGCAGAATATCGGCGTTGGAAGTGCCAAGGACGAACCCTGAAACTGCGCTGCAAGGGAAGATCCGTCATTCATATAACACATGCTCTGTATGGCAGGAAGACAACTTCTATTTGTAAAGGGTTATTATCTTTTGCTTGGAACAAAAAATGTGGCGCTAGGTGTTCTTGGTCCAAGGTTCGAGCTGCATGTGAAGGAAAAAGGTCCTGTTCAGTGTCTGCCAGGAATAGAGTCTTTGGAAATCCATGTTGGGGCACCAAAAAGTATTTGGAAGTTAAATACAGGTGTAGGGGCTAAAAGAATCCAAGAGACATTGGCTTGTGATCAGCTAGTCTGGTTACGGCTGTAGCAATTTGCATGCGCATTATATCCAAACCATAACGCTGCACTAAAAATATATAGATATAAATAAATTGATCTGGTCTTTCGCAAGAAACTCTTTATCAATTTATTGATATATACATATATACTTATATTCTCATATATTTCAAATGGGTATTGTGAAATGGTGTGCTAATAAAGTGTTCCATGTTTTTAAGCTATCGCACTTCTCAGTAAAAATACGGCATTCATTGATTCTGTTTCCAATATCTATTCAGCTAAACCACTGTGAATCAAGCAATGAATTTCTGTTTGCCTTAATTAAAAAAGTTGAAGCTCTAGTTTACCTTTCTTTATAAGAATGCGGATGAATTAAACAAATAGGCGACAATCTGCATTCCATAAGGTAATGTCTGTCTCCCTGGCTCCAGTAGGTGCACAATTGAGAGGCTATACTACCTGAATGGATTTATGATCATTGTGCTTTTTCGCATCACTCAGTTCTTGTGATTTTATGATCATTGTGCTTTTTCGCATCACTCAGTTCTTGTGATTTTATGATCATTGTGCTTTTTCGCATCACTCAGTTCTTGTGATTTTATGATCATTGTGCTTTTTCGCATCACTCAGTTCTTGTGATTTTATGATCATTGTGCTTTTTCGCATCACTCAGTTCTTGTGATTTTATGATCATTGTGCTTTTTCGCATCACTCAGTTCTTGTGATTTTATGATCATTGTGCTTTTTCGCATCACTCAGTTCTTGTGATTTTATGATCATTGTGCTTTTTCGCATCACTCAGTTCTTGTGATTTTATGATCATTGTGCTTTTTCGCATCACTCAGTTCTTGTGATTTTATGATCATTGTGCTTTTTCGCATCACTCAGTTCTTGTGATTTTATGATCATTGTGCTTTTTCGCATCACTCAGTTCTTGTGATTTTATGATCATTGTGCTTTTTCGCATCACTCAGTTCTTGTGATTTTATGATCATTGTGCTTTTTCGCATCACTCAGTTCTTGTGATTTTATGATCATTGTGCTTTTTCGCATCACTCAGTTCTTGTGATTTTATGATCATTGTGCTTTTTCGCATCACTCAGTTCAATGTCAGGTTTGGCTAGATTCCATTTGTAGCTTCTGCCAATTTATTGCTTCAGAATGAAGCTTTTCAAGAGGTTTAACGAACCACTGCCCTAATTCGCGATAAAAGTGCTTCTAGACTCTTCTAGCTTGCATTTTAGCGACTAAATCATTTAACTAAATAACTTTGTAGCGGCCTCGGCAAAATTAAGATATATTCAATTTTATTCCTGTTTTCCTAAACACAATAAGTTTGAAAAATCAGTTTTGAACGCACCCGTTGGCAAATTTCAAAAGTAAACTTATGTGACTGAATCTTGATCAAGATAAATTACCAATTTCATAACGTATGTTTCAAAATTCAACTTCCTTTAACCCTGCTAATGAGTGAGTTTGAAATCATATCTGAACTTACATTGCATACTTAATTTGCAAAAACTAGTTCCGCTTTTTCTTACAATTGTGAAGTTTTGTTCACTTAACTATGATCATTAACTACGAAAACTAGTTATCACTGCAAACCAATATTTTGAAGATTCTTACAGATCTTCAAAAAAGTTCAAGGCGAAGAACTTGTGGTTCCTGGTGATTATAATTTGACGCAAAAGGATTTTCAACCAGTTATCTGGTGAGTTACCGACTATCACAAAATTGCTCGTTCATTTCATGAACAAAAAGCAACTTTTTCGGGTCATTTGTCAGAATTCTCGTTTAAGGACGTAGAATATTTTCTACAATAGTGTCCCGCATCTAATAAACATCTTTTTTGATTTCAGGTCTGATTTTTTTAATAAAATGAGATATACACTTAAAATCAGGATAGTGTTTATGACACAGGCAAAATATTAAGTCTACGATGATTAATGTGTTATTCTGTTTTTCAAAGAATTATTAAGTTATATATATTACAATTTTTGAATAGGAAACAAGCTTAGAGGGCGGAGCATCTTCTCCGCATGGTTATTTAGAAATTTTGTGGCTCTGGCACACAGGGTAGCTTTTTTCCAGACCTTCACCAGTTTCTTATCAAAGGGGCTATTTTTTGAAAAAGTAAGGGTCTGTGTTTCTTAAAATTGCTGTTAACACCAGACTAATATAGGGTGAAAAACATGAAATTCCAAAAAGTGATCTTAAATCTCGAGCAAAATAGAAGATGAGAAGCAACCATTGATTTAAAAAGGAGCCTTCATTGACAATTCAGTATAATATATGGACTGCTGTACCTTGCTGAAATTCGTTTTTTGCTTAGATAGGCATTTAAAAACTCAATAGAAGAAATTTTTTTAATTTATTGCACACGAATAAAAATGAATTTACTGTTAAAAATAAAAAAGCAAGTGATGATAGTATTGCAAGCTATCACCCAGCCTATGTCGCCTTAGCTACTACTTTGGGAAGTGGCCGATTGCAAAGTCTTGGAGTCTTGTCAAGCAAACTTGTTGCTAGGTAGGCACTCATTTAGGACCAAGAATTTGATGCATAGAAGCTTTATTATAATGACATACAAGGTATTTTGCTTCTCAATAAAAGCAGTTGCTTTCAATCTTTGTAGATAGATATCATTTTCCAAAGTTATATGATATAATTCCCTTTCTGTGGCCAATCATGACCGTTTCCTTAGTTCCTTAAAATCTTCAAATCTATCAATCGGGGTGGTATTGAAAATAGTTATATTGTATTGGGAAGAATTTTCTTAATTTTCTACGACATAGTTGTGGTGCATTGGTGGTGCCCTCGCACTAAATCGAGGGAGCGGACGAAGAGGGAATTACGAAGAGGGAGCGGACGAAGAAGCTACACAAACTAGCGTTGGAATATACGATTAGTTACGAACTAGAACATGCCAGTTAAATCAGCTACAATTTAAGAGAAAATAGGTTGCCGACGAGTTGACTAGTTTATAACTAAGAAAACTAATACTTATGATACAAAATATCAATAGAAGTGGATCAAATCTAGCAGCTAAACCGAAAAAGTGCAGGACCAAGTCAAAGACTGTCGCGTTTCTTATATCAGTCTCATTCGGTAAGCATGGGTGCAAATTTTTTCGCGGGAAAGAGAATTAAAGTTCAAAATGAATTCGTAATTTGATAGAAAAGAGTTTAGCGGATGCTACATTGCATACTGCTCTCGCGTTTTTTCTACCTCTACACTAACATAAAACATGGCTTTCTAAATAGAAATATTTGGAATGTTTTTACATCTACAGGCACTTTGGAACTCACAACACTTAACTTACGAACTCCAATCAAAATACTGTCTATAACTACAAAGAACGACCAATTTGTGCTAATAAGTGTCGAATGCTTTTAGAAGCACGTGAACGTCAAGAAATAACCATTGTTAACAAGCCATTCCATCAATCAATAGAGAGATGGCAAGTAGAGGAGACAAAAAAGGTGATGAAAAATGAGCAGAACAGAAGAAAAACTGGCCTTTCTTGGCCCAAGTAAATTAAGCTTGGTGAGCTTGTGCTTAGAATTTCTCAATCTAAAAATTTTCAAAGGCTTTTTGAAAAAGATTTGAATGGCTTTTGCGTTTAGGCATTGATAGAAACAACCATACAGTTGCCGCATTTGCTTTGCGGATGAAAGAGATTTGTACATTATAAACCTTTATAAAGATTGCGCAATGTGAAACAACATTAGGAAGCAAAATTGCAATTCATACTGCTTTTTGTGGCCAAGATGAAAGTAGTGTAATGTTTATAGTCATAAATTAATTCGAACTGTGTCTTGTTTGCTTTTAGAATTTAGTGCTGATGCGCAATCAACCGAATGCTGGCAATTGGGCAAATACCATCATAGTTTTCAACAATTTGAAAATTTTCATAGGCTTTTTCAAAAAAAATATTTAAAACAATTTCTGGCGAGTCGTTGATAGAAACGCGCACATCAATTGCCACATTTTGTATAATGTTAGTACGACCATTTAAACTTGCACCTTTGAAAGAGATAGGTACATTAATATCTTTATAGGATCACTTAGACAAGTCTGACATGAAAATTTTAATTGAGTTTTTGGTCAATTCCAACGGTGCTATAATATAATTTTAGAAATAATGGTAATGCTTGGGATGATAAAATAATTCTAGTGGTCCACATGAGAAGCTTTTCTGGAATTAGCCCCACGCTTCCCCTCAAAATTTCTTCCTTCACGAAGTTTTTCAAGCTCTAATCATTCTTCTAATCTTACAATATAGCTGCCAGCTCAACGTTTTAGTCAAGATTGGTCAACATTTGTGACAGCCCATCATTTGATGACTTGGTGACTGGGTTGATGGCTTTAAGGCATCAATAACAAAGTGAAGACCTAGAGTTCTTCTCTTACTGAACGCATTGCCAGTGTTGCTAGAAAGGTTTTGAGAATCATTTGAGATCAAGCTGTTGTTGTTGCCAAGTAATTTGTAGATGCTTGATGCGAATGTCGCCAATTTGTGTTTTTTTAGGAATATTTTCTCATTTTGTACAAATGAATGAACAAATATTTACGTTATTTATTGTTAACAGACATTATATTAAAAAACTTTGAAGCAATTTTGGAACACTACTTTCTTGCAGTGTTTACATAATAAGCCTATTAACTTTCATATCATTGAAAAACGTTTTTATTGTTCGAAAACATATAAAGCCGTTATCTATT
>ML133447.1:0-196543 GCA_003864495.1 Nemopilema nomurai
GCCACTTCGAACAATTAGTGCATCAAATTATTAGTGAAACAAGTATTAAGGGAGAAGTGGCGGTTGGTATTGAAGCGTTAATTGAAAATGACGAGCAAATATTCGTGGTAAAAGATAATATATTCGCTAAGACTTGACGCTTTAACGAGCTTTATTCAATTACGCTATTAAAAACTATTGTTGTTAGTCAAAACCTTAATTATTACTTATTAGAAACCTGAACTAATGAATATGTGGATCGGCGTTTCTTTACTAATAAACCAACACTAAATAATCGTGGCATTCCATTAGCTTATTCAAGTATTCAATTAAAATTACCGCTAGCTTATCAAAATTTACACGAAGGCATTAAACAGAACCCTTACGGCTTTATTCCTTTTGAAGTTTTCAAAACTATTATTTTTACAATAAACCCGATGTTAATAAAGCAGAATTAGAAATTGAAAACTACACAGAATATAAAAACTTTGAAATTAACGAATGGGGCACAGGTGGTACTATTCTAGCGTTTAATAACTTAGACCAGTCCACGATGAAAACACTGGCAAACAAAGCGAGTAATTGAATTAAAACATTAAAAAAAGTATTGTTCGGGCAAGGCACTAAGGAGCAGAAAGTAAAAACATTAGAATATGTTAATCCGAACTACCAGATTAATCCGTTTATTGATATGGACAAGTATTATTTAAGTAAAATTTACCAAGCCGTAGGGCTTCAATTTGACACCAAAATAGAAAATTCAACCGCTACCGAAGCATCGCTTAACCACTCATCGCAAGGTAGCACTATTAACCTTAAACGACAAACATTTAACGATGCAATGAACCGACTATTGTTTAAGCTTTTTAGTTTTAGATTTGAAATAAAAGATATGTCGGCGTTTGAATTCACCCTTAACGAAAATACGGCGTTAAACTTAAAAGAAACAACAGAACAAGTTCGGATTGAATTAGAATTAGGTTTAATTAGTAAAAAAGACGCTATTATTAAAATTAATGGATGCAACGAAGAAGAAGCGGGTAATCGTTTAGATAAAATTAACGATGAAAAAATAGAAGCGTTAAAAATGATAAATGAACATTATCCCGCCGCTAGTCAAAACGACGCAAATACGCCACAGAACCAAACGGCATTAACAAACCAGGAAGATAATAACAATGGCATTAACCAAGTTCCAAATAAAACAAATAAACCGCAACAATAACGAACTATTAAAGCTTAACGATAAAAAGACTTTAATATTCCCGTTTGTGTTTTCAAATGGTGCCACTGATCGGACTAATCAAGCATTCGGCCAATTTGGTATGTTAAGGCGACTATTTGATGGCAAAAATGCTGTATTAGTCCGTTGATTAAATAGTCGTAAGCCGCCAAAGACGATTAACGATAAGGTGACCTTAGAATTCCAAGAAGGAATAGCGTTTGAAGGTTATAATTATCGCACCAATTATTTAATCTGTTTCAAAAAGATGCGGTGACCGACACGATTGAATTATTGAATTATAAAACGCTTAAAATTGTATTAAATGAAAAACAAATTAACGACTGATTTGGTAAAAGCTTCGCATCATTTTTCAGTTTAGAAAATATAGAAATTAACGCATCAGTGGACGATACCTGATTAAGCGTCCTTTACTATATCCCTGAAATGTCTAATGTTGATATCTTTTATATTGAAAGTGCAACGCTTATTAAAGATTTAACGGGCAAGATTGTTAATTGTGAAGTTAATTTACGCAGTTTAACACACGAATTAAGACAATCAGGTCGCTCGGTTGAGCAATGAGTTAATTTTGCTACGCCTGGTGATAAATACGCTATTCCAGTATTAGATAATTCAATAGCTAAAAAGTGAAAAATGGAAGTTAAAGAAACAGAAGGGTTTAAGTTCGTGCAAATTGAAGCGGATAATTTAATATGTGTTAATTCTAATCTTTTAACTGGTCGTCCGCTTAACGCTAATAAAGCTTTAATTGAAATACCACGTGAGCTAGGCATTAGTAATGTTATTAGTCCTATTTTTAACACCGCTAGAAAAACTAATTACTACGTGAAGGAGTGAGTAATGGTGACCGGACAATTTATTAATGACTTTTACGATGCAGGTGCAACGCCAGAATTGATAAGAAACTTAGAAAGAAGTTATAACCCTTTACAGAAACGGCAAGCGACCGCTTTCTTTCAAATTGACACAATATCAAATAATAGCACGCTAGTTAATAATCTTAAAAGAAAATTAAACTGGGAGAATTGAAACACTGAGCAAGTGGCTAATTTTTTATTACCGGTTCGTTTTTTTCAAAGTATTAAAAGCAGTGATAGTTATAAATTCAAAATTGACGGAACAGGCAAAAATGTGCCCGATTGAACCACCGCAATAGTAATTAAGTCCTTTATTGATTTTCTTAATCTTAATAGCTTTTCTTTCCAACAAAATAATAGTTTTAATATGGGATCTAAAATTTATTCACAAAATGCATTAGGGATCTTTGGTAATTTAATTAGCACGGCTATAACGGGTGCTGGTGCTTTAATTGGTGCCTTTGCTGGCGCCAAAGCAGGTAAGCCAACGATCGGTGCTGCTGTTGGTGGTTTTATAGGTCAAGGAGTGGCAAAAGTAGTTGACTCGTTTATTAAACCTTGAAGCACTAATACAAAAATAGAAAACGCCGATAACTTCAAATGATCGTTTTTAATTCCGAAAGTTTTGGTTGATAAAATGAATAAGATTTTCGGGAGTAATAAAATTCCATTATCTTTATTTACAGGTGAAAAAAACGAATTAACCGCCTTAGGAGTTGGCAAATTGCCCGTAGTTTTAACCTTTCAAGTTAGCGATGTATTAGCTAATACAGGCGATAAAACAACATTAGATTTAGTAAGTAAAGGATCAAACTTAGATATTAAAGCTAATTATAAGTTTCAACAAACAACTAAAACATACGCATTAGACTTTTGGCGGTTAGTTGCATTAGGTATGGCAAATGTTCGTTTATCTTTGTTTGATAAAGATAAGAAACTTATTTATACACATTATCAAGCAACACAAGCTAAACATAGCGAGATATTACCAGAAGTAGCAACAGAAAGCGTTATTAGCGATTTAGAAGCGGTGACTAATGAAATTACCAATCGGATATTCAAACATTAAAGATCCCAAGCTAGTGCCGAGTAATTTTGAACCAATATTAACTAAGCAAGCGCTAAATGATACTGATATTGTTATTCCGTTCAAAACGGGATTTTTGGATTTACAAACTGGTAATTTGAAGCCTGAAAATGGTGATTTTAATATTCAAAAAATAATTAAAATACAAACTGGAACTAATTTTAATTTGGATCAAGTATTTAGCCAATATCCAACTTTTAAAATTAAATTTAATTATCAATTTTCAATTACGGGTTCTCATCACCAAACTAGCGCTAATCGGTTATTGCAAGGTTCATATGCTTATTTACCAACAATTAACAACTTTATTCAAAATATAATTTTTGAAATTAACAAAGATAATTATAAAAATAATGTTAATAGCTTCAAACAAATAATATTTGATACGACTAATTTTCCTACCAAACAAATTAAATTTATTCAAACACATACAGGGTTAATAAACGATAGAGTCGTTTATACAAATGGTAAAGTTAAATTAGAATATTTATTTAATTTACAAAAATTAGATAATCACACTTATAAAATTAAATTAAGTAATTTTAAGTTATTACAATTCCCGGCAATTACGTCTGGTTATTCTGGTTATTATTGAGAATTAAGTAATTTTACTTATGATGCTAAATTATTAAATTATAATTTTCACTTTTCAATTACGAATTTAGAAATTACAACGGAGGTTTAAAAATGGAATTAACCACTGCCATTTGAAACCAATTAAGGCGTTTAGACTTTAAGAAGCAACATTTAATTATTGTTAATGGTCGTAATATTCAAGCTTCCACTATGGACTGATGAAAGAATACCGAAACTAATAGCACATGAATTAAAAGAATTGAATATACGCCAGTGAATAACTTTAAGGGCTTCGTAGTCGTCTATATTAAAACTATTCAAAAAAGGGCTAATGCAAAAGGCGAGATTAAAACATATACGACAAAAGGCGGACAATTAACTATTCCTGTTAGCTTTAAGCAATTCGTCGTTTCACTAGCTAGTCCGAATAATGTTAATAACCCGTCCGCACCAGACGGAGTAGGGACTAAATTATGGACTTCTGTTAATGCTTTTATTGGCGTTTCACAAGAAGAAGGCGGTGAAGGTGAGCAGGCAAAAATAGTGCAAACTTTCAAAGAACAAAAAAAATTAAGCGGTAAAAGTTATGAAAAAATAACTGGTTGGATCCAAGAAGGTAAAGTTGATAAATTACAAAGAACTATTAACCGCCAGGCAATGATTAAAAGAAAATATAGTCCCGATCAATTATTAACTATGTTTTTACAACGATTAAGGTTCTAATTATGGATACATTAAAAATTAAAAAACACGGCAACACTAGTCGCTTAAAAGGGACTAAAATTACAAAGCCCGACGTTAATTTAATGGCCGATGGCGATCGGCGTTTAGGTAAATGAATGCGCCAAGTTCCAAAAATGAGTTATTTAAAGCTTATAAGGCAGTCGTCTTTACAGGAGCAAATGGCGTTCTTTGATAAGCTAGAAAATTATATGTTAAACATTAAAGAATGGAAGCATTATAACGCTATTAAAAAGTGTGAAAAATATAAGCAGTTAATGTCCTTTCTAAACGAAAGAATGAAAAATACGGCTAAGTTAGACGCCGTTATTGACGAACGGCAAAAAATACAAATTGATTTTCAATTACCAGACGGATGGGAAGGTGAAGCCGACGATATTCAATTGCACGACTTAAAGAAAGACGAAGATAAATAATTATGGATATTAAAAGTGTTAAGTTGCATAGTTATTTAGGTAAGAATTGACGCTATTATTACCAAATATTAAAGTCCATTAGAAACAATGAACCACTACCAATTGAAGTAATTAACGAAGCCGGTGGGCGTAAATGTGGTAAGACTTTTAGCGGTAATGTGTTTAGTTGATTAGCAATTATTTTGTTTCCAAATAAGACTTTACCATTTACACAATTAGATTATTACAAGACAAAAGAAAAGAAAGCTATGACGAGATAATTAAAGTTGCACCTGATGCTGAAAATGTATTATGGCGTTCTAATAAACAACAATTTATTATTCAATCACCAAAAAATAAACAAAGCCAATTTAGATGACAGATCGTCGGTATGTTAGACAGGGCGTTAAGCGTGGCGTGCAAAAACTAGGACTAGCCCGTTTTGATAGCGACTATGTTTTTATCATTTTTGAAGAAGCAAGCGAATTTACTGAAGAACAAATTCATATGGTTAAAACGCTTTTAACCTTAGCGATAGAACGCTTTTAATGTATTTTGGTAATCCATACTTTCCACACGCACCATTTTTTCAAAACTTCGCTAAATACTTTCCGTTTCCAAGGCGGATTATGTTTGATAAGTCAAAAGGGCGTGCCTTTAAGCTTTGCATAGCAGAAGGTAAGAAAACATTATTCCAATGAACTAATATTTATTCAATTGTTAATGAACCTTATTTTTCTAAAAATAACCTATTAGAATTAGAAAGCGGTGCTAAGAAACTACCGCTATTAGGTGCTACTTCTTTATATGGTGAACCCTTAGCATTAGCCGGTGCAATTTACCCGAACAAACATTAAGAAAAATTAAATATTTTACTAACCGTTATCCGTAGTTAATATTCACGACTACACGATCGACGTATGGCTGGACTGGACTATGGTTTCACCCGTGATCCTTCCGCTTTCGTTTGAGGGTTCAAAGATACAATAAGCAAAAAAATATTTATTATGGACGCATTCAAAACGAGCTCATCACAAGCGGCGAGTTTGATACTTTACAATTTGCTAATCAAGTGTATAGTTTTATTACTCAGCACGTCCTTAAATGGTTAAATTAACAAAAAACAATTAACAATATGAACTGACTCGCACGCACTCGGTTTAACTAGCTCACTTAATCACAATTACCGAACCACTTAAAACATTATTAGCTTTCGTTCAGTTTCTAAAAAATATGGTGCACCTGTTTAATTATTAATCGGATTGAGAATGTTGTTAATCTAATGAATACAAACAGAATATTAATGCGAACAAATAGCGCTGGTAATCAATTACTTAAAGAAGAATGAGCGGCAAGTGAATGAGATAAAACGGCTACTAGTTATAAACGGGTTTGTCCCGATGCAACAGGCGACCACTTACAGGACGCATTTGAATATGGCGCCTTAGCTTAGTTTCCGTGGCGTATTTGAAACGAAAATATTATTAAAGGTCAATTATATAATCGTGTAGCATTAATGCGTCGGCTGTGTGTTCGTTAATATTAGGATCTAAACCGATATATTGTTTTAGTGTTAATTCTTTTTTTGTTTTACGATCCTGTCCGATTTTTGCACCATTGATAACCGACTTATATACTTTTGCTTCGTTAAATACTTTAATTTTTAACTCTTTACTTTCAATTAACTGAGTAAGGTAATAGACTAAATAACCAATTTGTCTATTTAGATTAGCGGATGTTTTACGAAAAGCACCTGCGTTTTCAAACGAAAAAATATTAATCCGATAATATTTATAATCTAGTGTGTTTGTTTCTAACTTATAAATGTTATCGTATTTTTTATAATACAGATTACTATTATTTAATGGTTCAAAACCAGGTAATTTTTGATCGCTAATAATAGCGCCTTTTTTACCGGCATCTCAGTAAATGTTAATTTTTGATTTTGCTAATGGCATATTAAAACTACACGGGATGCAATTCTGGTAACCCGAATAAGACTAACTAAATAAAATATGACTTAATAAAGCTAAAAAGTAAAAGGTAGTTATTGTTGCATCCCGTGTAGTTTTAATATAACATTTTTAATTTTACGTTAAAAATATTTTTAACGTTCTTCCGCCGTCTTGGTATTTAATCTCCACGTGAGAAGGTATATTACGCCCTTCTTTTAATGTAATCGGCTTATTAGTTCAATTAATTATTTCAATTCTATTAAAGTTATACATAAAATATTTGTTAATTGACATAAAACCTAGTCCTGCGTTAATGATTTTTTGGTCTTCATAATAATTTTCCATTTTTAATTCGTCCTTTTTGTCTTCTTTATCTTTATCCCTTAAAATTCAATAGCAATTACAACATACTTCTATTCTTTTGTTATGTGATTTTTCAATTATCATATGTGATTTTTCAGCTACCATAAATTTTTTACATTTATAACATTTAATAATATTCATTTTATTTAGTCTCCTTTTTCAAAATTAAATTTTTCTACTTTTTCTAATAGAAGTAAAATATTTAATTTATTGTTTTGCTTAATCAATAGTTTTAATCACATTAAACTAATTAAAATAAAAGTAATTGCAACTAATAAATAGAATACTAATTGTAATAATTCGTTGCTTTTTAGTCCCGCATTAATAAAATGTAATCCGCTTAAAAGCCAATTAATAATTATATTCGCTAAGCTTATTTTAATTTGTGATTTTAATAATTTAATCTCTGTTTTTATCATTGTCTTTTTTTCCTTTTTTAATCAAAATATAGTTATTTTCAACTGCTTTAATAATGTCTTCCGTTGTCTTTAATTCTGTTTTGCTTTCAAAATTAAATTTTTGTTGTTTTTCTTTCAATAAAAAATTACTAATATAGTAATCATTAATCGGTTTAATGTTGGCTGCGCTTTCTATATTAGTTAATCCCGACTTTGTCTTTTTAGCTAATTTAATTAAAAACCCGTTTTTTTGATAATGTAGTGCAATATCTTCTCCGTTGGTATGAATAAATTTAATTCCTTTTTTATCAATTGCTTTACAAAATTCTAATGTCTGCTTTCAATTATAATTATTTTTTTTGTAATAAAAATTATCTCGTTTCATACCATAGGGCGGGTCAATGAATACAAAGTCGGCGGGTGTTATTTCGTCAGGCGTTAATAAAGATACTTTAACGCTATTATTTGCGCAGTAATTTTTAATTCTAAGCAAATACTCCACTAACTTATTTATTTTGTTAATTTTTAGATAATCAATAATTAAATTATCTTTTGAATATATTTTGTTATCTAAAATAGGGGTAGCGACCATATCAAAATTTAAGTCCAATAATCTTGGGAAGACTATTAACTCCTGCGTAATCAATCAAATTAACGATTTTGTAAAACCAAACGACATTTTATTAAACTTGTTTTTAATTCGTTCGCATTTTGCTTTCTGATTACTGAAAAATAAAAATTCAAACAATATTCCAATTTCCATTTTTAATTGTCTTTCATCTGGAATTAAGTTTCAATTCTTCCAAAACCACATTAAATAAATATTGTTATCTCACACTACCGCCTTTGGTGGTTGTAGGGCAAGAATTACCGAACCACTCCCGACAAATGGTTCAATATAGCGACCCTTAAACTTTGGAATAAAGGGTATTATTTCCGTTAAAACACGCCGTTTTGAACCAATATATTTTAAAAGTCTGTCGATCGTTTTCATTTTACATTTTTAAGCATTGCATGCCGTCTTTCAAAACACAAACTAATGCGCTTTCTAATTCGTGCTTCTCAATATTAAAATTATCTAAAACTAATTGTTTGTAAATTGATAACTGGATCCCGTAGTTTAACACATAGTAATTACGAGCTTGTTCTTTCCCGCTACTTTTTCAATCAATAACAATATATTTATTAGTTTGCTTATCAAAAAGTAAAGCGTCAATTGTTCCACATAATGCAACTTTCGCCATTGAAAAGTCGGCGACTAGTTTTAATTCTGTTGCTACTAATTCAAAACGGGATTTAACTTTGTCTCATCAATTCTTAAAACTTTTACCAAAAGCGTAATAATCTACTTCTCTAAAACAACTATAATCGGCGTTATTATTAACAATTAACTCTTCAATGAAGGCGTGGGTTTGCGTTCCTTTATTAGCGGCAGCATTTAACATTGCTCGACTTTCTTGTTTTAGAATTAAAAAGTTTTTGCGGCTTCAAGCATTAACACTTGATGCGCTCATTGCTTCCTTATTTTTGTAGGTGTAAATATGCTTATCAGGGTAGAATTTAAGCAAATTAAATTTTTGATTTAATTTATAAAAGTCGTTTAATAAATATTTATATTTTTCATTTATAAACATATTTAATTACCTGTAATTTCTAAAATCAATTTATCGTCTTTAATATGGAGCTCGTTTTCGAGCTCCGTTAGTTTTTCAAATTCAAAGCTTTTAATTTTTTTTCCGTTAAATTGAATTTCTAATTTTTTGAATTTTTTATAAAAAAGCGTTGCCATCGTTTATTCTCAATCAATCTTAACTTCTGTTTTTGTTTTTTTTACGCTTTTTTCTATGTCACTTTCTCTTAATACTGGTTGCTCTTGTTGCACTGGTTGTGTTATTTCTTTAATTCTTAAAAATGTTTCTGGACTAAATTTATTTCATTTTTGATTGATTACAATAAAAGACGTTCCAACCTTAGTAATATTATCAAATGTTTTATAGTGAATACCAGAAACTTTTAATTGATCGACAAACGCTTTTTTAACCTTATCAAACAATAACCCGTCTCTTACTTCAAATAATCGTTTAAGCACTTCTAAACGCTCACCTGGTTTTAATTTAATCGTTCAATTACGAGTTCGTGTTTCTGTAATTCCTTTATCATTTTTTTTGCTATTGCCGTACGCATCAGCAATGAAATTTGGCGTGTATTCGCTAATTTCATGACCATATACTAATAATTCGCCTTTTTCGTTAAATTCGGCATTCAAATTTTCGTTTAATGTAATAATTCCTTTTGCTTCAATAATCATAATATTTACTCCTTTAATTTAATTATTTTTATTTTCTTTTTTTATTTGTCTAATAACAACGTCCTCGTTAATTAATGTTGTCCGTTGATATTTTGCTTTTAATTTTTCTATTTTGGTTTTATCTAATTGAAACTCGTGCGTTAAAATACCGCTTCAATCTGTCGTCTTTCTATGTGTTGGATAACGATAATATATAGTATTATTACCAATTCTGTATTTTGACGCTTTATCGATTTTTTGAACCAACTCTAATTTTAATTGTTTAAGTTTTAATTCGATTGCTTCTTTTTCAATTTTTAATTTAATCAATTCTTTAATTAATTCGTTAATCATTTCTTTTATCTCCTATTTTCTTTATTAACTTTATTAAATAAAATAGGCGGGTAGTTTATTATGTATTTTGTAATAAAAAAGGTGCATTATTAAAATATGGAACCCGCCTATTGTCTAGACTGGCGACTTTTAGCGTCATTCACCCCAGGACAAAAGATTATTTAATCTTCTTAATTGTTATTGCTTTTTTGGTTCCGTCGTTGGACTTTAATGTTTCGTCTAATTCATAACCATTATTTAACAATCAATTAAGCAATTTAGTTGCTTTTGCTGGTTGTCATTTACCAAATAAGTGATTACTTAATGAAAGTTTTAACATATTTTTAGCAGTTCAAAATTCATCGTTAAGTGCTACTGCCTTTATACCAATATATGATTGCGCTCATTGAATGGCACGAACTTGTAATTGTTCTACTTTTGATAATTTATTAAAGTCTTTTAACGCTTTATTTTCTGCTTCTAAGTCTTTTAATGAGTTTTGTAATTTATAAATATTATCACCATTTATAATTCTTTCATCTTGATTTCTTTTAACAGCAATTCCAGTATTTGTTAATAGAACTTTTAACTCTTTAATTTCTGCTTTTAATGCTTCAATTTTAGAAACATCGGCGGGTGTTCCTGCTGGACCTTGTTCACCTTGAATTCCTTGTTCACCTTGTGCTCCGTCTTGTCCGTTTGTTCCTGCTGGACCACGTGCCCCTGGTTCACCTTTTGCTCCTGGTGCTCCTGGTGTTCCTTGTGCACCAGTTTCGCCTGTATCACCTTTTGGACCTTGTGGACCTGTATCACCTTTGTCACCTTCAACTCCGATTGTTTGTCCTGGTTCGCCTCGTGGGCCGACTGGTCCTGTTGCACCTTGTGGTCCGGCTGGTCCTGTTGATTCTTGAACCAGTTTAATTTGTGTTTGTAAGTTGGTAATTTCTTTATTTGAATTACCAACTTTTACCAATAACCCAATCGTTAATAAGCTAGCGATTAGCATCATTGTTCCAACCGCTATTTGCGGTCAATATTTTTTAATTATTTTTTGCATTGTCTTTCTCCTTTTTTGCTTTGTTAAAAATTTTCTCTTTATGTAATCTTCACCCTTGCAGATTTCTTACCAACTTTATTTTTTCAGGTAAAATTGATTGTTCTAAATCTCATATTGCTCCGATCGTTTCAATTTCTTTACTTTCTATAAACCATTGATAAAATGATATATTTAATTTTTTGCACGTATCTTCAATAGGAATATCGTTATTGTAATCTTTAACTATTACCTGTTGCATTTTTGATCGTTTAATATCAATTTGTTTATAGTTGTATTCGTTAATATCTTTAATTTTAATCATTATTTAATTACCTTTTTTATTTCAATTTTTATTAATGTATTCTTCGACTTCTTCTTTCGTTTCAAACGAAACTGGATCGGTCATTAAATAACTATTAAATAGTTCAAACCCCCAATAATTCGTTCAAGGTTCATTAAGGCGTTTATTTGGCGATCATTCCAAAACTGAAAACGCTAATTTTACTTTCGCATTAGAATTATTTGGTTCGTTATTTTCTAAAATTATTTTGTATCTTTTGCGAGGGATCATATCTAATTTGATCGCTTTAACAATATATTTATCGTCTTTATTTGGAATAATAATTTCTATTCATTTAATTTTCATTTTTATTAACCTTTTTTTACTCATCTCCTAGATTGTAAAAGTCGCTCAATTCGTTTAATTTTGCGTCTAATTCGTCGTCTAATAATTCTTGTTCTACCGCGCTTTTAACGCTGCTGTTGCTTTTTCTACAATATAATTGCTTCCTTTTTCAACTAAATAGTACTCTATTATTGCTAGTCCGTGATAGATATATTTATTTTTTAGTGAATGTAAATATTCCATTTCGTCAATAGTTTTTAATAATTCTATAAAACTTATATTTTTTAATTCTTTTAACATTATTTCACACTTTCCAATTCTCATTTTTTAATCAGTAATTCAGCGCTTAATTCTTTTTTTAAGCAATCATTACAAGTTTTATTTAGTAGCGGGCAGTGTTTTTCAACTGCCGCTCATAAAACGCTTATTTGTTCTGTAATTGTTAATTTATTATTCATTGTTAAATTCCTTTTTTTTATAATCGGCAATTACTTCTTTTAATGCTTCTTCGATTAGTTTGGTTGGTAATGGCACGTCCATTGTTCCATAATTTCAACGGGTAAATAATTTTCCGTCTCTATATACTCTTACTGCAACGCTTTTATTGTTGAATATTGCTAATCAACGACCGATTTTAATTCTAGTTTTTCCATTTACTTTTTCAATACCATTTAATGCGTGGCAAGCAAAGCACTGAGTGCTAAAATAACCATTTCGTCCAATTTCGTTTGTTAGTCAGGGTTTGTGTTTATAACAAATTTCGTATCCCTTACTTTTTAATTCTTTAATATATTTTTCCATATTTTTTACCTTTTTCTTTTGCGCTACCTTTGCGCTTTATAAATATTATACACTTTTTTTTATTTTTTTTTATTTTTTTTTATTTTAATATTAGTCCGTGTTAATCGTTATTTTTGATATTAAAAAGATATTAAATTATTTTTTTTTTATTTATTTTAATCTTTAATTACGACTAGAATAATCGGCTAGATTATTAATTCCTTTTATTCAAACAACATTTAATTTAATGTTATTTTGTTCGGCGATTCATCACGCCAATTTTGCATATCTTCCAGCGCTAGTTTTTGAATTAAAAACGCCTTTGTGAGCAGTTAAAACGGCGCAATCGGTTTTAACGATCAATTGTTTAATTCCATTTTCTTTTGCTCAAAATAAAGCACTCAATAGTCCAAATGCTTCAATTTCAATTTGTCAATTAATTTTTCGGTTAAATTTTTCAAATAAAACTTTTCCGGTTGTTTCACAAACGCCGGCAACTTTAAAGTGTTTTAAACTTCCGTCGATGTGAATAATTGTTTGTTTTTTAATCATATTATCAACCAGCATTTCAAAAGTTTGCCATTTTTTCTTTTAATCTTTTAAGTTCTTTTGCGATTTCTTCTGGCGTTTTAATAAACGCCATTTTTGAATATTTAATCATTCCAAAACGAACTATCGTTCCAATTTTAGAATCATAAGTATTTGCCTTATTATCTAATCATCATTCGCACGTGGAGATACTTTCTATTCCGTCGTTCATTCAGTGATCAGATTTTATAATTAAAGTAGTTTTATCGACACTTTGTCAATATTCGCTACCGCTATTTGAAGAATAAATTTTTGTAAATTTTGAAAAGTCAATGTTTTTTTCTTCAATTTGCGTAAAAATTGCTTTTGTATTTAAATGATAATTTGATTTGTTAATTTTTTCCATATTTTTTTAATTAGCACCTTTTTTGCTATATAAATATTATACACTTTTTTTTATTTTTTTTTTATTTTTTTATAAGTTAATATTAGTCCGTATTTATCGGTGTTTATTTAATTAAAAAAATTTAATAATTAAATGTTTTAATCAATTATTCTATTTTTTTTATTTATTTTTTTGTATAAAAAACATAATAAATTATTAACTTTTAACTGCTTTTTGCTATAATAAAATTATAGTTTTCAAACAGAATTATTAGTCGCTATATTAAAATTTCATATCATTTTTTTTATAGTAGTTTTAACGATAACCATCGGCTAATCTCAGCGTTTTAATATCATTTTTTTACAAAAAACACTATTTTTTAACATTAAATAACAATCGCTAAAAGTTAATAAATGCTCTGTGTGCGTTAATTAAAATTTTAATTTACTAAAAAATAAATAACAATTAAATATCATTTTTTTTATAGTAGTTTTAACGATAACCATCGGGCGATTTACGCCTTCTAATAACAAAAATAACATAAATAACAAGCTAATAATAATAGGATTATAACTATATTTAGTAATAAATATATTTAATAAATTAAATATAATTTGGGTATGCTTTCAAATTCTTAATAATTCCACTAATTAAAAATAATTTTAATGTATAATTTTATTGAAGTTGTAGCGAACTTTGATCGCTAAAATAGGAGTTTAATATTATGAGTATTGACGAAAATAACAAAGTGGCTGACACTTTACCAAAACAAACAGATGATAAAACGGACTTAGCTTTTATTAAATTACGAAAAGAATTAAAGCAATTGAAAACCAAGAATGCAGTTTTAAGCGAAGAAAACCAAAATTATAAAATAGAGACATATAAAAGTGTGTTTATTAAACAAGGTGGCCGAAATAACGCATTTAAGGCGTGGTTAAAAGTAAATGGTGAAGTCTTAGAAGACGGATTAGAATCCGTTAATTGAAAACAACAAAAGAAAGAACACGATTATTTATTTAATATTGAAGAAGCCAAATCGTCTAATGACGGCATTAATTCAGGTAAAATTGATGACGGACTTGGTGGTTTTGGGCTTAAAAAATAATAATAATTAATCGTTTAATTAAAAAGGTTAATTAAAATGGCTTATCCAGACAACATATTCAACTTCAAACTTAACGGAGTTGCTATTAGTGGGAATAAATTATATTCCCAATTAGGAATTGTACCGAGTGAAACGGGACATTTTCGAAAATTAGGGTTAATTTTAGATCGTTTGCCAGAATCGGGGCAAACACTACAATTTACTATTCCAAAAAGACAAAAGTTAAAGAAAGTTAAAAACGTTCCATATATTACACAAACAGACGCCTGAGCTAATCCGTTTGAAGGTTATAAATTTGAAATTACATTTAAACCGGGTTATTGATGAGCTGCTAGTGGTGATGAAATGAGTAAAGAATTATTTTTACTAGCAAATAGTATCCAAGGACACATTTTTGCATCACGACTAATGGAAAAAGGGCGTTATGAGGACATTAACTATGTTAAAACGGCTAAAACATTTTTAGATGCAAATAAAGCTAATAATGTAATTGAATTATTAACAACTGATTTAACTAATTTAGATAGCGCAAAAGCAGTTAAAATTTACGAAACATTTTTAGAAATGATTAAAAAAGTTCGTAAAACAAGCAATGATATTACGGCTAGCTTAGGAACTAATTTAGTACCAAAATTAAAAGTATCAATTAGTCCTGATATGCGTATGGCTTTACAAATGGCGTTATTTACAAAAGCTATTAATCCCGTTTATATTTTAGAAGACGGCGAAAAGAATATGGTAATTGACGGCGTTAAATTACACACTTTAAATGTGTTTGGTTCTAATATTACTTATTCCGATCTTGTAAGTGTTGATGCAACTAAGTTCCACGCTTTATTTATTGTAGATTTAGGAGAAAACACACCCGCAATTGCTTATCGTGGTGGTAAAAACTACGCTCAACAAACACAAGATAATTTAATGGCAGGACTTAGTCACGCTTCCTTCCGTTCTAGTGAAGCGGTTGGTGTTTGAAATGATATCGCTAAATTCTGTGTTTATGGAATTTATACAACAACACCTCCAAGCAAATAACATTTGAAATTAAAATTAAAAAATAATTAAATGTTATAAAATATAAATGTGGTAGAGTCCCGTAAGATTTGCTTATGGAACTACACACACCCGAAGGGACGGACTAGCCTGAGTGTTAGCCGCCCTTCAAAGGGACTAAAATGCTATTAATTTACGATCAAACTAAAACCGATTTTAATACTTTTGAAAAGCAACAAAAAGCGTTTTTATTAAAGATTAAAACCGACTTTGGAATTACAATTGAAGAAAACGACGAACTATTACCAAGCGCTTTATTAAGCGCAAATAGTAGTTTAATAGGTGCAACCGGCGGACGATTGACAAATTACGCCGAATTTAGCGCTTTAAGTGCCCAACAACAGGGACTAGTAATTAACGCATTAGCAATAATGGTTGATTATGCAATTAAAAATGGTGTATTTAACGAAGGGACAAGCGTTAGCGGTTCTAGTGGTGGTGTTTCTAGTTCGATATCAAACCAACGAGACGGAGCGTTCATTCCGTCAAAGGCATTAAAATTATTGGAAGTAGCAAACTTGTTAAGCCCAACAATTTTAATCGTCACTAATGATCCACAAACAGGCGACGACTTATCAATTAGCGTTGATACTTGAAATGCGTGAAAAAAACAAGCATTAATTGATATTGACACACTAATTAGACAACGAGCGGTGTTATTCAAAGGTGACAAAGGCGACAAAGGCGATAAAGGTGATACCGGAGCACAAGGTATAACCGCCGGATACAAAGTTTTAGGAGTTCCTTCAACTGGTGATTTTTCAGTTAAAATTAGCGGCGAAAGCGGTGGAAGAGCTAAAAGTAATATTTATGTTGCTGACACAGGCAATATTTTCTTAGATACATCGGCAATTACCGACACTGGTAAAGTCAATACGCCGCAGTTGAGAATTGACGGCGTTGGCGATACTGCACTAGCTAATAAAGAGCCTTTATGGCTAAATAATGTTGTTTGATGAGGCCTATTAAAAAGATTATTAGCGTTAAAAGCTAATTCGGCCGATGTTTATACAAAAACAGAGACCGATAATAAACTAGCGACTAAGGCCACTACAACGGCGTTAAACACACAAAAAACAGATTTAGAAGCAAAGATAGCGTTAAAGCGTGATATTAGCGATAGTTATACAAAGGCCGAAGTTGATACTAAAATTGCTGCTGCTGGTGGTTCAGTTGATGCTTACACAAAGAGAAACGGACGACAAGATTCTAAATTAGAAGGGTCAGGTGTTTTACAAAAAATTATATCCTTACAAGAAGAATAGAAATTGCGACCGATATTCTTGTATCAATACCGCATTTTCTTCCCATCTGCGACTGATTTAACAACTTCTAAAAACTATTATTTGAATACAATTGTTAAATATGGTTTAGTAGTAGGCGATTATTTTTAAACTTACCTTCCCATCTGGTTGAACTTTAAGTAAAGAATTCTACCGATAATAAAAGTGCTGGTAAAACATTTATTAAAATTATATTGTAATTGGTCATCCTTCTAAATGAATTTTAGCCAAAGGCTACGAAAACGGCGACACTACTAAGCAAGCAGTTGAAATAGCAATTGGTGCTTATGGTTCTTTTCTTGTTTTTTTTTTTTCACAAATAACAATTAAGCCCGAAGATTGAGTGCCTGGTGGTAATGTGTCTGCTTCTAATAAATTCCTTAGAACAAAGGACATTTTAGAAGTCGCCCAAACAAAAAAACGACTAGCATTATACCCAAGAGAGACTGCTACATTTGCTGTGTAGGCGTTAATTACGGAATTAAATATGAAAATTAGCTAATTCAAAAGTTCGTGTTCGTGGTAATCGTATCCACTGAGTAAAAAACACGGCTCCGCCATTTTTCGGCGGCGATGGGTTAGAATTAAAAGCCTATTTTAACTATGATTGGTCGGCTTTACCTAATAGCAGTGAAACGAATGAAATAACAGGTTTAAGCGCACCAAAGCGTTTTTTCAAAAGGCGATAAATTAATTATTGATTGCCATATGCATTTGAAAGAATTCGGAAGACATGGAATATTTTTAGTTTTTAAATATTGGGTTAAATTAAAATTAAAAGTACCAAAACACTAAATCGTTGAAATTCACACCCACCAGCTAATACTACAAATGTAGATTTAAAAGGCGAATGAATGCGTAATCAAAATATCACTGATTGCGACCAATTAGCCATCGGACAATGGAACGCATTTTCTGGCGGTGGTAATAAATATTTCAACACGAAAATATCACTTCGTTTTGAAGCGACAGCAATTTTTATAGAAACAAAAGGCGGGCTTGATAATGGCAACGATATCAACGATACCGAAACAAAAGCAGTTATTCAATACCCAACAAACTACGACGATAATATTGGAATTGAGTTTTCAAATATAGAGTGCTGACGAACTAACTTTGCCACTGGAACTAGATTAAGTGGTATAAGCCCGTATATTTTAGACACGGGAACTGAAATCGTCATTTATGAAAGTGCTTACAACAAGCAGTTAAAAGCAGTTGATGACGGAGTTATATTTTAATGATTAAAGCGTTAATTCCATTCTTAAAGAATGTTAAAAGCCAGTTATTAATTCTAGCGGTTATATTTGCAGTTGGTGGTGGTTTTAATTTACCACGCCGAAATAGCGCTAAAAGCGTTAAAATTGAAACTAATTATAGAATTAATGGAACAATTGATAAGGAGCGATATTCGCCCTAAAACTAATTTAACGGCCTTAATTGGTGGCGGACTACTAATGACACTTAGCGGTGTTTGTATCATCTCTTTATTTTCAAAAATGGAAGCGCTAATATCACAAACAATTATTTAATGAAATTAAAGAAATTAAAGAATATTAAAGGAGCAAAAAAAGACAATGCAAAATAAAATTATTCAATTCTTAACAAAAAACGGAAAACTAATATTAACTAGATTAACAATTATTCTATTAAATGCACTAGAATTAGTTTTTATTTATTCAAGTAAACGGGTTTCACTTGCACCATTAATTAAGTGATTAGAAGATTTTAACAATCGATTATAAAATGACTACAAAAACTATTAAATTAGAAGATAAAATTAAACAACATTTAATTAGATTGTTTGCGGACAAGTTTGTTAATTATTTAGGCGGTAAAGGCTTTATTAAGCAGTGAAACGAAGCTATTAATAAGTTTTGGACTAATTGACAAATTATAGCCACTTCGAACAATTAGTGCATCAAATTATTAGTGAAACAAGTATTAAGGGAGAAGTGGCGGTTGGTATTGAAGCGTTAATTGAAAATGACGAGCAAATATTCGTGGTAAAAGATAATATATTCGCTAAGACTTGACGCTTTAACGAGCTTTATTCAATTACGCTATTAAAAACTATTGTTGTTAGTCAAAACCTTAATTATTACTTATTAGAAACCTGAACTAATGAATATGTGGATCGGCGTTTCTTTACTAATAAACCAACACTAAATAATCGTGGCATTCCATTAGCTTATTCAAGTATTCAATTAAAATTACCGCTAGCTTATCAAAATTTACACGAAGGCATTAAACAGAACCCTTACGGCTTTATTCCTTTTGAAGTTTTTCAAAACTATTATTTTTACAATAAACCCGATGTTAATAAAGCAGAATTAGAAATTGAAAACTACACAGAATATAAAAACTTTGAAATTAACGAATGGGGCACAGGTGGTACTATTCTAGCGTTTAATAACTTAGACCAGTCCACGATGAAAACACTGGCAAACAAAGCGAGTAATTGAATTAAAACATTAAAAAAAGTATTGTTCGGGCAAGGCACTAAGGGAGCAGAAAGTAAAACATTAGAATATGTTAATCCGAACTACCAGATTAATCCGTTTATTGATATGGACAAGTATTATTTAAGTAAAATTTACCAAGCCGTAGGGCTTCAATTTGACACCAAAATAGAAAATTCAACCGCTACCGAAGCATCGCTTAACCACTCATCGCAAGGTAGCACTATTAACCTTAAACGACAAACATTTAACGATGCAATGAACCGACTATTGTTTAAGCTTTTTAGTTTTAGATTTGAAATAAAAGATATGTCGGCGTTTGAATTCACCCTTAACGAAAATACGGCGTTAAACTTAAAAGAAACAACAGAACAAGTTCGGATTGAATTAGAATTAGGTTTAATTAGTAAAAAAGACGCTATTATTAAAATTAATGGATGCAACGAAGAAGAAGCGGGTAATCGTTTAGATAAAATTAACGATGAAAAAATAGAAGCGTTAAAAATGATAAATGAACATTATCCCGCCGCTAGTCAAAACGACGCAAATACGCCACAGAACCAAACGGCATTAACAAACCAGGAAGATAATAACAATGGCATTAACCAAGTTCCAAATAAAACAAATAAACCGCAACAATAACGAACTATTAAAGCTTAACGATAAAAAGACTTTAATATTCCCGTTTGTGTTTTCAAATGGTGCCACTGATCGGACTAATCAAGCATTCGGCCAATTTGGTATGTTAAGGCGACTATTTGATGGCAAAAATGCTGTATTAGTCCGTTGATTAAATAGTCGTAAGCCGCCAAAGACGATTAACGATAAGGTGACCTTAGAATTCCAAGAAGGAATAGCGTTTGAAGGTTATAATTATTCGCACCAATTATTTAATCTGTTTCAAAAAGATGCGGTGACCGACACGATTGAATTATTGAATTATAAAACGCTTAAAATTGTATTAAATGAAAAACAAATTAACGACTGATTTGGTAAAAGCTTCGCATCATTTTTCAGTTTAGAAAATATAGAAATTAACGCATCAGTGGACGATACCTGATTAAGCGTCCTTTACTATATCCCTGAAATGTCTAATGTTGATATCTTTTATATTGAAAGTGCAACGCTTATTAAAGATTTAACGGGCAAGATTGTTAATTGTGAAGTTAATTTACGCAGTTTAACACACGAATTAAGACAATCAGGTCGCTCGGTTGAGCAATGAGTTAATTTTGCTACGCCTGGTGATAAATACGCTATTCCAGTATTAGATAATTCAATAGCTAAAAAGTGAAAAATGGAAGTTAAAGAAACAGAAGGGTTTAAGTTCGTGCAAATTGAAGCGGATAATTTAATATGTGTTAATTCTAATCTTTTAACTGGTCGTCCGCTTAACGCTAATAAAGCTTTAATTGAAATACCACGTGAGCTAGGCATTAGTAATGTTATTAGTCCTATTTTTAACACCGCTAGAAAAACTAATTACTACGTGAAGGAGTGAGTAATGGTGACCGGACAATTTATTAATGACTTTTACGATGCAGGTGCAACGCCAGAATTGATAAGAAACTTAGAAAGAAGTTATAACCCTTTACAGAAACGGCAAGCGACCGCTTTCTTTCAAATTGACACAATATCAAATAATAGCACGCTAGTTAATAATCTTAAAAGAAAATTAAACTGGGAGAATTGAAACACTGAGCAAGTGGCTAATTTTTTATTACCGGTTCGTTTTTTTCAAAGTATTAAAAGCAGTGATAGTTATAAATTCAAAATTGACGGAACAGGCAAAAATGTGCCCGATTGAACCACCGCAATAGTAATTAAGTCCTTTATTGATTTTCTTAATCTTAATAGCTTTTCTTTCCAACAAAATAATAGTTTTAATATGGGATCTAAAATTTATTCACAAAATGCATTAGGGATCTTTGGTAATTTAATTAGCACGGCTATAACGGGTGCTGGTGCTTTAATTGGTGCCTTTGCTGGCGCCAAAGCAGGTAAGCCAACGATCGGTGCTGCTGTTGGTGGTTTTATAGGTCAAGGAGTGGCAAAAGTAGTTGACTCGTTTATTAAACCTTGAAGCACTAATACAAAAATAGAAAACGCCGATAACTTCAAATGATCGTTTTTAATTCCGAAAGTTTTGGTTGATAAAATGAATAAGATTTTCGGGAGTAATAAAATTCCATTATCTTTATTTACAGGTGAAAAAAACGAATTAACCGCCTTAGGAGTTGGCAAATTGCCCGTAGTTTTAACCTTTCAAGTTAGCGATGTATTAGCTAATACAGGCGATAAAACAACATTAGATTTAGTAAGTAAAGGATCAAACTTAGATATTAAAGCTAATTATAAGTTTCAACAAACAACTAAAACATACGCATTAGACTTTTGGCGGTTAGTTGCATTAGGTATGGCAAATGTTCGTTTATCTTTGTTTGATAAAGATAAGAAACTTATTTATACACATTATCAAGCAACACAAGCTAAACATAGCGAGATATTACCAGAAGTAGCAACAGAAAGCGTTATTAGCGATTTAGAAGCGGTGACTAATGAATTACCAATCGGATATTCAAACATTAAAGATCCCAAGCTAGTGCCGAGTAATTTTGAACCAATATTAACTAAGCAAGCGCTAAATGATACTGATATTGTTATTCCGTTCAAAACGGGATTTTTGGATTTACAAACTGGTAATTTGAAGCCTGAAAATGGTGATTTTAATATTCAAAAAATAATTAAAATACAAACTGGAACTAATTTTAATTTGGATCAAGTATTTAGCCAATATCCAACTTTAAAATTAAATTTAATTATCAATTTTCAATTACGGGTTCTCATCACCAAACTAGCGCTAATCGGTTATTGCAAGGTTCATATGCTTATTTACCAACAATTAACAACTTTATTCAAAATATAATTTTTGAAATTAACAAAGATAATTATAAAAATAATGTTAATAGCTTCAAACAAATAATATTTGATACGACTAATTTTCCTACCAAACAAATTAAATTTATTCAAACACATACAGGGTTAATAAACGATAGAGTCGTTTATACAAATGGTAAAGTTAAATTAGAATATTTATTTAATTTACAAAAATTAGATAATCACACTTATAAAATTAAATTAAGTAATTTTAAGTTATTACAATTCCCGGCAATTACGTCTGGTTATTCTGGTTATTATTGAGAATTAAGTAATTTTACTTATGATGCTAAATTATTAAATTATAATTTTCACTTTTCAATTACGAATTTAGAAATTACAACGGAGGTTTAAAAATGGAATTAACCACTGCCATTTGAAACCAATTAAGGCGTTTAGACTTTAAGAAGCAACATTTAATTATTGTTAATGGTCGTAATATTCAAGCTTCCACTATGGACTGATGAAAGAATACCGAAACTAATAGCACATGAATTAAAAGAATTGAATATACGCCAGTGAATAACTTTAAGGGCTTCGTAGTCGTCTATATTAAAACTATTCAAAAAAGGGCTAATGCAAAAGGCGAGATTAAAACATATACGACAAAAGGCGGACAATTAACTATTCCTGTTAGCTTTAAGCAATTCGTCGTTTCACTAGCTAGTCCGAATAATGTTAATAACCCGTCCGCACCAGACGGAGTAGGGACTAAATTATGGACTTCTGTTAATGCTTTTATTGGCGTTTCACAAGAAGAAGGCGGTGAAGGTGAGCAGGCAAAAATAGTGCAAACTTTCAAAGAACAAAAAAAATTAAGCGGTAAAAGTTATGAAAAAATAACTGGTTGGATCCAAGAAGGTAAAGTTGATAAATTACAAAGAACTATTAACCGCCAGGCAATGATTAAAAGAAAATATAGTCCCGATCAATTATTAACTATGTTTTTACAACGATTAAGGTTCTAATTATGGATACATTAAAAATTAAAAAACACGGCAACACTAGTCGCTTAAAAGGGACTAAAATTACAAAGCCCGACGTTAATTTAATGGCCGATGGCGATCGGCGTTTAGGTAAATGAATGCGCCAAGTTCCAAAAATGAGTTATTTAAAGCTTATAAGGCAGTCGTCTTTACAGGAGCAAATGGCGTTCTTTGATAAGCTAGAAAATTATATGTTAAACATTAAAGAATGGAAGCATTATAACGCTATTAAAAAGTGTGAAAAATATAAGCAGTTAATGTCCTTTCTAAACGAAAGAATGAAAAATACGGCTAAGTTAGACGCCGTTATTGACGAACGGCAAAAAATACAAATTGATTTTCAATTACCAGACGGATGGGAAGGTGAAGCCGACGATATTCAATTGCACGACTTAAAGAAAGACGAAGATAAATAATTATGGATATTAAAAGTGTTAAGTTGCATAGTTATTTAGGTAAGAATTGACGCTATTATTACCAAATATTAAAGTCCATTAGAAACAATGAACCACTACCAATTGAAGTAATTAACGAAGCCGGTGGGCGTAAATGTGCAAGACTTTTAGCGGTAATGTGTTTAGTTGATTAGCAATTATTTTGTTTCCAAATAAGACATTTACGATTTACACAATTAGATTATTACAAGATAAAAGAAAAGAAAGCTATGACGAAATAATTAAAGTTGCACCTGATGCTGAAAATGTATTATGGCGTTCTAATAAACAACAATTTATTATTCAATCACCAAAAAATAAACAAAGCCAATTTAGATGACAGATCGTCGGTATGTTAGACAAGGGCGTTAAGCGTGGCGTTCAAAAACTAGGACTAGCCCGTTTTGATAGCGACTATGTTTTTATCATTTTTGAAGAAGCAAGCGAATTTACTGAAGAACAAATTCATATGGTTAAAACGCTTTTAACCTTAGCGATAGAACGCTTTTAATGTATTTTGGTAATCCATACTTTCCACACGCACCATTTTTTCAAAACTTCGCTAAATACTTTCCGTTTCCAAGGCGGATTATGTTTGATAAGTCAAAAGGGCGTGCCTTTAAGCTTTGCATAGCAGAAGGTAAGAAAACATTATTCCAATGAACTAATATTTATTCAATTGTTAATGAACCTTATTTTTCTAAAAATAACCTATTAGAATTAGAAAGCGGTGCTAAGAAACTACCGCTATTAGGTGCTACTTCTTTATATGGTGACCCTTAGCATTAGCCGGTGCAATATATCCCGAACAAACATTAAGAAAAATTAAATATTTTACTAATCCGTTATCAGTAGTCAATATTCACGATTACACGATCGACGTATGACTGGTTTGGATTATGGTTTCACCCGTGATCCTTCCGCTTTCGTTTGAGGCTTTAAGACACAATAAGCAAAAAAATATTTATTATGGATGCATTCAAAACTAGCTCATCACAAGCGGCGAGTTTGACACATTACAATTTGCTAATCAAGTGTATAGTTTTATTACCAACACGTCCTTAAATGATTAAATTTAACAAAAAACAATTAACAATATGAACTGACTCGCACGCACTCGGTTTAACAGTTCCTTAAACCACCAATTACCGAACCACTTAAAACATTTAATTAGCTTTCGTTCAGTTTCTAAAAAATATGGTGCACCAGTTTTAATTATTAATCGGATTGAGAATGTAGTTAATCTAATGAATACAAACAGAATATTAATGCGAACAAATAGCGCTGGTAATCAATTACTTAAAGAAGAATGAGCGGCAAGTGAATGAGATAAAACGGCTACTAGTTATAAACGGGTTTGTCCCGATGCAACAGGCGACCACTTACAGGACGCATTTGAATATGGCGCCTTAGCTTAGTTTCCGTGGCGTATTTGAAACGAAAATATTATTAAAGGTCAATTATATAATCGTGTAGCATTAATGCGTCGGCTGTGTGTTCGTTAATATTAGGATCTAAACCGATATATTGTTTTAGTGTTAATTCTTTTTTTGTTTTACGATCCTGTCCGATTTTTGCACCATTGATAACCGACTTATATACTTTTGCTTCGTTAAATACTTTAATTTTTAACTCTTTACTTTCAATTAACTGAGTAAGGTAATAGACTAAATAACCAATTTGTCTATTTAGATTAGCGGATGTTTTACGAAAAGCACCTGCGTTTTCAAACGAAAAAATATTAATCCGATAATATTTATAATCTAGTGTGTTTGTTTCTAACTTATAAATGTTATCGTATTTTTTATAATACAGATTACTATTATTTAATGGTTCAAAACCAGGTAATTTTTGATCGCTAATAATAGCGCCTTTTTACCGGCATCTCAGTAAATGTTAATTTTTGATTTTGCTAATGGCATATTAAAACTACACGGGATGCAATTCTGGTAACCCGAATAAGACTAACTAAATAAAATATGACTTAATAAAGCTAAAAAGTAAAAGGTAGTTATTGTTGCATCCCGTGTAGTTTTAATATAACATTTTTAATTTTACGTTAAAAATATTTTTAACGTTCTTCCGCCGTCTTGGTATTTAATCTCCACGTGAGAAGGTATATTACGCCCTTCTTTTAATGTAATCGGCTTATTAGTTCAATTAATTATTTCAATTCTATTAAAGTTATACATAAAATATTTGTTAATTGACATAAAACCTAGTCCTGCGTTAATGATTTTTTGGTCTTCATAATAATTTTCCATTTTTAATTCGTCCTTTTTGTCTTCTTTATCTTTATCCCTTAAAATTCAATAGCAATTACAACATACTTCTATTCTTTTGTTATGTGATTTTTCAATTATCATATGTGATTTTTCAGCTACCATAAATTTTTTACATTTATAACATTTAATAATATTCATTTTATTTAGTCTCCTTTTTCAAAATTAAATTTTTCTACTTTTTCTAATAGAAGTAAAATATTTAATTTATTGTTTTGCTTAATCAATAGTTTTAATCACATTAAACTAATTAAAATAAAAGTAATTGCAACTAATAAATAGAATACTAATTGTAATAATTCGTTGCTTTTTAGTCCCGCATTAATAAAATGTAATCCGCTTAAAAGCCAATTAATAATTATATTCGCTAAGCTTATTTTAATTTGTGATTTTAATAATTTAATCTCTGTTTTTATCATTGTCTTTTTTCCTTTTTAATCAAAATATAGTTATTTTCAACTGCTTTAATAATGTCTTCCGTTGTCTTTAATTCTGTTTTGCTTTCAAAATTAAATTTTTGTTGTTTTTCTTTCAATAAAAAATTACTAATATAGTAATCATTAATCGGTTTAATGTTGGCTGCGCTTTCTATATTAGTTAATCCCGACTTTGTCTTTTTAGCTAATTTAATTAAAAACCCGTTTTTTTGATAATGTAGTGCAATATCTTCTCCGTTGGTATGAATAAATTTAATTCCTTTTTTATCAATTGCTTTACAAAATTCTAATGTCTGCTTTCAATTATAATTATTTTTTTGTAATAAAAATTATCTCGTTTCATACCATAGGGCGGGTCAATGAATACAAAGTCGGCGGGTGTTATTTCGTCAGGCGTTAATAAAGATACTTTAACGCTATTATTTGCGCAGTAATTTTTAATTCTAAGCAAATACTCCACTAACTTATTTATTTTGTTAATTTTTAGATAATCAATAATTAAATTATCTTTTGAATATATTTTGTTATCTAAAATAGGGGTAGCGACCATATCAAAATTTAAGTCCAATAATCTTGGGAAGACTATTAACTCCTGCGTAATCAATCAAATTAACGATTTTGTAAAACCAAACGACATTTTATTAAACTTGTTTTTAATTCGTTCGCATTTTGCTTTCTGATTACTGAAAAATAAAAATTCAAACAATATTCCAATTTCCATTTTTAATTGTCTTTCATCTGGAATTAAGTTTCAATTCTTCCAAAACCACATTAAATAAATATTGTTATCTCACACTACCGCCTTTGGTGGTTGTAGGGCAAGAATTACCGAACCACTCCCGACAAATGGTTCAATATAGCGACCCTTAAACTTTGGAATAAAGGGTATTATTTCCGTTAAAACACGCCGTTTTGAACCAATATATTTTAAAAGTCTGTCGATCGTTTTCATTTTACATTTTTAAGCATTTAATGCCGTCTTTCAAAACACAAACTAATGCGCTTTCTAATTCGTGCTTCTCAATATTAAAATTATCTAAAACTAATTGTTTGTAAATTGATAACTGGATCCCGTAGTTTAACACATAGTAATTACGAGCTTGTTCTTTCCCGCTACTTTTTCAATCAATAACAATATATTTATTAGTTTGCTTATCAAAAAGTAAAGCGTCAATTGTTCCACATAATGCAACTTTCGCCATTGAAAAGTCGGCGACTAGTTTTAATTCTGTTGCTACTAATTCAAAACGGGATTTAACTTTGTCTCATCAATTCTTAAAACTTTTACCAAAAGCGTAATAATCTACTTCTCTAAAACAACTATAATCGGCGTTATTATTAACAATTAACTCTTCAATGAAGGCGTGGGTTTGCGTTCCTTTATTAGCGGCAGCATTTAACATTGCTCGACTTTCTTGTTTTAGAATTAAAAAGTTTTTGCGGCTTCAAGCATTAACACTTGATGCGCTCATTGCTTCCTTATTTTTGTAGGTGTAAATATGCTTATCAGGGTAGAATTTAAGCAAATTAAATTTTTGATTTAATTTATAAAAGTCGTTTAATAAATATTTATATTTTTCATTTATAAACATATTTAATTACCTGTAATTTCTAAAATCAATTTATCGTCTTTAATATGGAGCTCGTTTTCGAGCTCCGTTAGTTTTTCAAATTCAAAGCTTTTAATTTTTTTTCCGTTAAATTGAATTTCTAATTTTTTGAATTTTTTATAAAAAAGCGTTGCCATCGTTTATTCTCAATCAATCTTAACTTCTGTTTTTGTTTTTTTTACGCTTTTTTCTATGTCACTTTCTCTTAATACTGGTTGCTCTTGTTGCACTGGTTGTGTTATTTCTTTAATTCTTAAAAATGTTTCTGGACTAAATTTATTTCATTTTTGATTGATTACAATAAAAGACGTTCCAACCTTAGTAATATTATCAAATGTTTTATAGTGAATACCAGAAACTTTTAATTGATCGACAAACGCTTTTTTAACCTTATCAAACAATAACCCGTCTCTTACTTCAAATAATCGTTTAAGCACTTCTAAACGCTCACCTGGTTTTAATTTAATCGTTCAATTACGAGTTCGTGTTTCTGTAATTCCTTTATTTTTTTTTGCTATTGCCGTACGCATCAGCAATGAAATTTGGCGTGTATTCGCTAATTTCATGACCATATACTAATAATTCGCCTTTTTCGTTAAATTCGGCATTCAAATTTTCGTTTAATGTAATAATTCCTTTTGCTTCAATAATCATAATATTTACTCCTTTAATTTAATTATTTTTATTTTCTTTTTTATTTGTCTAATAACAACGTCCTCGTTAATTAATGTTGTCCGTTGATATTTTGCTTTTAATTTTTCTATTTTGGTTTTATCTAATTGAAACTCGTGCGTTAAAATACCGCTTCAATCTGTCGTCTTTCTATGTGTTGGATAACGATAATATATAGTATTATTACCAATTCTGTATTTTGACGCTTTATCGATTTTTTGAACCAACTCTAATTTTAATTGTTTAAGTTTTAATTCGATTGCTTCTTTTTCAATTTTTAATTTAATCAATTCTTTAATTAATTCGTTAATCATTTCTTTTATCTCCTATTTTCTTTATTAACTTTATTAAATAAAATAGGCGGGTAGTTTATTATGTATTTTGTAATAAAAAAGGTGCATTATTAAAATATGGAACCCGCCTATTGTCTAGACTGGCGACTTTTAGCGTCATTCACCCCAGGACAAAAGATTATTTAATCTTCTTAATTGTTATTGCTTTTTTGGTTCCGTCGTTGGACTTTAATGTTTCGTCTAATTCATAACCATTATTTAACAATCAATTAAGCAATTTAGTTGCTTTTGCTGGTTGTCATTTACCAAATAAGTGATTACTTAATGAAAGTTTTAACATATTTTTAGCAGTTCAAAATTCATCGTTAAGTGCTACTGCCTTTATACCAATATATGATTGCGCTCATTGAATGGCACGAACTTGTAATTGTTCTACTTTTGATAATTTATTAAAGTCTTTTAACGCTTTATTTTCTGCTTCTAAGTCTTTTAATGAGTTTTGTAATTTATAAATATTATCACCATTTATAATTCTTTCATCTTGATTTCTTTTAACAGCAATTCCAGTATTTGTTAATAGAACTTTTAACTCTTTAATTTCTGCTTTTAATGCTTCAATTTTAGAAACATCGGCGGGTGTTCCTGCTGGACCTTGTTCACCTTGAATTCCTTGTTCACCTTGTGCTCCGTCTTGTCCGTTTGTTCCTGCTGGACCACGTGCCCCTGGTTCACCTTTTGCTCCTGGTGCTCCTGGTGTTCCTTGTGCACCAGTTTCGCCTGTATCACCTTTTGGACCTTGTGGACCTGTATCACCTTTGTCACCTTCAACTCCGATTGTTTGTCCTGGTTCGCCTCGTGGGCCGACTGGTCCTGTTGCACCTTGTGGTCCGGCTGGTCCTGTTGATTCTTGAACCAGTTTAATTTGTGTTTGTAAGTTGGTAATTTCTTTATTTGAATTACCAACTTTTACCAATAACCCAATCGTTAATAAGCTAGCGATTAGCATCATTGTTCCAACCGCTATTTGCGGTCAATATTTTTTAATTATTTTTTGCATTGTCTTTCTCCTTTTTTGCTTTGTTAAAAATTTTCTCTTTATGTAATCTTCACCCTTGCAGATTTCTTACCAACTTTATTTTTTCAGGTAAAATTGATTGTTCTAAATCTCATATTGCTCCGATCGTTTCAATTTCTTTACTTTCTATAAACCATTGATAAAATGATATATTTAATTTTTTGCACGTATCTTCAATAGGAATATCGTTATTGTAATCTTTAACTATTACCTGTTGCATTTTTGATCGTTTAATATCAATTTGTTTATAGTTGTATTCGTTAATATCTTTAATTTTAATCATTATTTAATTACCTTTTTTATTTCAATTTTTATTAATGTATTCTTCGACTTCTTCTTTCGTTTCAAACGAAACTGGATCGGTCATTAAATAACTATTAAATAGTTCAAACCCCCAATAATTCGTTCAAGGTTCATTAAGGCGTTTATTTGGCGATCATTCCAAAACTGAAAACGCTAATTTTACTTTCGCATTAGAATTATTTGGTTCGTTATTTTCTAAAATTATTTTGTATCTTTTGCGAGGGATCATATCTAATTTGATCGCTTTAACAATATATTTATCGTCTTTATTTGGAATAATAATTTCTATTCATTTAATTTTCATTTTTATTAACCTTTTTTTACTCATCTCCTAGATTGTAAAAGTCGCTCAATTCGTTTAATTTTGCGTCTAATTCGTCGTCTAATAATTCTTGTTCTACCGCTGCTTTTAACGCTGCTGTTGCTTTTTCTACAATATAATTGCTTCCTTTTTCAACTAAATAGTACTCTATTATTGCTAGTCCGTGATAGATATATTTATTTTTTAGTGAATGTAAATATTCCATTTCGTCAATAGTTTTTAATAATTCTATAAAACTTATATTTTTTAATTCTTTTAACATTATTTCACACTTTCCAATTCTCATTTTTTAATCAGTAATTCAGCGCTTAATTCTTTTTTTAAGCAATCATTACAAGTTTTATTTAGTAGCGGGCAGTGTTTTTCAACTGCCGCTCATAAAACGCTTATTTGTTCTGTAATTGTTAATTTATTATTCATTGTTAAATTCCTTTTTTTTATAATCGGCAATTACTTCTTTTAATGCTTCTTCGATTAGTTTGGTTGGTAATGGCACGTCCATTGTTCCATAATTTCAACGGGTAAATAATTTTCCGTCTCTATATACTCTTACTGCAACGCTTTTATTGTTGAATATTGCTAATCAACGACCGATTTTAATTCTAGTTTTTCCATTTACTTTTTCAATACCATTTAATGCGTGGCAAGCAAAGCACTGAGTGCTAAAATAACCATTTCGTCCAATTTCGTTTGTTAGTCAGGGTTTGTGTTTATAACAAATTTCGTATCCCTTACTTTTTAATTCTTTAATATATTTTTCCATATTTTTTACCTTTTTCTTTTGCGCTACCTTTGCGCTTTATAAATATTATACACTTTTTTTTTTTATTTTTTTTTATTTTAATATTAGTCCGTGTTAATCGTTATTTTTGATATTAAAAAGATATTAAATTATTTTTTTTATTTATTTTAATCTTTAATTACGACTAGAATAATCGGCTAGATTATTAATTCCTTTTATTCAAACAACATTTAATTTAATGTTATTTTGTTCGGCGATTCATCACGCCAATTTTGCATATCTTCCAGCGCTAGTTTTTGAATTAAAAACGCCTTTGTGAGCAGTTAAAACGGCGCAATCGGTTTTAACGATCAATTGTTTAATTCCATTTTCTTTTGCTCAAAATAAAGCACTCAATAGTCCAAATGCTTCAATTTCAATTTGTCAATTAATTTTTCGGTTAAATTTTTCAAATAAAACTTTTCCGGTTGTTTCACAAACGCCGGCAACTTTAAAGTGTTTTAAACTTCCGTCGATGTGAATAATTGTTTGTTTTTTAATCATATTATCAACCAGCATTTCAAAAGTTTGCCATTTTTTCTTTTAATCTTTTAAGTTCTTTTGCGATTTCTTCTGGTTTTAATAAACGCCATTTTTGAATATTTAATCATTCCAAAACGAACTATCGTTCCAATTTTAGAATCATAAGTATTTGCCTTATTATCTAATCATCATTCGCACGTGGAGATACTTTCTATTCCGTCGTTCATTCAGTGATCAGATTTTCTAATTAAAGTAGTTTTATCGACACTTTGTCAATATTCGCTACCGCTATTTGAAGAATAAATTTTTGTAAATTTTGAAAAGTCAATGTTTTTTTCTTCAATTTGCGTAAAAATTGCTTTTGTATTTAAATGATAATTTGATTTGTTAATTTTTTCCATATTTTTTTAATTAGCACCTTTTTTGCTATATAAATATTATACACTTTTTTTTATTTTTTTTTTATTTTTTTTATAAGTTAATATTAGTCCGTATTTATCGGTGTTTATTTAATTAAAAAAATTTAATAATTAAATGTTTTAATCAATTATTCTATTTTTTTATTTATTTTTTTGTATAAAAAACATAATAAATTATTAACTTTTAACTGCTTTTTGCTATAATAAAATTATAGTTTTCAAACAGAATTATTAGTCGCTATATTAAAATTTCATATCATTTTTTTTATAGTAGTTTTAACGATAACCATCGGCTAATCTCAGCGTTTTAATATCATTTTTTTACAAAAAACACTATTTTTTAACATTAAATAACAATCGCTAAAAGTTAATAAATGCTCTGTGTGCGTTAATTAAAATTTTAATTTACTAAAAAAATAAATAACAATTAAATATCATTTTTTTTATAGTAGTTTTAACGATAACCATCGGGCGATTTACGCCTTCTAATAACAAAAATAACATAAATAACAAGCTAATAATAATAGGATTATAACTATATTTAGTAATAAATATATTTAATAAATTAAATATAATTTGGGTATGCTTTCAAATTCTTAATAATTCCACTAATTAAAAATAATTTTAATGTATAATTTTATTGAAGTTGTAGCGAACTTTGATCGCTAAAATAGGAGTTTAATATTATGAGTATTGACGAAAATAACAAAGTGGCTGACACTTTACCAAAACAAACAGATGATAAAACGGACTTAGCTTTTATTAAATTACGAAAAGAATTAAAGCAATTGAAAACCAAGAATGCAGTTTTAAGCGAAGAAAACCAAAATTATAAAATAGAGACATATAAAAGTGTGTTTATTAAACAAGGTGGCCGAAATAACGCATTTAAGGCGTGGTTAAAAGTAAATGGTGAAGTCTTAGAAGACGGATTAGAATCCGTTAATTGAAAACAACAAAAGAAAGAACACGATTATTTATTTAATATTGAAGAAGCCAAATCGTCTAATGACGGCATTAATTCAGGTAAAATTGATGACGGACTTGGTGGTTTTGGGCTTAAAAAATAATAATAATTAATCGTTTAATTAAAAAGGTTAATTAAAATGGCTTATCCAGACAACATATTCAACTTCAAACTTAACGGAGTTGCTATTAGTGGGAATAAATTATATTCCCAATTAGGAATTGTACCGAGTGAAACGGGACATTTTCGAAAATTAGGGTTAATTTTAGATCGTTTGCCAGAATCGGGGCAAACACTACAATTTACTATTCCAAAAAGACAAAAGTTAAAGAAAGTTAAAAACGTTCCATATATTACACAAACAGACGCCTGAGCTAATCCGTTTGAAGGTTATAAATTTGAAATTACATTTAAACCGGGTTATTGATGAGCTGCTAGTGGTGATGAAATGAGTAAAGAATTATTTTTACTAGCAAATAGTATCCAAGGACACATTTTTGCATCACGACTAATGGAAAAAGGGCGTTATGAGGACATTAACTATGTTAAAACGGCTAAAACATTTTTAGATGCAAATAAAGCTAATAATGTAATTGAATTATTAACAACTGATTTAACTAATTTAGATAGCGCAAAAGCAGTTAAAATTTACGAAACATTTTTAGAAATGATTAAAAAAGTTCGTAAAACAAGCAATGATATTACGGCTAGCTTAGGAACTAATTTAGTACCAAAATTAAAAGTATCAATTAGTCCTGATATGCGTATGGCTTTACAAATGGCGTTATTTACAAAAGCTATTAATCCCGTTTATATTTTAGAAGACGGCGAAAAGAATATGGTAATTGACGGCGTTAAATTACACACTTTAAATGTGTTTGGTTCTAATATTACTTATTCCGATCTTGTAAGTGTTGATGCAACTAAGTTCCACGCTTTATTTATTGTAGATTTAGGAGAAAACACACCCGCAATTGCTTATCGTGGTGGTAAAAACTACGCTCAACAAACACAAGATAATTTAATGGCAGGACTTAGTCACGCTTCCTTCCGTTCTAGTGAAGCGGTTGGTGTTTGAAATGATATCGCTAAATTCTGTGTTTATGGAATTTATACAACAACACCTCCAAGCAAATAACATTTGAAATTAAAATTAAAAAATAATTAAATGTTATAAAATATAAATGTGGTAGAGTCCCGTAAGATTTGCTTATGGAACTACACACACCCGAAGGGACGGACTAGCCTGAGTGTTAGCCGCCCTTCAAAGGGACTAAAATGCTATTAATTTACGATCAAACTAAAACCGATTTTAATACTTTTGAAAAGCAACAAAAAGCGTTTTTATTAAAGATTAAAACCGACTTTGGAATTACAATTGAAGAAAACGACGAACTATTACCAAGCGCTTTATTAAGCGCAAATAGTAGTTTAATAGGTGCAACCGGCGGACGATTGACAAATTACGCCGAATTTAGCGCTTTAAGTGCCCAACAACAGGGACTAGTAATTAACGCATTAGCAATAATGGTTGATTATGCAATTAAAAATGGTGTATTTAACGAAGGGACAAGCGTTAGCGGTTCTAGTGGTGGTGTTTCTAGTTCGATATCAAACCAACGAGACGGAGCGTTCATTCCGTCAAAGGCATTAAAATTATTGGAAGTAGCAAACTTGTTAAGCCCAACAATTTTAATCGTCACTAATGATCCACAAACAGGCGACGACTTATCAATTAGCGTTGATACTTGAAATGCGTGAAAAAAACAAGCATTAATTGATATTGACACACTAATTAGACAACGAGCGGTGTTATTCAAAGGTGACAAAGGCGACAAAGGCGATAAAGGTGATACCGGAGCACAAGGTATAACCGCCGGATACAAAGTTTTAGGAGTTCCTTCAACTGGTGATTTTTCAGTTAAAATTAGCGGCGAAAGCGGTGGAAGAGCTAAAAGTAATATTTATGTTGCTGACACAGGCAATATTTTCTTAGATACATCGGCAATTACCGACACTGGTAAAGTCAATACGCCGCAGTTGAGAATTGACGGCGTTGGCGATACTGCACTAGCTAATAAAGAGCCTTTATGGCTAAATAATGTTGTTTGATGAGGCCTATTAAAAAGATTATTAGCGTTAAAAGCTAATTCGGCCGATGTTTATACAAAAACAGAGACCGATAATAAACTAGCGACTAAGGCCACTACAACGGCGTTAAACACACAAAAAACAGATTTAGAAGCAAAGATAGCGTTAAAGCGTGATATTAGCGATAGTTATACAAAGGCCGAAGTTGATACTAAAATTGCTGCTGCTGGTGGTTCAGTTGATGCTTACACAAAGCAGAAACGGACGACAAGATTCTAAATTAGAAGGGTTCGGGTGTAGATTTACAAAAAATTATACCTTTACAAACGAATTAGAAATAGCGACGATATTCTTGTATCAATACCGCATTTTCTTCCCATCTGCGACTGATTTAACAACTTCTAAAAACTATTATTTGAATACAATTGTTAAATATGTTTAGTAGTAGGCGATTATTTTAAACTTACCTTTCCTCTGGTTGAACTTTAAGTAAGAATTCTAGCGATAATTAAAGTGCTGGTAAAACATTTATTAAAATTATCGTTGTTTGGTCATCCTTCTAAATGAATTTTAGCCAAAGGCTACGAAAACGGCGACACTACTAAGCAAGCAGTTGAAATAGCAATTGGTGCTTATGGTTCTTTTCTTTTTATTTTTTTTCACAAATAACAATTAAGCCCGAAGATTGAGTGCCTGGTGGTAATGTGTCTGCTTCTAATAAATTCCTTAGAACAAAGGACATTTTAGAAGTCGCCCAAACAAAAAAACGACTAGCATTATACCCAAGAGAGACGCTACATTTGCGTCTGTTGGCGTTAATTGGAATTAAATATGAAAAATTAGCTAATTCAAAAGTTCGTGTTCGTGGTAATCGTATCCACTGAATAAAAAACACGGCTCCGCCATTTTTGGGTGATGGGTTAGAATTAAAAGCTATTTTAACTATGATTGGTCGGCTTTACCTAATAGCAGTGAAACGAATGAAATAACAGGTTTAAGCGCACCAAAGCGTTTTTTCAAAGGCGATAAATTTATTGATTGCCATATCATTTGAAAGAATTCGGAAGACATGGAATTTTAGTTTTTAAAATAATGGAATTAAATTAAAAGATACCAAAACACTAAATCGTTGAAATTCACACCCACCAGCTAATACTACAAATGTAGATTTAAAGGCGATGAATGCGTAATCAAAATATCACTGATTGCGACCAATTAGCCATCGACAATGGAACGCATTTTCTGGCGGTGGTAATAAATATTTCAACACGAAAATATCAGTTCGTTTTGAAGCGACAGCAATTTTTATAGAAACAAAAGGCGGGCTTGATAATGGCAACGATATCAAGATACCGAAACAAAAGCAGTTATTAATTACCCAACAAACTACGACGATAATAGTGGAATTGAGTTTTCAAATATAGAGTGCTGACGAACTAATTTTTCAACTGGAACTAGGTTAAGTGGTATAAGCCCGTATATTTTAGACACGGGAACTGAAATCGTCATTTATGAAAGTGCTTACAACAAGCAGTTAAAAGCAGTTGATGACGGAGTTATATTTTAATGATTAAAGCGTTAATTCCATTCTTAAAGAATGTTAAAAGCCAGTTATTAATTCTAGCGGTTATATTTGCAGTTGGTGGTGGTGTTTTAATTTACCACGCCGAAAATAGCGCTAAAAGCGTTAAAATTGAAACTAATTATAGAATTAATGGAACAATTGATAAGGAGCGATATTCGCCCCTTAAAACTAATTTAACGGCCTTAATTGGTGGCGGACTACTAATGACACTTAGCGGTGTTTGTATCATCGGCTTTATTTTCAAAAATGGAAGCGCTAATAATCACAAACAATTATTTAATGAAATTAAAGAAATTAAAGAATTATTAAAGGAGCAAAAAAAAGACAATGCAAAATAAAATTATTCAATTCTTAACAAAAAACGGAAAACTAATATTAACTAGATTAACAATTATTCTATTAAATGCACTAGAATTAGTTTTAGTATTTATTCCAACTAAACGGGTTTCACTTGCACCATTAATTAAGTGATTAGAAGATTTTAACAATCGATTATAAAATGACTACAAAAACTATTAAATTAGAAGATAAAATTAAACAACATTTAATTAGATTGTTTGCGGACAAGTTTGTTAATTATTTAGGCGGTAAAGGCTACTTATTAAGCAGTGAAAACGAAGCTATTAATAAGTTTTGGACTAATTGACAAATTAATAGCCACTTCGAACAATTAGTGCATCAAATTATTAGTGAAACAAGTATTAAGGGAGAAGTGGCGGTTGGTATTGAAGCGTTAATTGAAAATGACGAGCAAATATTCGTGGTAAAAGATAATATATTCGCTAAGACTTGACGCTTTAACGAGCTTTATTCAATTACGCTATTAAAAACTATTGTTGTTAGTCAAAACCTTAATTATTACTTATTAGAAACCTGAACTAATGAATATGTGGATCGGCGTTTCTTTACTAATAAACCAACACTAAATAATCGTGGCATTCCATTAGCTTATTCAAGTATTCAATTAAAATTACCGCTAGCTTATCAAAATTTACACGAAGGCATTAAACAGAACCCTTACGGCTTTATTCCTTTTGAAGTTTTTCAAAACTATTATTTTTACAATAAACCCGATGTTAATAAAGCAGAATTAGAAATTGAAAACTACACAGAATATAAAAACTTTGAAATTAACGAATGGGGCACAGGTGGTACTATTCTAGCGTTTAATAACTTAGACCAGTCCACGATGAAAACACTGGCAAACAAAGCGAGTAATTGAATTAAAACATTAAAAAAAGTATTGTTCGGGCAAGGCACTAAGGGAGCAGAAAGTAAAACATTAGAATATGTTAATCCGAACTACCAGATTAATCCGTTTATTGATATGGACAAGTATTATTTAAGTAAAATTTACCAAGCCGTAGGGCTTCAATTTGACACCAAAATAGAAAATTCAACCGCTACCGAAGCATCGCTTAACCACTCATCGCAAGGTAGCACTATTAACCTTAAACGACAAACATTTAACGATGCAATGAACCGACTATTGTTTAAGCTTTTTAGTTTTAGATTTGAAATAAAAGATATGTCGGCGTTTGAATTCACCCTTAACGAAAATACGGCGTTAAACTTAAAAGAAACAACAGAACAAGTTCGGATTGAATTAGAATTAGGTTTAATTAGTAAAAAAGACGCTATTATTAAAATTAATGGATGCAACGAAGAAGAAGCGGGTAATCGTTTAGATAAAATTAACGATGAAAAAATAGAAGCGTTAAAAATGATAAATGAACATTATCCCGCCGCTAGTCAAAACGACGCAAATACGCCACAGAACCAAACGGCATTAACAAACCAGGAAGATAATAACAATGGCATTAACCAAGTTCCAAATAAAACAAATAAACCGCAACAATAACGAACTATTAAAGCTTAACGATAAAAAGACTTTAATATTCCCGTTTGTGTTTTCAAATGGTGCCACTGATCGGACTAATCAAGCATTCGGCCAATTTGGTATGTTAAGGCGACTATTTGATGGCAAAAATGCTGTATTAGTCCGTTGATTAAATAGTCGTAAGCCGCCAAAGACGATTAACGATAAGGTGACCTTAGAATTCCAAGAAGGAATAGCGTTTGAAGGTTATAATTATTCGCACCAATTATTTAATCTGTTTCAAAAAGATGCGGTGACCGACACGATTGAATTATTGAATTATAAAACGCTTAAAATTGTATTAAATGAAAAACAAATTAACGACTGATTTGGTAAAAGCTTCGCATCATTTTTCAGTTTAGAAAATATAGAAATTAACGCATCAGTGGACGATACCTGATTAAGCGTCCTTTACTATATCCCTGAAATGTCTAATGTTGATATCTTTTATATTGAAAGTGCAACGCTTATTAAAGATTTAACGGGCAAGATTGTTAATTGTGAAGTTAATTTACGCAGTTTAACACACGAATTAAGACAATCAGGTCGCTCGGTTGAGCAATGAGTTAATTTTGCTACGCCTGGTGATAAATACGCTATTCCAGTATTAGATAATTCAATAGCTAAAAAGTGAAAAATGGAAGTTAAAGAAACAGAAGGGTTTAAGTTCGTGCAAATTGAAGCGGATAATTTAATATGTGTTAATTCTAATCTTTTAACTGGTCGTCCGCTTAACGCTAATAAAGCTTTAATTGAAATACCACGTGAGCTAGGCATTAGTAATGTTATTAGTCCTATTTTTAACACCGCTAGAAAAACTAATTACTACGTGAAGGAGTGAGTAATGGTGACCGGACAATTTATTAATGACTTTTACGATGCAGGTGCAACGCCAGAATTGATAAGAAACTTAGAAAGAAGTTATAACCCTTTACAGAAACGGCAAGCGACCGCTTTCTTTCAAATTGACACAATATCAAATAATAGCACGCTAGTTAATAATCTTAAAAGAAAATTAAACTGGGAGAATTGAAACACTGAGCAAGTGGCTAATTTTTTATTACCGGTTCGTTTTTTTCAAAGTATTAAAAGCAGTGATAGTTATAAATTCAAAATTGACGGAACAGGCAAAAATGTGCCCGATTGAACCACCGCAATAGTAATTAAGTCCTTTATTGATTTTCTTAATCTTAATAGCTTTTCTTTCCAACAAAATAATAGTTTTAATATGGGATCTAAAATTTATTCACAAAATGCATTAGGGATCTTTGGTAATTTAATTAGCACGGCTATAACGGGTGCTGGTGCTTTAATTGGTGCCTTTGCTGGCGCCAAAGCAGGTAAGCCAACGATCGGTGCTGCTGTTGGTGGTTTTATAGGTCAAGGAGTGGCAAAAGTAGTTGACTCGTTTATTAAACCTTGAAGCACTAATACAAAAATAGAAAACGCCGATAACTTCAAATGATCGTTTTTAATTCCGAAAGTTTTGGTTGATAAAATGAATAAGATTTTCGGGAGTAATAAAATTCCATTATCTTTATTTACAGGTGAAAAAAACGAATTAACCGCCTTAGGAGTTGGCAAATTGCCCGTAGTTTTAACCTTTCAAGTTAGCGATGTATTAGCTAATACAGGCGATAAAACAACATTAGATTTAGTAAGTAAAGGATCAAACTTAGATATTAAAGCTAATTATAAGTTTCAACAAACAACTAAAACATACGCATTAGACTTTTGGCGGTTAGTTGCATTAGGTATGGCAAATGTTCGTTTATCTTTGTTTGATAAAGATAAGAAACTTATTTATACACATTATCAAGCAACACAAGCTAAACATAGCGAGATATTACCAGAAGTAGCAACAGAAAGCGTTATTAGCGATTTAGAAGCGGTGACTAATGAATTACCAATCGGATATTCAAACATTAAAGATCCCAAGCTAGTGCCGAGTAATTTTGAACCAATATTAACTAAGCAAGCGCTAAATGATACTGATATTGTTATTCCGTTCAAAACGGGATTTTTGGATTTACAAACTGGTAATTTGAAGCCTGAAAATGGTGATTTTAATATTCAAAAAATAATTAAAATACAAACTGGAACTAATTTTAATTTGGATCAAGTATTTAGCCAATATCCAACTTTTAAAATTAAATTTAATTATCAATTTTCAATTACGGGTTCTCATCACCAAACTAGCGCTAATCGGTTATTGCAAGGTTCATATGCTTATTTACCAACAATTAACAACTTTATTCAAAATATAATTTTTGAAATTAACAAAGATAATTATAAAAATAATGTTAATAGCTTCAAACAAATAATATTTGATACGACTAATTTTCCTACCAAACAAATTAAATTTATTCAAACACATACAGGGTTAATAAACGATAGAGTCGTTTATACAAATGGTAAAGTTAAATTAGAATATTTATTTAATTTACAAAAATTAGATAATCACACTTATAAAATTAAATTAAGTAATTTTAAGTTATTACAATTCCCGGCAATTACGTCTGGTTATTCTGGTTATTATTGAGAATTAAGTAATTTTACTTATGATGCTAAATTATTAAATTATAATTTTCACTTTTCAATTACGAATTTAGAAATTACAACGGAGGTTTAAAAATGGAATTAACCACTGCCATTTGAAACCAATTAAGGCGTTTAGACTTTAAGAAGCAACATTTAATTATTGTTAATGGTCGTAATATTCAAGCTTCCACTATGGACTGATGAAAGAATACCGAAACTAATAGCACATGAATTAAAAGAATTGAATATACGCCAGTGAATAACTTTAAGGGCTTCGTAGTCGTCTATATTAAAACTATTCAAAAAAGGGCTAATGCAAAAGGCGAGATTAAAACATATACGACAAAAGGCGGACAATTAACTATTCCTGTTAGCTTTAAGCAATTCGTCGTTTCACTAGCTAGTCCGAATAATGTTAATAACCCGTCCGCACCAGACGGAGTAGGGACTAAATTATGGACTTCTGTTAATGCTTTTATTGGCGTTTCACAAGAAGAAGGCGGTGAAGGTGAGCAGGCAAAAATAGTGCAAACTTTCAAAGAACAAAAAAAATTAAGCGGTAAAAGTTATGAAAAAATAACTGGTTGGATCCAAGAAGGTAAAGTTGATAAATTACAAAGAACTATTAACCGCCAGGCAATGATTAAAAGAAAATATAGTCCCGATCAATTATTAACTATGTTTTTACAACGATTAAGGTTCTAATTATGGATACATTAAAAATTAAAAAACACGGCAACACTAGTCGCTTAAAAGGGACTAAAATTACAAAGCCCGACGTTAATTTAATGGCCGATGGCGATCGGCGTTTAGGTAAATGAATGCGCCAAGTTCCAAAAATGAGTTATTTAAAGCTTATAAGGCAGTCGTCTTTACAGGAGCAAATGGCGTTCTTTGATAAGCTAGAAAATTATATGTTAAACATTAAAGAATGGAAGCATTATAACGCTATTAAAAAGTGTGAAAAATATAAGCAGTTAATGTCCTTTCTAAACGAAAGAATGAAAAATACGGCTAAGTTAGACGCCGTTATTGACGAACGGCAAAAAATACAAATTGATTTTCAATTACCAGACGGATGGGAAGGTGAAGCCGACGATATTCAATTGCACGACTTAAAGAAAGACGAAGATAAATAATTATGGATATTAAAAGTGTTAAGTTGCATAGTTATTTAGGTAAGAATTGACGCTATTATTACCAAATATTAAAGTCCATTAGAAACAATGAACCACTACCAATTGAAGTAATTAACGAAGCCGGTGGGCGTAAATGTGGTAAGACTTTTAGCGGTAATGTGTTTAGTTGATTAGCAATTATTTTGTTTCCAAATAAGACTTTTACCATTTACACAATTAGATTATTACAAGACAAACGAAAAGAAAGCTATGACGAGATAATTAAAGTTGCACCTGATGCTGAAAATGTATTATGGCGTTCTAATAAACAACAATTTATTATTCAATCACCAAAAAATAAACAAAGCCAATTTAGATGACAGATCGTCGGTATGTTAGACAGGGGCGTTAAGCGTGGCGTGCAAAAACTAGGACTAGCCCGTTTTGATAGCGACTATGTTTTTATCATTTTTGAAGAAGCAAGCGAATTTACTGAAGAACAAATTCATATGGTTAAGAACGCTTTTAACCTTAGCGATAGAACGCTTTTAATGTATTTTGGTAATCCATACTTTCCACACGCACCATTTTTTCAAAACTTCGCTAAATACTTTCCGTTTCCAAGGCGGATTATGTTTGATAAGTCAAAAGGGCGTGCCTTTAAGCTTTGCATAGCAGAAGGTAAGAAAACATTATTCCAATGAACTAATATTTATTCAATTGTTAATGAACCTTATTTTTCTAAAAATAACCTATTAGAATTAGAAAGCGGTGCTAAGAAACTACCGCTATTAGGTGCTACTTCTTTATATGGTGAACCCTTAGCATTAGCCGGTGCAATTTACCCCGAACAAACATTAAGAAAAATTAAATATTTTACTAATCCGTTATCCGTAGTTAATATTCACGACTACACGATCGACGTATGGGCTGGACTGGACTATGGTTTCACCCGTGATCCTTCCGCTTTCGTTTGAGGGTTCAAAGATACAATAAGCAAAAAAATATTTATTATGGACGCATTCAAAACGAGCTCATCACAAGCGGGCGAGTTTGATACTTTACAATTTGCTAATCAAGTGTATAGTTTTATTACTCAGCACGTCCTTAAATGGTTAAAATTAACAAAGAAACAATTAACAATATGAACTGACTCGCACGCACTCGGTTTAACTAGCTCACTTAATCATCAATTACCGAACCACTTAAAGCACATTATTAGCTTTCGTTCAGTTTCTAAAAAATATGGTGCACCTGTATTAATTATTAATCGGATTGAGAATGTTGTTAATCTAATGAATACAAACAGAATATTAATGCGAACAAATAGCGCTGGTAATCAATTACTTAAAGAAGAATGAGCGGCAAGTGAATGAGATAAAACGGCTACTAGTTATAAACGGGTTTGTCCCGATGCAACAGGCGACCACTTACAGGACGCATTTGAATATGGCGCCTTAGCTTAGTTTCCGTGGCGTATTTGAAACGAAAATATTATTAAAGGTCAATTATATAATCGTGTAGCATTAATGCGTCGGCTGTGTGTTCGTTAATATTAGGATCTAAACCGATATATTGTTTTAGTGTTAATTCTTTTTTTGTTTTACGATCCTGTCCGATTTTTGCACCATTGATAACCGACTTATATACTTTTGCTTCGTTAAATACTTTAATTTTTAATCTTTGCTTTCAATTAACTGACAAAGATAATAACTAAATAACCAATGTCTGTTAGATTAGCGGATGCCTTTCTAAAAGCACCGGCGTTTTCAAACGAAAAATGTTAATCCGATAATATTTATAATCTAGTGTGTTTGTTTCTAACTTATAAATGTTATCGTATTTTTTATAATAAAGATCGCTATTATTTAATAGTTCAAAACCAGGTAATTTTTGATCGCTTAAAATAGCGCCCTTTTTACCGGCATCTCAGTAAATGTTAATTGATTTTGTTAATCGCATATTAAAACTATGGAACCAGCGCTGCTCTTTAACGCAAGAGCAAAAACGCCTATAATTAACCATTTATAGGTTGGAAGAACTTTATCTGGTGCCTCGTATCAGACTTTAACTGATACCTTTTATTGCTTCTCGGGACTAGAACCCGATACTTTATATGTTTAGAACATTTTGCAATAAACCTATTTTGCTTGTCGTATCTTTTAAGACACTGAATAAACTTTCGGTATGTCTTGACCCTATATTTTATTCATTACACCAACGAGGCATATTTTATTTTGGTGGAGAATTGTTGGAATTGAACCAACTACCTACCTGTCAATCGGCAGGACTACCAGTTCTAATTTCGCTAACGAAATATAATGGAACCAGATACATTGACCACTCTGTCATCATCTCCATTTGCCCGATACGCACGGGCAGGCGCCATAAACCCTTTTTCTCTTTATGGAGAACCTTTTTAATATAACATTTTTTTTATTTAATTACTTATTTTATTCTTTTTCTAATAGAAGTAAAACATTTAATTTATCTTTTTGTTTAATCAATAATTTTAATCACATTAAACTAATTAAAATAAAAGTAATTGCAACTAATAAATAGAATACTAATTGTAATAATTCGTTGCTTTTTAGTCCCGCATTAATAAAATGTAATCCGCTTAAAAGCCAATTAAATTATATTCGCTAAGCTTATTTTAATTTGTGATTTTAATAATTTAATCTCTGTTTTTATCATTGTCTTTTTTTCCTTTTTTAATCAAAATATAGTTATTTTCAACTGCTTTAATAATGTCTTCCGTTGTCTTTAATTCTGTTTTGCTTTCAAAATTAAATTTTTGTTGTTTTTCTTTCAATAAAAAATTACTAATATAGTAATCATTAATAGGCTTAATGTTATCTTTGTTTTCGATGTTAGTTAATCCCGACTTTGTCTTTTTAGCTAATTTAATTAAAAACCCGTTTTTTTGATAATGTAGTGCAATATCTTCGCCGTTGCTATGAATAAATTTAATTCCTTTTTCGTTTAATTTTTTACAAAATTCTAATGTCTGCTTTCAATTATAATTATTTTTTTTGTAATAAAAATTATCTCGTTTCCTACCATAGGGTGGGTCAATGAATACAAAGTCGTCGGTGTTATTTCGTCAGGCGTTAATAAAGATACTTTAACGGCGTTATTTGCGCAGTAATTTTTAATTCTAAGCAAATACTCCACTAACTTATTTATTTTGTTAATTTTTAGATAATCAATAATTAAATTATCTTTTGAATATATTTTGTTATCTAAAATTGGGACGGCGTCCATATCAAAATTTAAGTCCAATAATCTCGGGAAGACTATTAACTCCTGCGTAATCAATCATAATAACGCCTTAGTATAACCAAATTCAGTTTTATTAAATTTATCTTTAATCACTTTGCATTGCTCTTTATGATTATTAAAATAATACATTTTGAATAATAGTTCAATTTCAACAAATAGGCGTTTTTTATCAGGGATCAATTTTCAATGCTTCCAAAACCACATTAAATAAATATTGTTATCTCACACTACCGCCTTTTGTGGTTGTAGTGAGAATAACAGAACCACTGCCGACAAATGGTTCAATATAGCGCCCTTTAATTGGTGGAATAAAGGGTATTATTTCAGTTAAAACTCTACGCTTTGAACCAAAATAAGTTAATAGTGTGTCTAATGTTTTCATATCTTTACATTTTTAAGCATTTAATATCGTCTTTCAAAACACACACTAATGCGCTTTCTAATTCGTCTTTATCAATATTAAAATTATCTAAAACTAATTGTTTATAAATTGATAATTGAATACCATAATTAAGAACGTAATAATTACGCTTCTGTTTGCTTCCGCTACTTTTTCAATCAATAACAATATATTTATTAGTTTCTTTATCAAAAAGTAAGGCGTCAATTGTTCCACATAATGCAACTTTCGCCATTGAAAAGTCAGCGACTAGCTTTAATTCAGTTGCTACTAATTCAAAACGGGATTTAACTTTGTCTCATCAATTCTTAAAACTTTTACCAAAAGCGTAATAATCTACTTCTCTAAAACAACTATAATCGGCGTTCTTATTAACAATTAACTCTTCAATAAAGGCGTGGGTTTGTGTTCCTTTATTAGCGGCAGCATTTAACATTGCTCGGCTTTCTTGTTTTAGAATTAAAAAGTTTTTGCGGCTTCAAGCATTAACACTTGATGCGCTCATTGCTTCCTTATTTTTGTAGGTGTAAATATGCTTATCAGGGTAGAATTTAAGCAAATTAAATTTTTGATTTAATTTATAAAAGTCGTTTAATAAATATTTATATTTTTCATTTATAAACATATTTAATTACCTGTAATTTCTAAAATCAATTTATCGTCTTTAATATGGAGCTCGTTTTCGAGCTCCGTTAGTTTTTCAAATTCAAAGCTTTTAATTTTTTTTCCGTTAAATTGAATTTCTAATTTTTTGAATTTTTTATAAAAAAGCGTTGCCATCGTTTATTCTCAATCAATCTTAACTTCTGTTTTTGTTTTTTTTACGCTTTTTTCTATGTCACTTTCTCTTAATACTGGTTGCTCTTGTTGCACTGGTTGTGTTATTTCTTTAATTCTTAAAAATGTTTCTGGACTAAATTTATTTCATTTTTGATTGATTACAATAAAAGACGTTCCAACCTTAGTAATATTATCAAATGTTTTATAGTGAATACCAGAAACTTTTAATTGATCGACAAACGCTTTTTTAACCTTATCAAACAATAACCCGTCTCTTACTTCAAATAATCGTTTAAGCACTTCTAAACGCTCACCTGGTTTTAATTTAATCGTTCAATTACGAGTTCGTGTTTCTGTAATTCCTTTATCATTTTTTTTGCTATTGCCGTACGCATCAGCAATGAAATTTGGCGTGTATTCGCTAATTTCATGACCATATACTAATAATTCGCCTTTTTCGTTAAATTCGGCATTCAAATTTTCGTTTAATGTAATAATTCCTTTTGCTTCAATAATCATAATATTTACTCCTTTAATTTAATTATTTTTATTTTCTTTTTTTATTTGTCTAATAACAACGTCCTCGTTAATTAATGTTGTCCGTTGATATTTTGCTTTTAATTTTTCTATTTTGGTTTTATCTAATTGAAACTCGTGCGTTAAAATACCGCTTCAATCTGTCGTCTTTCTATGTGTTGGATAACGATAATATATAGTATTATTACCAATTCTGTATTTTGACGCTTTATCGATTTTTTGAACCAACTCTAATTTTAATTGTTTAAGTTTTAATTCGATTGCTTCTTTTTCAATTTTTAATTTAATCAATTCTTTAATTAATTCGTTAATCATTTCTTTTATCTCCTATTTTCTTTATTAACTTTATTAAATAAAATAGGCGGGTAGTTTATTATGTATTTTGTAATAAAAAAGGTGCATTATTAAAATATGGAACCCGCCTATTGTCTAGACTGGCGACTTTTAGCGTCATTCACCCCAGGACAAAGTTTTAATTAACTTGTTTTTTTTCTTGTTTATTGATATTTAATAATCGGATACTATGAATGTTTCGATGAATGCGTTGTAGAGCTAAGTCAATTTTTCCTACTAACGATCTATTTTGTAATTTAATTTCACTATCTGCTCTCTGCATTACATTTCCAATTGATGCTTCTAACGCTTTAATTTGTTTTTCTAACGCTTTAATTTGTTTTTTTAACTCAATCACTCCCGACCCTTCATCGAAACCTTGATCGATCATAAAGTCTAAAATTTGTTTTCTTGTTAATATTTTTCCTGCTAACGCTTTATTTTTTGCTTTAACAAACTCTGCTGTTTGTTCAGCAAAGTTAATTAAAATATTTTGAAACTTACCTTCAAAACTATTAACTTTTTTTGCTAACGCTTTATTTTGTTTTTCTAACGCTTCAATTTTAGAAATATCGGCTGGTGCCCCTGGTTCACCTTTTGCTCCTGGTGCTCCTGGTGTTCCTTGTGCACCAGTTTCGCCTGTATCACCTTTTGGACCTTGTGGACCTGTATCACCTTTGTCACCTTCAACTCCGATTGTTTGTCCTGGTTCGCCTCGTGGGCCGACTGGTCCTGTTGCACCTTGTGGTCCGGCTGGTCCTGTTGATTCTTGAACCAGTTTAATTTGTGTTTGTAAGTTGGTAATTTCTTTATTTGAATTACCAACTTTTACCAATAACCCAATCGTTAATAAGCTAGCGATTAGCATCATTGTTCCAACCGCTATTTGCGGTCAATATTTTTTAATTATTTTTTGCATTGTCTTTCTCCTTTTTTGCTTTGTTAAAAATTTTCTCTTTATGTAATCTTCACCCTTGCAGATTTCTTACCAACTTTATTTTTTCAGGTAAAATTGATTGTTCTAAATCTCATATTGCTCCGATCGTTTCAATTTCTTTACTTTCTATAAACCATTGATAAAATGATATATTTAATTTTTTGCACGTATCTTCAATAGGAATATCGTTATTGTAATCTTTAACTATTACCTGTTGCATTTTTGATCGTTTAATATCAATTTGTTTATAGTTGTATTCGTTAATATCTTTAATTTTAATCATTATTTAATTACCTTTTTTATTTCAATTTTTATTAATGTATTCTTCGACTTCTTCTTTCGTTTCAAACGAAACTGGATCGGTCATTAAATAACTATTAAATAGTTCAAACCCCCAATAATTCGTTCAAGGTTCATTAAGGCGTTTATTTGGCGATCATTCCAAAACTGAAAACGCTAATTTTACTTTCGCATTAGAATTATTTGGTTCGTTATTTTCTAAAATTATTTTGTATCTTTTGCGAGGGATCATATCTAATTTGATCGCTTTAACAATATATTTATCGTCTTTATTTGGAATAATAATTTCTATTCATTTAATTTTCATTTTTATTAACCTTTTTTTACTCATCTCCTAGATTGTAAAAGTCGCTCAATTCGTTTAATTTTGCGTCTAATTCGTCGTCTAATAATTCTTGTTCTACCGCTGCTTTTAACGCTGCTGTTGCTTTTTCTACAATATAATTGCTTCCTTTTTCAACTAAATAGTACTCTATTATTGCTAGTCCGTGATAGATATATTTATTTTTTAGTGAATGTAAATATTCCATTTCGTCAATAGTTTTTAATAATTCTATAAAACTTATATTTTTTAATTCTTTTAACATTATTTCACACTTTCCAATTCTCATTTTTTAATCAGTAATTCAGCGCTTAATTCTTTTTTTAAGCAATCATTACAAGTTTTATTTAGTAGCGGGCAGTGTTTTTCAACTGCCGCTCATAAAACGCTTATTTGTTCTGTAATTGTTAATTTATTATTCATTGTTAAATTCCTTTTTTTATAATCGGCAATTACTTCTTTTAATGCTTCTTCGATTAGTTTGGTTGGTAATGGCACGTCCATTGTTCCATAATTTCAACGGGTAAATAATTTTCCGTCTCTATATACTCTTACTGCAACGCTTTTATTGTTGAATATTGCTAATCAACGACCGATTTTAATTCTAGTTTTTCCATTTACTTTTTCAATACCATTTAATGCGTGGCAAGCAAAGCACTGAGTGCTAAAATAACCATTTCGTCCAATTTCGTTTGTTAGTCAGGGTTTGTGTTTATAACAAATTTCGTATCCCTTACTTTTTAATTCTTTAATATATTTTTCCATATTTTTTACCTTTTTCTTTTGCGCTACCTTTGCGCTTTATAAATATTATACACTTTTTTTTATTTTTTTTTATTTTAATATTAGTCCGTGTTAATCGTTATTTTTGATATTAAAAAGATATTAAATTATTTTTTTTTATTTATTTTAATCTTTAATTACGACTAGAATAATCGGCTAGATTATTAATTCCTTTTATTCAAACAACATTTAATTTAATGTTATTTTGTTCGGCGATTCATCACGCCAATTTTGCATATCTTCCAGCGCTAGTTTTTGAATTAAAAACGCCTTTGTGAGCAGTTAAAACGGCGCAATCGGTTTTAACGATCAATTGTTTAATTCCATTTTCTTTTGCTCAAAATAAAGCACTCAATAGTCCAAATGCTTCAATTTCAATTTGTCAATTAATTTTTCGGTTAAATTTTTCAAATAAAACTTTTCCGGTTGTTTCACAAACGCCGGCAACTTTAAAGTGTTTTAAACTTCCGTCGATGTGAATAATTGTTTGTTTTTTAATCATATTATCAACCAGCATTTCAAAAGTTTGCCATTTTTTCTTTTAATCTTTTAAGTTCTTTTGCGATTTCTTCTGGTGTTTTAATAAACGCCATTTTTGAATATTTAATCATTCCAAAACGAACTATCGTTCCAATTTTAGAATCATAAGTATTTGCCTTATTATCTAATCATCATTCGCACGTGGAGATACTTTCTATTCCGTCGTTCATTCAGTGATCAGATTTTCTAATTAAAGTAGTTTTATCGACACTTTGTCAATATTCGCTACCGCTATTTGAAGAATAAATTTTTGTAAATTTTGAAAAGTCAATGTTTTTTTCTTCAATTTGCGTAAAAATTGCTTTTGTATTTAAATGATAATTTGATTTGTTAATTTTTTCCATATTTTTTTAATTAGCACCTTTTTTGCTATATAAATATTATACACTTTTTTTTATTTTTTTTATTTTTTTTATAAGTTAATATTAGTCCGTATTTATCGGTGTTTATTTAATTAAAAAAATTTAATAATTAAATGTTTTAATCAATTATTCTATTTTTTTTATTTATTTTTTGTATAAAAAACATAATAAATTATTAACTTTTAACTGCTTTTTGCTATAATAAAATTATAGTTTTCAAACAGAATTATTAGTCGCTATATTAAAATTTCATATCATTTTTTTTATAGTAGTTTTAACGATAACCATCGGCTAATCTCAGCGTTTTAATATCATTTTTTTACAAAAAACACTATTTTTTAACATTAAATAACAATCGCTAAAAGTTAATAAATGCTCTGTGTGCGTTAATTAAAATTTTAATTTACTAAAAAAATAAATAACAATTAAATATCATTTTTTTTATAGTAGTTTTAACGATAACCATCGGGCGATTTACGCCTTCTAATAACAAAAATAACATAAATAACAAGCTAATAATAATAGGATTATAACTATATTTAGTAATAAATATATTTAATAAATTAAATATAATTTGGGTATGCTTTCAAATTCTTAATAATTCCACTAATTAAAAATAATTTTAATGTATAATTTTATTGAAGTTGTAGCGAACTTTGATCGCTAAAATAGGAGTTTAATATTATGAGTATTGACGAAAATAACAAAGTGGCTGACACTTTACCAAAACAAACAGATGATAAAACGGACTTAGCTTTTATTAAATTACGAAAAGAATTAAAGCAATTGAAAACCAAGAATGCAGTTTTAAGCGAAGAAAACCAAAATTATAAAATAGAGACATATAAAAGTGTGTTTATTAAACAAGGTGGCCGAAATAACGCATTTAAGGCGTGGTTAAAAGTAAATGGTGAAGTCTTAGAAGACGGATTAGAATCCGTTAATTGAAAACAACAAAAGAAAGAACCACGATTATTTATTTAATATTGAAGAAGCCAAATCGTCTAATGACGGCATTAATTCAGGTAAAATTGATGACGGACTTGGTGGTTTTGGGCTTAAAAAATAATAATAATTAATCGTTTAATTAAAAAGGTTAATTAAAATGGCTTATCCAGACAACATATTCAACTTCAAACTTAACGGAGTTGCTATTAGTGGGAATAAATTATATTCCCAATTAGGAATTGTACCGAGTGAAACGGGACATTTTCGAAAATTAGGGTTAATTTTAGATCGTTTGCCAGAATCGGGGCAAACACTACAATTTACTATTCCAAAAAGACAAAAGTTAAAGAAAGTTAAAAACGTTCCATATATTACACAAACAGACGCCTGAGCTAATCCGTTTGAAGGTTATAAATTTGAAATTACATTTAAACCGGGTTATTGATGAGCTGCTAGTGGTGATGAAATGAGTAAAGAATTATTTTTACTAGCAAATAGTATCCAAGGACACATTTTTGCATCACGACTAATGGAAAAAGGGCGTTATGAGGACATTAACTATGTTAAAACGGCTAAAACATTTTTAGATGCAAATAAAGCTAATAATGTAATTGAATTATTAACAACTGATTTAACTAATTTAGATAGCGCAAAAGCAGTTAAAATTTACGAAACATTTTTAGAAATGATTAAAAAAGTTCGTAAAACAAGCAATGATATTACGGCTAGCTTAGGAACTAATTTAGTACCAAAATTAAAAGTATCAATTAGTCCTGATATGCGTATGGCTTTACAAATGGCGTTATTTACAAAAGCTATTAATCCCGTTTATATTTTAGAAGACGGCGAAAAGAATATGGTAATTGACGGCGTTAAATTACACACTTTAAATGTGTTTGGTTCTAATATTACTTATTCCGATCTTGTAAGTGTTGATGCAACTAAGTTCCACGCTTATTTATTGTAGATTTAGGAGAAAACACACCCGCAATTGCTTATCGTGGTGGTAAAAACTACGCTCAAACAAAACACAAGATTAATTTAATGGCAGGACTTAGTCACGCTTCCTTCCGTTCTAGTGAAGCGGTTGGTGTTTGAAATGATATCGCTAAATTCTGTGTTTATGGAATTTATACAACAACACCTCCAAGCAAATAACATTTGAAATTAAAATTAAAAAATAATTAAATGTTATAAAATATAAATGTGGTAGAGTCCCGTAAGATTTGCTTATGGAACTACACACACCCGAAGGGACGGACTAGCCTGAGTGTTAGCCGCCCTTCAAAGGGACTAAAATGCTATTAATTTACGATCAAACTAAAACCGATTTTAATACTTTTGAAAAGCAACAAAAGCGTTTTTATTAAAGATTAAAACCGACTTTGGAATTACAATTGAAGAAAACGACGAACTATTACCAAGCGCCTTTATTAAGCGCAAATAGTAGTTTAATAGGTGCAGCACCGGCGGACGATTGACAAATTACGCCGAATTTAGCGCTTTAAGTGCCCAACAACAGGGACTAGTAATTAACGCATTAGCAATAATGGTTGATTATGCAATTAAAAATGGTGTATTTAACGAAGGGACAAGCGTTAGCGGTTCTAGTGGTGGTGTTTCTAGTTCGATATCAAACCAACGAGACGGAGCGTTCATTCCGTCAAAGGCATTAAAATTATTGGAAGTAGCAAACTTGTTAAGCCCAACAATTTTAATCGTCACTAATGATCCACAAACAGGCGACGACTTATCAATTAGCGTTGATACTTGAAATGCGTGAAAAAAACAAGCATTAATTGATATTGACACACTAATTAGACAACGAGCGGTGTTATTCAAAGGTGACAAAGGCGACAAAGGCGATAAAGGTGATACCGGAGCACAAGGTATAACCGCCGGATACAAAGTTTTAGGAGTTCCTTCAACTGGTGATTTTTCAGTTAAAATTAGCGGCGAAAGCGGTGGAAGAGCTAAAAGTAATATTTATGTTGCTGACACAGGCAATATTTTCTTAGATACATCGGCAATTACCGACACTGGTAAAGTCAATACGCCGCAGTTGAGAATTGACGGCGTTGGCGATACTGCACTAGCTAATAAAGAGCCTTTATGGCTAAATAATGTTGTTTGATGAGGCCTATTAAAAAGATTATTAGCGTTAAAAGCTAATTCGGCCGATGTTTATACAAAAACAGAGACCGATAATAAACTAGCGACTAAGGCCACTACAACGGCGTTAAACACACAAAAAACAGATTTAGAAGCAAAGATAGCGTTAAAGCGTGATATTAGCGATAGTTATACAAAGGCCGAAGTTGATACTAAAATTGCTGCTGCTGGTGGTTCTAATGTTTATACAAAAGAAGAAACGGACCAAAAAATCTCCAAATTAGAGGGTTCGGGCGTAGATTTACAAAAAATTATACCTTTACAAAACGAATTAGAAATAGCGACTGATATTCTTGTATCAATACCGCATTTTACCTTCCCATCTGCGACTGATTTAACAACTTCTAAAAACTATTATTTGAATACAATTATTAAATATGATTTAGTAGTAGGAGATTATTTTAAACTTACCTTTCCTGTGGGTTGAACTTTAAGTAACAATTCTAGCGATAATATTAAAGTTGCTGGTAAAACATTTTTATTAAAATTATCGTCTTCTTCCCTTGGAAGTTCTAAATGAATTTTAGCCAAAGGCTACGAAAACGGCGACACTACTAAGCAAGCAGTTGAAATAGCAATTGGTGCTTATGGTTCTTTTCTTTTTTATTTTTTTTCACAAATAACAATTAAGCCCGAAGATTGAGTGCCTGGTGGTAATGTGTCTGCTTCTAATAAATTCCTTAGAACAAAGGACATTTTAGAAGTCGCCCAAACAAAAAAACGACTAGCATTATACCCAAGAGAGACCGCTACATTTGCGTCTGTTGGTGTTAATTTTGGAATTAAATATGAAAAATTAGCTAATTCAAAAGTTCGTGTTCGTGGTAATCGTATCCACTGAATAAAAAACACGGCTCCGCCATATTTTGGTGGTGATGGGTTAGAATTAAAAGCTTATTTTAACTATGATTGAAGTGCTTTGCCGTATAGCGACGAAACAAACGAAATAACAGGTTTAAGCGCACCAAAAAGATTTTTTAAAGGTGATAAATTACTAATAGATTGTCATATTCATTTAAAAGAATTTGGTCGCCACGGCTTATTTTTAGTTTTTAAACATAATGGAATTAAATTAAAAGTTAGCGATAGTAAAACACTAAATCTTTGAAATTCACACCCACCAGCTAATACTACAAATGTAGATTTAAAGGGTGAATGAATGAGAAATCAAAACTTAACAGATTGCGACCAACTAGCGATAGGGCAATGAAACCCATATGTTAGTGGTGGAAATAAATACTTCATCACTAAAATATCAGTTCGTTTTGAAGATAGTGGTATTTTTATAGAAACAACGGGAGGGCTTGATAACGGCGATGATATTAATGATACTAAAACAAAAGCAGTTATTAATTACCCAACAAACTACGACGATAATAGTGGAATTGAGTTTTCAAATATAGAGTGCTGACGAACTAATTTTTCAACTGGAACTAGGTTAAGTGGTATAAGCCCGTATATTTTAGACACGGGAACTGAAATCGTCATTTATGAAAGTGCTTACAACAAGCAGTTAAAAGCAGTTGATGACGGAGTTATATTTTAATGATTAAAGCGTTAATTCCATTCTTAAAGAATGTTAAAAGCCAGTTATTAATTCTAGCGGTTATATTTGCAGTTGGTGGTGGTGTTTTAATTTACCACGCCGAAAATAGCGCTAAAAGCGTTAAAATTGAAACTAATTATAGAATTAATGGAACAATTGATAAGGAGCGATATTCGCCCCTTAAAACTAATTTAACGGCCTTAATTGGTGGCGGACTACTAATGACACTTAGCGGTGTTTGTATCATCGGCTTTATTTTCAAAAATGGAAGCGCTAATAATCACAAACAATTATTTAATGAAATTAAAGAAATTAAAGAATTATTAAAGGAGCAAAAAAAAGACAATGCAAAATAAAATTATTCAATTCTTAACAAAAAACGGAAAACTAATATTAACTAGATTAACAATTATTCTATTAAATGCACTAGAATTAGTTTTAGTATTTATTCCAACTAAACGGGTTTCACTTGCACCATTAATTAAGTGATTAGAAGATTTTAACAATCGATTATAAAATGACTACAAAAACTATTAAATTAGAAGATAAAATTAAACAACATTTAATTAGATTGTTTGCGGACAAGTTTGTTAATTATTTAGGCGGTAAAGGCTACTTATTAAGCAGTGAAAACGAAGCTATTAATAAGTTTTGGACTAATTGACAAATTAATAGCCACTTCGAACAATTAGTGCATCAAATTATTAGTGAAACAAGTATTAAGGGAGAAGTGGCGGTTGGTATTGAAGCGTTAATTGAAAATGACGAGCAAATATTCGTGGTAAAAGATAATATATTCGCTAAGACTTGACGCTTTAACGAGCTTTATTCAATTACGCTATTAAAAACTATTGTTGTTAGTCAAAACCTTAATTATTACTTATTAGAAACCTGAACTAATGAATATGTGGATCGGCGTTTCTTTACTAATAAACCAACACTAAATAATCGTGGCATTCCATTAGCTTATTCAAGTATTCAATTAAAATTACCGCTAGCTTATCAAAATTTACACGAAGGCATTAAACAGAACCCTTACGGCTTTATTCCTTTTGAAGTTTTTCAAAACTATTATTTTTACAATAAACCCGATGTTAATAAAGCAGAATTAGAAATTGAAAACTACACAGAATATAAAAACTTTGAAATTAACGAATGGGGCACAGGTGGTACTATTCTAGCGTTTAATAACTTAGACCAGTCCACGATGAAAACACTGGCAAACAAAGCGAGTAATTGAATTAAAACATTAAAAAAAGTATTGTTCGGGCAAGGCACTAAGGGAGCAGAAAGTAAAACATTAGAATATGTTAATCCGAACTACCAGATTAATCCGTTTATTGATATGGACAAGTATTATTTAAGTAAAATTTACCAAGCCGTAGGGCTTCAATTTGACACCAAAATAGAAAATTCAACCGCTACCGAAGCATCGCTTAACCACTCATCGCAAGGTAGCACTATTAACCTTAAACGACAAACATTTAACGATGCAATGAACCGACTATTGTTTAAGCTTTTTAGTTTTAGATTTGAAATAAAAGATATGTCGGCGTTTGAATTCACCCTTAACGAAAATACGGCGTTAAACTTAAAAGAAACAACAGAACAAGTTCGGATTGAATTAGAATTAGGTTTAATTAGTAAAAAAGACGCTATTATTAAAATTAATGGATGCAACGAAGAAGAAGCGGGTAATCGTTTAGATAAAATTAACGATGAAAAAATAGAAGCGTTAAAAATGATAAATGAACATTATCCCGCCGCTAGTCAAAACGACGCAAATACGCCACAGAACCAAACGGCATTAACAAACCAGGAAGATAATAACAATGGCATTAACCAAGTTCCAAATAAAACAAATAAACCGCAACAATAACGAACTATTAAAGCTTAACGATAAAAAGACTTTAATATTCCCGTTTGTGTTTTCAAATGGTGCCACTGATCGGACTAATCAAGCATTCGGCCAATTTGGTATGTTAAGGCGACTATTTGATGGCAAAAATGCTGTATTAGTCCGTTGATTAAATAGTCGTAAGCCGCCAAAGACGATTAACGATAAGGTGACCTTAGAATTCCAAGAAGGAATAGCGTTTGAAGGTTATAATTATTCGCACCAATTATTTAATCTGTTTCAAAAAGATGCGGTGACCGACACGATTGAATTATTGAATTATAAAACGCTTAAAATTGTATTAAATGAAAAACAAATTAACGACTGATTTGGTAAAAGCTTCGCATCATTTTTCAGTTTAGAAAATATAGAAATTAACGCATCAGTGGACGATACCTGATTAAGCGTCCTTTACTATATCCCTGAAATGTCTAATGTTGATATCTTTTATATTGAAAGTGCAACGCTTATTAAAGATTTAACGGGCAAGATTGTTAATTGTGAAGTTAATTTACGCAGTTTAACACACGAATTAAGACAATCAGGTCGCTCGGTTGAGCAATGAGTTAATTTTGCTACGCCTGGTGATAAATACGCTATTCCAGTATTAGATAATTCAATAGCTAAAAAGTGAAAAATGGAAGTTAAAGAAACAGAAGGGTTTAAGTTCGTGCAAATTGAAGCGGATAATTTAATATGTGTTAATTCTAATCTTTTAACTGGTCGTCCGCTTAACGCTAATAAAGCTTTAATTGAAATACCACGTGAGCTAGGCATTAGTAATGTTATTAGTCCTATTTTTAACACCGCTAGAAAAACTAATTACTACGTGAAGGAGTGAGTAATGGTGACCGGACAATTTATTAATGACTTTTACGATGCAGGTGCAACGCCAGAATTGATAAGAAACTTAGAGAAGAAGTTATAACCCTTTACAGAAACGGCAAGCGACCGCTTTCTTTCAAATTGACACAATATCAAATAATAGCACGCTAGTTAATAATCTTAAAAGAAAATTAAACTGGGAGAATTGAAACACTGAGCAAGTGGCTAATTTTTTATTACCGGTTCGTTTTTTTCAAAGTATTAAAAGCAGTGATAGTTATAAATTCAAAATTGACGGAACAGGCAAAAATGTGCCCGATTGAACCACCGCAATAGTAATTAAGTCCTTTATTGATTTTCTTAATCTTAATAGCTTTTCTTTCCAACAAAATAATAGTTTTAATATGGGATCTAAAATTTATTCACAAAATGCATTAGGGATCTTTGGTAATTTAATTAGCACGGCTATAACGGGTGCTGGTGCTTTAATTGGTGCCTTTGCTGGCGCCAAAGCAGGTAAGCCAACGATCGGTGCTGCTGTTGGTGGTTTTATAGGTCAAGGAGTGGCAAAAGTAGTTGACTCGTTTATTAAACCTTGAAGCACTAATACAAAAATAGAAAACGCCGATAACTTCAAATGATCGTTTTTAATTCCGAAAGTTTTGGTTGATAAAATGAATAAGATTTTCGGGAGTAATAAAATTCCATTATCTTTATTTACAGGTGAAAAAAACGAATTAACCGCCTTAGGAGTTGGCAAATTGCCCGTAGTTTTAACCTTTCAAGTTAGCGATGTATTAGCTAATACAGGCGATAAAACAACATTAGATTTAGTAAGTAAAGGATCAAACTTAGATATTAAAGCTAATTATAAGTTTCAACAAACAACTAAAACATACGCATTAGACTTTTGGCGGTTAGTTGCATTAGGTATGGCAAATGTTCGTTTATCTTTGTTTGATAAAGATAAGAAACTTATTTATACACATTATCAAGCAACACAAGCTAAACATAGCGAGATATTACCAGAAGTAGCAACAGAAAGCGTTATTAGCGATTTAGAAGCGGTGACTAATGAATTACCAATCGGATATTCAAACATTAAAGATCCCAAGCTAGTGCCGAGTAATTTTGAACCAATATTAACTAAGCAAGCGCTAAATGATACTGATATTGTTATTCCGTTCAAAACGGGATTTTTGGATTTACAAACTGGTAATTTGAAGCCTGAAAATGGTGATTTTAATATTCAAAAAATAATTAAAATACAAACTGGAACTAATTTTAATTTGGATCAAGTATTTAGCCAATATCCAACTTTTAAAATTAAATTTAATTATCAATTTTCAATTACGGGTTCTCATCACCAAACTAGCGCTAATCGGTTATTGCAAGGTTCATATGCTTATTTACCAACAATTAACAACTTTATTCAAAATATAATTTTTGAAATTAACAAAGATAATTATAAAAATAATGTTAATAGCTTCAAACAAATAATATTTGATACGACTAATTTTCCTACCAAACAAATTAAATTTATTCAAACACATACAGGGTTAATAAACGATAGAGTCGTTTATACAAATGGTAAAGTTAAATTAGAATATTTATTTAATTTACAAAAATTAGATAATCACACTTATAAAATTAAATTAAGTAATTTTAAGTTATTACAATTCCCGGCAATTACGTCTGGTTATTCTGGTTATTATTGAGAATTAAGTAATTTTACTTATGATGCTAAATTATTAAATTATAATTTTCACTTTTCAATTACGAATTTAGAAATTACAACGGAGGTTTAAAAATGGAATTAACCACTGCCATTTGAAACCAATTAAGGCGTTTAGACTTTAAGAAGCAACATTTAATTATTGTTAATGGTCGTAATATTCAAGCTTCCACTATGGACTGATGAAAGAATACCGAAACTAATAGCACATGAATTAAAAGAATTGAATATACGCCAGTGAATAACTTTAAGGGCTTCGTAGTCGTCTATATTAAAACTATTCAAAAAAGGGCTAATGCAAAAGGCGAGATTAAAACATATACGACAAAAGGCGGACAATTAACTATTCCTGTTAGCTTTAAGCAATTCGTCGTTTCACTAGCTAGTCCGAATAATGTTAATAACCCGTCCGCACCAGACGGAGTAGGGACTAAATTATGGACTTCTGTTAATGCTTTTATTGGCGTTTCACAAGAAGAAGGCGGTGAAGGTGAGCAGGCAAAAATAGTGCAAACTTTCAAAGAACAAAAAAAATTAAGCGGTAAAAGTTATGAAAAAATAACTGGTTGGATCCAAGAAGGTAAAGTTGATAAATTACAAAGAACTATTAACCGCCAGGCAATGATTAAAAGAAAATATAGTCCCGATCAATTATTAACTATGTTTTTACAACGATTAAGGTTCTAATTATGGATACATTAAAAATTAAAAAACACGGCAACACTAGTCGCTTAAAAGGGACTAAAATTACAAAGCCCGACGTTAATTTAATGGCCGATGGCGATCGGCGTTTAGGTAAATGAATGCGCCAAGTTCCAAAAATGAGTTATTTAAAGCTTATAAGGCAGTCGTCTTTACAGGAGCAAATGGCGTTCTTTGATAAGCTAGAAAATTATATGTTAAACATTAAAGAATGGAAGCATTATAACGCTATTAAAAAGTGTGAAAAATATAAGCAGTTAATGTCCTTTCTAAACGAAAGAATGAAAAATACGGCTAAGTTAGACGCCGTTATTGACGAACGGCAAAAAATACAAATTGATTTTCAATTACCAGACGGATGGGAAGGTGAAGCCGACGATATTCAATTGCACGACTTAAAGAAAGACGAAGATAAATAATTATGGATATTAAAAGTGTTAAGTTGCATAGTTATTTAGGTAAGAATTGACGCTATTATTACCAAATATTAAAGTCCATTAGAAACAATGAACCACTACCAATTGAAGTAATTAACGAAGCCGGTGGGCGTAAATGTGGTAAGACTTTTAGCGGTAATGTGTTTAGTTGATTAGCAATTATTTTGTTTCCAAATAAGACTTTTACCATTTACACAATTAGATTATTACAAGACAAACGAAAAGAAAGCTATGACGAGATAATTAAAGTTGCACCTGATGCTGAAAATGTATTATGGCGTTCTAATAAACAACAATTTATTATTCAATCACCAAAAAATAAACAAAGCCAATTTAGATGACAGATCGTCGGTATGTTAGACAGGGCGTTAAGCGTGGCGTGCAAAAACTAGGACTAGCCCGTTTTGATAGCGACTATGTTTTTATCATTTTTGAAGAAGCAAGCGAATTTACTGAAGAACAAATTCATATGGTTAAGAACGCTTTTAACCTTAGCGATAGAACGCTTTTAATGTATTTTGGTAATCCATACTTTCCACACGCACCATTTTTTCAAAACTTCGCTAAATACTTTCCGTTTCCAAGGCGGATTATGTTTGATAAGTCAAAAGGGCGTGCCTTTAAGCTTTGCATAGCAGAAGGTAAGAAAACATTATTCCAATGAACTAATATTTATTCAATTGTTAATGAACCTTATTTTTCTAAAAATAACCTATTAGAATTAGAAAGCGGTGCTAAGAAACTACCGCTATTAGGTGCTACTTCTTTATATGGTGAACCCTTAGCATTAGCCGGTGCAATTTACCCCGAACAAACATTAAGAAAAATTAAATATTTTACTAATCCGTTATCCGTAGTTAATATTCACGACTACACGATCGACGTATGGGCTGGACTGGACTATGGTTTCACCCGTGATCCTTCCGCTTTCGTTTGAGGGTTCAAAGATACAATAAGCAAAAAAATATTTATTATGGACGCATTCAAAACGAGCTCATCACAAGCGGGCGAGTTTGATACTTTACAATTTGCTAATCAAGTGTATAGTTTTATTACTCAGCACGTCCTTAAATGGTTAAAATTAACAAAGAAACAATTAACAATATGAACTGACTCGCACGCACTCGGTTTAACTAGCTCACTTAATCATCAATTACCGAACCACTTAAAGCACATTATTAGCTTTCGTTCAGTTTCTAAAAAATATGGTGCACCTGTATTAATTATTAATCGGATTGAGAATGTTGTTAATCTAATGAATACAAACAGAATATTAATGCGAACAAATAGCGCTGGTAATCAATTACTTAAAGAAGAATGAGCGGCAAGTGAATGAGATAAAACGGCTACTAGTTATAAACGGGTTTGTCCCGATGCAACAGGCGACCACTTACAGGACGCATTTGAATATGGCGCCTTAGCTTAGTTTCCGTGGCGTATTTGAAACGAAACAATACTCGGTGGTATGTTTATACCATTTNATTACCAATCGGATATTCAAACATTAAAGATCCCAAGCTAGTGCCGAGTAATTTTGAACCAATATTAACTAAGCAAGCGCTAAATGATACTGATATTGTTATTCCGTTCAAAACGGGATTTTTGGATTTACAAACTGGTAATTTGAAGCCTGAAAATGGTGATTTTAATATTCAAAAAATAATTAAAATACAAACTGGAACTAATTTTAATTTGGATCAAGTATTTAGCCAATATCCAACTTTTAAAATTAAATTTAATTATCAATTTTCAATTACGGGTTCTCATCACCAAACTAGCGCTAATCGGTTATTGCAAGGTTCATATGCTTATTTACCAACAATTAACAACTTTATTCAAAATATAATTTTTGAAATTAACAAAGATAATTATAAAAATAATGTTAATAGCTTCAAACAAATAATATTTGATACGACTAATTTTCCTACCAAACAAATTAAATTTATTCAAACACATACAGGGTTAATAAACGATAGAGTCGTTTATACAAATGGTAAAGTTAAATTAGAATATTTATTTAATTTACAAAAATTAGATAATCACACTTATAAAATTAAATTAAGTAATTTTAAGTTATTACAATTCCCGGCAATTACGTCTGGTTATTCTGGTTATTATTGAGAATTAAGTAATTTTTACTTATGATGCTAAATTATTAAATTATAATTTTCACTTTTCAATTACGAATTTAGAAATTACAACGGAGGTTTAAAAATGGAATTAACCACTGCCATTTGAAACCAATTAAGGCGTTTAGACTTTAAGAAGCAACATTTAATTATTGTTAATGGTCGTAATATTCAAGCTTCCACTATGGACTGATGAAAGAATACCGAAACTAATAGCACATGAATTAAAAGAATTGAATATACGCCAGTGAATAACTTTAAGGGCTTCGTAGTCGTCTATATTAAAACTATTCAAAAAAGGGCTAATGCAAAAGGCGAGATTAAAACATATACGACAAAAGGCGGACAATTAACTATTCCTGTTAGCTTTAAGCAATTCGTCGTTTCACTAGCTAGTCCGAATAATGTTAATAACCCGTCCGCACCAGACGGAGTAGGGACTAAATTATGGACTTCTGTTAATGCTTTTATTGGCGTTTCACAAGAAGAAGGCGGTGAAGGTGAGCAGGCAAAAATAGTGCAAACTTTCAAAGAACAAAAAAAATTAAGCGGTAAAAGTTATGAAAAAATAACTGGTTGGATCCAAGAAGGTAAAGTTGATAAATTACAAAGAACTATTAACCGCCAGGCAATGATTAAAAGAAAATATAGTCCCGATCAATTATTAACTATGTTTTTACAACGATTAAGGTTCTAATTATGGATACATTAAAAATTAAAAAACACGGCAACACTAGTCGCTTAAAAGGGACTAAAATTACAAAGCCCGACGTTAATTTAATGGCCGATGGCGATCGGCGTTTAGGTAAATGAATGCGCCAAGTTCCAAAAATGAGTTATTTAAAGCTTATAAGGCAGTCGTCTTTACAGGAGCAAATGGCGTTCTTTGATAAGCTAGAAAATTATATGTTAAACATTAAAGAATGGAAGCATTATAACGCTATTAAAAAGTGTGAAAAATATAAGCAGTTAATGTCCTTTCTAAACGAAAGAATGAAAAATACGGCTAAGTTAGACGCCGTTATTGACGAACGGCAAAAAATACAAATTGATTTTCAATTACCAGACGGATGGGAAGGTGAAGCCGACGATATTCAATTGCACGACTTAAAGAAAGACGAAGATAAATAATTATGGATATTAAAAGTGTTAAGTTGCATAGTTATTTAGGTAAGAATTGACGCTATTATTACCAAATATTAAAGTCCATTAGAAACAATGAACCACTACCAATTGAAGTAATTAACGAAGCCGGTGGGCGTAAATGTGGTAAGACTTTTAGCGGTAATGTGTTTAGTTGATTAGCAATTATTTTGTTTCCAAATAAGACTTTTACCATTTACACAATTAGATTATTACAAGACAAACGAAAAGAAAGCTATGACGAGATAATTAAAGTTGCACCTGATGCTGAAAATGTATTATGGCGTTCTAATAAACAACAATTTATTATTCAATCACCAAAAAATAAACAAAGCCAATTTAGATGACAGATCGTCGGTATGTTAGACAGGGGCGTTAAGCGTGGCGTGCAAAAACTAGGACTAGCCCGTTTTGATAGCGACTATGTTTTTATCATTTTTGAAGAAGCAAGCGAATTTACTGAAGAACAAATTCATATGGTTAAGAACGCTTTTAACCTTAGCGATAGAACGCTTTTAATGTATTTTGGTAATCCATACTTTCCACACGCACCATTTTTTCAAAACTTCGCTAAATACTTTCCGTTTCCAAGGCGGATTATGTTTGATAAGTCAAAAGGGCGTGCCTTTAAGCTTTGCATAGCAGAAGGTAAGAAAACATTATTCCAATGAACTAATATTTATTCAATTGTTAATGAACCTTATTTTTCTAAAAATAACCTATTAGAATTAGAAAGCGGTGCTAAGAAACTACCGCTATTAGGTGCTACTTCTTTATATGGTGAACCCTTAGCATTAGCCGGTGCAATTTACCCCGAACAAACATTAAGAAAAATTAAATATTTTACTAATCCGTTATCCGTAGTTAATATTCACGACTACACGATCGACGTATGGGCTGGACTGGACTATGGTTTCACCCGTGATCCTTCCGCTTTCGTTTGAGGGTTCAAAGATACAATAAGCAAAAAAATATTTATTATGGACGCATTCAAAACGAGCTCATCACAAGCGGGCGAGTTTGATACTTTACAATTTGCTAATCAAGTGTATAGTTTTATTACTCAGCACGTCCTTAAATGGTTAAAATTAACAAAGAAACAATTAACAATATGAACTGACTCGCACGCACTCGGTTTAACTAGCTCACTTAATCATCAATTACCGAACCACTTAAAGCACATTATTAGCTTTCGTTCAGTTTCTAAAAAATATGGTGCACCTGTATTAATTATTAATCGGATTGAGAATGTTGTTAATCTAATGAATACAAACAGAATATTAATGCGAACAAATAGCGCTGGTAATCAATTACTTAAAGAAGAATGAGCGGCAAGTGAATGAGATAAAACGGCTACTAGTTATAAACGGGTTTGTCCCGATGCAACAGGCGACCACTTACAGGACGCATTTGAATATGGCGCCTTAGCTTAGTTTCCGTGGCGTATTTGAAACGAAAATATTATTAAAGGTCAATTATATAATCGTGTAGCATTAATGCGTCGGCTGTGTGTTCGTTAATATTAGGATCTAAACGATATATTGTTTTAGTGTTAATTCTTTTTTTGTTTTACGATCCTGTCCGATTTTTGCACCATTGATAACCGACTTATATACTTTTGCTTCGTTAAATACTTTAATTTTTAACTCTTTACTTTCAATTAACTGAGTAAGGTAATAGACTAAATAACCAATTTGTCTATTTAGATTAGCGGATGTTTTACGAAAAGCACCTGCGTTTTCAAACGAAAAAATATTAATCCGATAATATTTATAATCTAGTGTGTTTGTTTCTAACTTATAAATGTTATCGTATTTTTTATAATACAGATTACTATTATTTAATGGTTCAAAACCAGGTAATTTTTGATCGCTAATAATAGCGCCTTTTTTACCGGCATCTCAGTAAATGTTAATTTTTGATTTTGCTAATGGCATTAATAAAATGGTCGGGGGAAGTGTTGATGATAACCAACTTATTTTTTCAAATAACCCTTTTCCAGGGAAGAGCCCCGATATTAAAACTACACAGGATGCAATTTTGGTGACTGAATAAGAATAACTAAATAAAATATGAATAAATAAAATTATAAAGCAAAAATTACTTATTATTGCATCCCGTGTATTTTTAATATAACATTTTTAATTTTACGTTAAAAATATTTTTAACGTTCTTCCGCCGTCTTGGTATTTAATCTCCACGTGAGAAGGTATATTACGCCCTTCTTTTAATGTAATCGGCTTATTAGTTCAATTAATTATTTCAATTCTATTAAAGTTATACATAAAATATTTGTTAATTGACATAAAACCTAGTCCTGCGTTAATGATTTTTTGGTCTTCATAATAATTTTCCATTTTTAATTCGTCCTTTTTGTCTTCTTTATCTTTATCCCTTAAAATTCAATAGCAATTACAACATACTTCTATTCTTTTGTTATGTGATTTTTCAATTATCATATGTGATTTTTCAGCTACCATAAATTTTTTACATTTATAACATTTAATAATATTCATTTTATTTAGTCTCCTTTTTCAAAATTAAATTTTTCTACTTTTTCTAATAGAAGTAAAATATTTAATTTATTGTTTTGCTTAATCAATAGTTTTAATCACATTAAACTAATTAAAATAAAAGTAATTGCAACTAATAAATAGAATACTAATTGTAATAATTCGTTGCTTTTTAGTCCCGCATTAATAAAATGTAATCCGCTTAAAAGCCAATTAATAATTATATTCGCTAAGCTTATTTTAATTTGTGATTTTAATAATTTAATCTCTGTTTTTATCATTGTCTTTTTTTTCCTTTTTTAATCAAAATATAGTTATTTTCAACTGCTTTAATAATGTCTTCCGTTGTCTTTAATTCTGTTTTGCTTTCAAAATTAAATTTTTGTTGTTTTTCTTTCAATAAAAAATTACTAATATAGTAATCATTAATCGGTTTAATGTTGGCTGCGCTTTCTATATTAGTTAATCCCGACTTTGTCTTTTTAGCTAATTTAATTAAAAACCCGTTTTTTTGATAATGTAGTGCAATATCTTCTCCGTTGGTATGAATAAATTTAATTCCTTTTTTATCAATTGCTTTACAAAATTCTAATGTCTGCTTTCAATTATAATTATTTTTTTTGTAATAAAAATTATCTCGTTTCATACCATAGGGCGGGTCAATGAATACAAAGTCGGCGGGTGTTATTTCGTCAGGCGTTAATAAAGATACTTTAACGCTATTATTTGCGCAGTAATTTTTAATTCTAAGCAAATACTCCACTAACTTATTTATTTTGTTAATTTTTAGATAATCAATAATTAAATTATCTTTTGAATATATTTTGTTATCTAAAATTGGTACGGCGTCCATATCAAAATTTAAGTCCAATAATCTTGGGAAGACTATTAACTCCTGCGTAATCAATCATAATAACGCCTTAGTATAACCAAATTCAGTTTTATTAAATTTATCTTTAATCACTTTGCATTGCTCTTTATGATTATTAAAATAATACATTTTGAATAATAGTTCCATTTCAACAAATAGGCGTTTTTTATCAGGGATCAATTTTCAATGCTTCCAAAACCACATTAAATAAATATTGTTATCTCACACTACCGCCTTTTGTGGTTGTAGTGCAAGAATAACAGAACCACTGCCGACAAATGGGTCAATATAGCGCCCTTTAATTGGTGGAATAAAGGGTATTATTTCAGTTAAAACTCTACGCTTATTGAACCAAAATAAGTTAATAGTATGTCTATTGCTTTCATTCTTTACATTTTTAAGCATTTAATATCGTCTTTCAAAACACACACTAATGCGCTTTCTAATTCGTCTTTATCAATATTAAAATTATCTAAAACTAATTGTTTATAAATTGATAATTGAATACCATAATTAAGAACGTAATAATTACGCTTCTGTTTGCTTCCGCTACTTTTTCAATCAATAACAATATATTTATTAGTTTCTTTATCAAAAAGTAAAGCGTCAATTGTTCCACATAATGCAACTTTCGCTATTGAAAAGTCGGCGACTAGTTTTAATTCTGTTGCTACTAATTCAAAACGGGATTTAACTTTGTCTCATCAATTCTTAAAACTTTTACCAAAAGCGTAATAATCTACTTCTCTAAAACAACTATAATCGGCGTTCTTATTAACAATTAACTCTTCAATAAAGGCGTGGGTTTGTGTTCCTTTATTAGCGGCAGCATTTAACATTGCTCGGCTTTCTTGTTTTAGAATTAAAAAGTTTTTGCGGCTTCAAGCATTAACACTTGATGCGCTCATTGCTTCCTTATTTTTGTAGGTGTAAATATGCTTATCAGGGTAGAATTTAAGCAAATTAAATTTTTGATTTAATTTATAAAATTCATTAAATAAATGTTTATATTTTTCGTTTATATACATTTTATTTAATTACCTGTAATTTCTACAATCAATTTATCGTCTTTAATATGGAGCTCGTTTTCAAGCTCCATTGGTTTTTCAAATTCAAAGCTTTTAATTCTTTTTCCGTTAAATTGAATTTCTAATTTTTTGAATTTTTTATAAAAAAGCGTTGGCATTGTTTATTCTCAGTCAAGATTAACTGCTTTTTTTGGTTTGCTTTTGCTTTTGTTTAGGTCACTTTCTTTTAATAATGGTTGCCCTGGTTCTCTAATTCTTAAAAATGTTTCTGGGCTAAATTTATTTCATTTTTGATTAACCACAATAAACGATGTACCAACTTTGGCGATCGGATCAAATGTTTTATAGTGAATACCAGAAACTTTTAATTGATCGACAAACGCTTTTTTAACCTTATCAAACAATAACCCGTCTCTTACTTCAAATAATCGTTTAAGCACTTCTAAACGCTCACCTGGTTTTAATTTAATCGTTCAATGACGGGTTCGTGTTTCTGTAATTCCTTTATCGTTTTTTTTGCTATTACCATAAGCGTCGGCAATGAAGTTTGGCGTGTATTCGTCAATTGTATAACCATATACTAATAATTCGCCTTTTTCGTTGAACTCAGCGTTCATATCTTCCTTTAATGTAATAATTCCTTTTGCTTCAATAATCATTTTTTTAATTACCTGTTCCTTCTTTTTCTTTTTTTATTTGTCTAATAACAACGTCTTCGTTAATTAATGTAGTTCGTTGATATTTTGCTTTTAATTTGTCTATTTTGTTTTTATCTAATTGAAACTCGTGCTTCAATATTCCGCTTCAATCAGTCGTTTTACGATGATTTGGATAACGATAATAGATCGTGTTATTACCAACCCGGTATTTTGACGCTTTATCGATTTTTTGAACCAACTCTAATTTTAATTGTTTAAGTTTTAATTCGATTGCTTCTTTTTCATTTTTTAATTTAATCAATTCTTTAATTAATTCATTTAACATTTTATTCTCCTATTCTATTAAAAAAATAGGCGGGTAGTTTATTATGTATTTTGTAAAAAGGTGTATTAAAAAATATGGACCCGCCTACGGATGAGTTTATAACGTCGTCCCAGGACAAAGTTTTAATTAACTTGTTTTTTTTCTTGTTTATTGATATTTAATAATCGGATACTATGAATGTTTCGATGAATGCGTTGTAGAGCTAAGTCAATTTTTCCTACTAACGATCTATTTTGTAATTTAATTTCACTATCTGCTCTCTGCATTACATTTCCAATTGATGCTTCTAACGCTTTAATTTGTTCTTGTAATTTGGTAATTTCTTTATTTAATTTCGGAATATCAATTATATTTGCTTCTCCTTCATCGAAACCTTGATCGATCATAAAGTTTAAAATTTGTTCTCTTGTTAATATTTTTCCTGCTAACGCTTTATTTTTTGCTTTAACAAACTCTGCTGTTTGTTTAGCAAAGTTAATTAAAATATTTTGAAACTTACCTTCAAAACTATTAACTTTTTTTGCTAACGCTTTATATTTTGCTTCTAACGCTTTAATTTGCACTCCCGACCCTTCAACGAAACCTTGATCGATCATAAAGTCTAAAATTTGTGCTCTTGTTAATATTTGTCCTTCTAACGCTTTATTTTGTTTTTCTAACGCTTCAATTTTAGAATTATCGGCTGGTGCCCCTGGTTCACCTTTTGCTCCTGGTGCTCCTGGTGTTCCTTGCTTACCTTGTTCACCTTTATCACCTTTAACACCTTGTGCACCGTCTGTTCCTGGTTGTCCGTCTTGTCCGTCTTTACCATTTTGTCCGTCTTTACCTGCTGGACCTTTTGGACCTTGTGGACCTGTATCACCCTTAGGACCTTGTATTCCTTGTGGACCTTGGTCGCCTTTTGGACCACGTTCACCTTTTTCACCTTGAATTCCTTGTGCACCAGTTTCGCCTGTATCACCTTTTGGACCTACTTCGCCGTCTTTACCTTTTGGACCTTGTGGACCTGTATCACCTTTGTCACCTTCAACTCCGATTGTTTGTCCTGGTTCGCCTCGTGGGCCGACTGGTCCTGCATCACCTTTGGTACCCGGTTGTCCGTCTTTACCTTTTGGACCTTGTGGACCTGCTGGTCCTGTTGATTTTTGAACCAGTTTAATTTGGTTTTGTAATTTGGTAATTTCTTTATTTGAATTACCAACTTTTACTAATGATCCAATCGTTAATAAAATAGCGATTAGCATCATTGTTCCGGCCGCTATTTGCGGTCAATATTTTTTAATTATTTGCTGCATAGTCTTTCTCCTTTTTTGCTTTGTTAATAATTTTCTCTTTATGTAATCTTCACCCTTGCAGGTTTCTTACCAACTTTATTTTTTCAGGTAAAATTGATTGGTCTAATTCTCATATTGCTCCGATCGTTTCAATTTCTTTAATTTCTATAAACCATTGATTAAATGATATATTTAATTTTTTGCACGTATCTTCAATAGGAATATCGTTGGCGTAATCTTCTACTATTACCTGTTGCATTTTTGATTTTTTAATATCAATTTCTTTATAGTTGTATTTGTTAATATCTTTAATTTTAATCATTATTTAATTACCTTTTATTATTTCAATTTTCTAAAATATATTCTTCGACTTCTTCTTTCGTTTCAAACGAAACTGGATCGTTCATTAAATAACTATTAAATAGTTCAAACCCCCAATAATTCGTTCAAGGTTCATTAAGGCGTTTATTTGGCGATCATTCCAAAACTGAAAACGCTAATTTTACCTTCATATTAGAAACTTCTGGTTCGGCGTTTTCAAAAATAAGTTTATGACGCTGAATAGGAACCATTCCCATTTTAATTTGTTCTTCAGTAAATAGTTTAGTTTCTTTTGTTGTTCTAATTTTTATTCATCTAATTTTCATTTTAATAATCCAATAATTTATTAAGTTCTAACATTCCATTTTTTATAAATTTTTTTAATGGTATGTTAATAGCGATATTTTGCTTTTCTATTTCATTTTTAATTGCTTTTATAGCGTCAATTACAACACCAAAATTAACTAATCTCGGGTTTGTTTCCATTCGGCAAATAGTAGATTGACTAGTATTAATTAATTCACTTAATTTAATTTGCGACATTTTAACCAATACTCGTGCAGTTCTAATTTGATTACCAAGTTGTTTAAGGTCTAAATTATTTACTCGGTTAATTTTGTTAATTATTAGTGTCATTTTTACCACCACCTTTAACCTTTTCTCTTACCGCTTTTGCTAATGCCGCCATTTGGACTGCTTTCCTGTATGGTGTTTTTGACCTGCGAATATACATTTGAAACGCTTCGTCGTTAGTCAAAACACACATAACACAGATTGCGTCCTTTGGATCAACAACTAAAAATTCTGGTCCTTTACAAAAATAGCATTTTGTTAATTTATTCATTATTTAATACCTTTCAAAATATTAGCGTATTTAATAATCGCTTTATCTAACCCAATTTTCGCCTTTTTATAATCTTTAATTGCTTTTTGATATTCAATTTGTTCGCTATTAGTTAATAATTTTTTTTTATCTAATAATTCAATATCGTCGGCAGCATATCTTTTTCATTTAATATATTCACTAATTGCGAATTCTAGGTCGCTTATTCAATATTTATTATTATTCATTGTTAAATTCCTTATAACCAGCAATTACTTCTTTTAATGCCCCTTCGATTAGTTCAGTTGGTAATGGCACGTCCATTGTTCCATAAGTTCAACGGGTAAATAATTTTCCGTCTTTATAAACTCATACTGCAACACTTTTATTGTTAAATACCGCTAATCAACGACCGATTTTAATTCTAGTTTTTCCATTTACTTTTTCAATACCATTTAAGGCGTGGCAAGCAAAGCACTGAGTGCCAAAATAACCATTTCGTCCAATTTCGTTATTTAATCAGGGTTTATGCGTATAGCAAATTTCATACCCTTTCTTTCGGAATGTTTCGACATATTCAACTAAGGAGCAATCCCTACTACAATATTTATTGTCGTCGTGTTCTAAGGGTAAATTGTGGTTAATTTTAACCATCGCTTTACATTTTAAACATTTAATATATTTTTCCATATTTTTTACCTTTTTCTTTTTGCGCTACCTTTGCGCTATGTAAATATTATACACTTTTTTTTATTTTTTTTTATTTTTTTTTATAAGTTAATATTAGTCCGTGTTTATCGGTGTTTATTTAATTAAAAAAAATTTAATAATTAAATGTTTTAATCAATTATTCTATTTTTTTTATTTATTTTTTTGTATAAAAAACATAATAAATTATTAACTTTTAACCGCTTTTTGTTATAATCAAATTATAGTTTTCAAACATAATTATTAGTCGCATTGTTAAAATTTCATATCATTTTTTTTATAGTAGTTTTACCGCTAACCATCGGGCAATTTACGCCGTCTAATAACAAAATAACACAAATAACAAGCTAATAATAATAAAATTATAACTATATTTAGTAATAAATATATTTAATAAATTAAATATAATTTGGGTATGCAACTGAAAGTTTAATAATTTCACTAGTTAATATAATTTTTTACTTTTAAGGGTTAAAAAATATATAATTTAATTTGAAGTTGTAGCGAACTTTAATCGCTAAAATAGGAGTTTAATATTATGAGTATTGACGAAAATAACAAAGTGGCTGACACTTTGACAGAAAAAACAGATGATAAAGCGGACTTAGCTTTTATAAAATTAAGAAAAGAATTAAAGCAATTAAAAACCCGAAATGCTATTTTAAGCGAAGAAAACAAAGGTTATAAGATTAAAACATATGAAACTGAGTTTATTAAGCAAGGTGGGCGTAAAAATGCGTTTAAAGCGTTCTTAAAAGTAAATGGTGAAGTCTTAGAAGACGGATTAGAATCCGTTAATTGAAAACAACAAAAAAAAGAACACGATTATTTATTTAATATTGAAGGCGCTAATTCGTCTAACGACGGATTTAATTCAGGTAAAATTGACGACGGATTAGGTGGGTTCAAACTAAAAAAATAAGTTAATCGTTATTACAAAAAGGTAAATAATAATGGCTTATCCAGATAAAATTTTCAATTTTAAGCTTAACGGCGTAGAAATTGACGGGAACAAACTATATAGTGAATTAGGTATTGTTCCACAAGAAACCGGACACTTCCGAAAATTAGGGTTAATTTTAGATCGTTTGCGTGAACCAGGGCAAACACTACAATTTACTATTCCAAAACGACAAAAATTAAAGAAAGTTAAAAACGTTCCATATGTCACACAAACAGAAGCCTGAGCGAATACTTTTGAAGGTTATAAGTTTGAAATTAAATTTAAACCAGGGTATTACTGAGTAGCTAGTGGTGACAGATTGAACCAAGAACTATTTTTATTAGCCGATCAAATTCAAGGGCATATTTTCTCATCTCGTATCATTGAAAAAGGGCGTTATGAAGATATTAACTATGTTAAAACGGCTAAAACATTTTTAGATGCTAATAAAGCTAATAATGTAATGGAATTATTAACAACTGATTTAACTAATTTAGATAATGCAAAAGCAGTTAAAATTTATGAAACATTTTTAGAAATGATTAAAAAAGTTCGTAAAGTTTCAAATGATATTACTGCTAGCTTAGGTAATAATTTAGTACCAAAATTAAAAGTATCAATTAGTCCTGATATGCGAATGGCTTTACAAATGGCGTTATTTACAAAAGCTATTAATCCCGAATACATTATGGAAGAAGGTGAAAAAAATATGATTGTTGACGGCGTTAAGTTGCATACGCTTAATGTTTTTGGTTCTAATATCATTTACTCCGATTTAGTTTCTGTTGATGCGACAAAGTTTCACGCCTTATTCGTAGTTGATTTAGGTGAAAAAGCACCCGCAATTGCTTATCGTGGTGGTGCTAATTACGCTAAACAAGCTGAAGATATTTTAATGGCTGGTTTGCATCACGCTTCCTTCCGTTCTAGCGAAGGGGTTGGTGTTTGAGAAGAACTTGCTAAATTCTGTGTTTATGGAATTTACACAAAAACACCTGCAAGCAAATAACATTTCAAATTAAAATTAAAAAATAATTAAATGTTATAAAATATAAATGTGGTAGATACCCGTTAATTTTGTTAGCGGAACTACAACACACCTACGGGGCGGACTAGCCTGCGAGTTATCTGCCCTTCAAGGTATTTAGATGCTATTAATTTACGATCAAACTAAACCGGATTTTAATACTTTTGAAAAACAAAAAAAAGCGTTTTTATTAAAGATTAAAACCGACTTTGGAATTACAATTGAAGAAAACGACGAACTATTATCAAGCGCTTTATTAAGCGCAAATAGTAGTTTAATAGGGGCAACCGGCGGACGATTGACAATTTACGCCGAATTTAGCACTTTAAGTGCGCAACAACAGGGACTAGTAATCAACGCATTAGCAATAATGGTTGATTATGCAATTAAAAACGGCGTATTTAACGAAGGGACAAGCGTTAGCGGTTCTAGCGGCGGTGTTTCTAGTTCAATATCAAACCAACGGGACGGGACTTATATCCCATCAAAGGCATTAAAATTGTTAGAAGTAGCAAACTTACTAAGTCCAACAATTTTAATCGTCACTGACGACCCACAAACAGGCGACGACTTATCAATTAGCGTTGATACTTGAAATGCGTGAAAGAAACAAGCATTAATAGATATTGACACACTAATTAGACAACGAGCGGTGTTATTCAAAGGTGATAAGGGAGATACAGGGCCAGTTGGACCACAAGGTGCAACAGGACCAGCAGGACCACAAGGAATAACAGCTGGTTATAAAATTTTAGGCGTTCCTGCTAGTGGTGATTTTTCAGTTAAAATTAGTGGTGAGAGTGGCGGTAATGCTAAAAGTAATATTTACATTGCAGATACCGGCAATATTTTCTTAGATACATCGGCAATTACCGACACTGGTAAAGTCAATACGCCGCAGTTGAGAATTGACGGCGTTGGTGATACTGCACTAGCTAATAAAGAGCCTTTATGACTAAATAATGTTGTTTGATGAGGCCTATTAAAAAGATTATTAGCGTTAAAAGCCACTACAACGGCGTTAAACACACAAAAAACAGATTTAGAAGCAAAGATAGCGTTAAAGCGTGATATTAGCGATAGTTATACAAAGGCCGAAGTAGATGCAAAAGTAGCTGCTGGTGGTGGTGGTGGTTCTTGATGCTTACACAAAACAGAAACAGATAATAAATTAGCGTTAAAAGCAGATAAAACAGAAATTATACCTAATAATAGCCATGATTATAATCTTAATAAACGCTTTAATGCCAATGGTAATATAATATATAATTTACATAATAGCCCTACATACTCACACGAAGCTGTAAATAAAAAATATGTTGATGATAAAGTTGCTGCTGTGTGGTTCTGTTGATGCTTACACAAAAGAAGAAACGGACGACAAGATTGCTAAATTAGCAGGTTCTGGGGTTAATTTGAATAAAATTATTCCATTACAAGACGAAGTAGAAATAGCGACCGATGTCCTTAAATTAATACCGCATTTTACCTTCCCTAGTGGAACTGATTATGACGCTAATAGAAACTATTATTTAAATACATTATTAAAATACGGGTTAGTGGTAGGTGATTACTTCAAACTTACCTTCCCGTCTGGTTGAAATTTAAGTAAGAATTCTAGCGATAATATTAAAGTCGCTGGTAAAACATTTTTGGTAGTTATTACATACACAAATGTTATTTTTTACTATGTAAAAGGTTATGAAGACGGCGACACAACAAAACAAGCTTATAGATTTGAACTCGTTCCTTATGGTCGTTTATTAATATATGAATTAAAAACAACGACAATTAAACCCGAAGATTGAAAACCAGATGGAAATGCACCGGCTACTAATAAATTTATTAGAACCAAAGACTTTTTAGAATTAACAACTTAAAAAAAGGTTAGCATTACATCCACGAGAAACTGCTACATTTGCTAGTGTAGGCGTTAATTACGGAATTAAATATGAAAAATTAGCTAATTCAAAATTTAAAGTTCGTGGTAATCGTATCCACTGAGTAAAAAACACGGCTCCGCCATTTTTCGGCGGCGATGGGTTAGAATTAAAAGCCTATTTTAACTATGATTGGTCGGCTTTACCTAATAGTACCGAAACAAACGAAATAACAGGTTTAAGCGCACCAAAGCGTTTTTTCAAAGGCGATAAATTAATTATTGATTGCCATATGCATTTGAAAGAATTTGGTCGCCACGGCTTATTTTTAGTTTTTAAATATAATGGGATTAAATTAAAATTAAAAGATACCAAAACACTAAATCGTTGAAATTCACACCCACCAGCTAATACTACAAATGTAGATTTAAAAGGCGAATGAATGCGTAATCAAAATATCACTGATTGCGACCAATTAGCCATCGGACAATGGAACGCATTTTCTGGCGGTGGTAATAAATATTTCAACACGAAAATATCACTTCGTTTTGAAGCGACAGCAATTTTTATAGAAACAAAAGGCGGGCTTGATAATGGCAACGATATCAACGATACCGAAACAAAAGCAGTTATTAATACCAACAAACTACGACGATAATAGTTGAGTTTTCAAATATAGAGTGCTGACGAACTAATTTTGCTACTGGAACTAGCTTAAGTGGTATAAGTCCTTATATTTTAGACACGGGAACTGAAATCGTCATTTATGAAAGTGCTTACAACAAGCAGTTAAAAGCAGTTGATGACGGAGTTATATTTTAATGATTAAAGCGTTAATTCCATTCTTAAAGAATGTTAAAAGCCAGTTATTAATTCTAGCGGTTATATTTGCAGTTGGTGGTGGTGTTTTAATTTACCACGCCGAAAATAGCGCTAAAAGCGTTAAAATTGAAACTAATTATAGAATTAATGGAACAATTGATAAGGAGCGATATTCGCCCCTTAAAACTAATTTAACGGCCTTAATTGGTGGCGGACTACTAATGACACTTAGCGGTGTTTGTATCATCGGCTTTATTTTCAAAAATGGAAGCGCTAATAATCACAAACAATTATTTAATGAAATTAAAGAAATTAAAGAATTATTAAAGGAGCAAAAAAAAGACAATGCAAAATAAAATTATTCAATTCTTAAAAAAAACGGAAAACTAATATTAACTAGATTAACAATTATTCTATTAAATGCACTAGAATTAGTTTTAGTATTTATTCCAACTAAACGGGTTTCACTTGCACCATTAATTAAGTGATTAGAAGATTTTAACAATCGATTATAAAATGACTACAAAAACTATTAAATTAGAAGATAAAATTAAACAACATTTAATTAGATTGTTTGCGGACAAGTTTGTTAATTATTTAGGCGGTAAAGGCTACTTATTAAGCAGTGAAAACGAAGCTATTAATAAGTTTTGGACTAATTGACAAATTAATAGCCACTTCGAACAATTAGTGCATCAAATTATTAGTGAAACAAGTATTAAGGGAGAAGTGGCGGTTGGTATTGAAGCGTTAATTGAAAATGACGAGCAAATATTCGTGGTAAAAGATAATATATTCGCTAAGACTTGACGCTTTAACGAGCTTTATTCAATTACGCTATTAAAAACTATTGTTGTTAGTCAAAACCTTAATTATTACTTATTAGAAACCTGAACTAATGAATATGTGGATCGGCGTTTCTTTACTAATAAACCAACACTAAATAATCGTGGCATTCCATTAGCTTATTCAAGTATTCAATTAAAATTACCGCTAGCTTATCAAAATTTACACGAAGGCATTAAACAGAACCCTTACGGCTTTATTCCTTTTGAAGTTTTTCAAAACTATTATTTTTACAATAAACCCGATGTTAATAAAGCAGAATTAGAAATTGAAAACTACACAGAATATAAAAACTTTGAAATTAACGAATGGGGCACAGGTGGTACTATTCTAGCGTTTAATAACTTAGACCAGTCCACGATGAAAACACTGGCAAACAAAGCGAGTAATTGAATTAAAACATTAAAAAAAGTATTGTTCGGGCAAGGCACTAAGGGAGCAGAAAGTAAAACATTAGAATATGTTAATCCGAACTACCAGATTAATCCGTTTATTGATATGGACAAGTATTATTTAAGTAAAATTTACCAAGCCGTAGGGCTTCAATTTGACACCAAAATAGAAAATTCAACCGCTACCGAAGCATCGCTTAACCACTCATCGCAAGGTAGCACTATTAACCTTAAACGACAAACATTTAACGATGCAATGAACCGACTATTGTTTAAGCTTTTTAGTTTTAGATTTGAAATAAAAGATATGTCGGCGTTTGAATTCACCCTTAACGAAAATACGGCGTTAAACTTAAAAGAAACAACAGAACAAGTTCGGATTGAATTAGAATTAGGTTTAATTAGTAAAAAAGACGCTATTATTAAAATTAATGGATGCAACGAAGAAGAAGCGGGTAATCGTTTAGATAAAATTAACGATGAAAAAATAGAAGCGTTAAAAATGATAAATGAACATTATCCCGCCGCTAGTCAAAACGACGCAAATACGCCACAGAACCAAACGGCATTAACAAACCAGGAAGATAATAACAATGGCATTAACCAAGTTCCAAATAAAACAAATAAACCGCAACAATAACGAACTATTAAAGCTTAACGATAAAAAGACTTTAATATTCCCGTTTGTGTTTTCAAATGGTGCCACTGATCGGACTAATCAAGCATTCGGCCAATTTGGTATGTTAAGGCGACTATTTGATGGCAAAAATGCTGTATTAGTCCGTTGATTAAATAGTCGTAAGCCGCCAAAGACGATTAACGATAAGGTGACCTTAGAATTCCAAGAAGGAATAGCGTTTGAAGGTTATAATTATTCGCACCAATTATTTAATCTGTTTCAAAAAGATGCGGTGACCGACACGATTGAATTATTGAATTATAAAACGCTTAAAATTGTATTAAATGAAAAACAAATTAACGACTGATTTGGTAAAAGCTTCGCATCATTTTTCAGTTTAGAAAATATAGAAATTAACGCATCAGTGGACGATACCTGATTAAGCGTCCTTTACTATATCCCTGAAATGTCTAATGTTGATATCTTTTATATTGAAAGTGCAACGCTTATTAAAGATTTAACGGGCAAGATTGTTAATTGTGAAGTTAATTTACGCAGTTTAACACACGAATTAAGACAATCAGGTCGCTCGGTTGAGCAATGAGTTAATTTTGCTACGCCTGGTGATAAATACGCTATTCCAGTATTAGATAATTCAATAGCTAAAAAGTGAAAAATGGAAGTTAAAGAAACAGAAGGGTTTAAGTTCGTGCAAATTGAAGCGGATAATTTAATATGTGTTAATTCTAATCTTTTAACTGGTCGTCCGCTTAACGCTAATAAAGCTTTAATTGAAATACCACGTGAGCTAGGCATTAGTAATGTTATTAGTCCTATTTTTAACACCGCTAGAAAAACTAACCACTACGTGAAGGAGTGGGTAATGGTGACCGGACAATTTATTAATGACTTTTACGATGCAGGTGCAACGCCAGAATTGATAAGAAACTTAGAAAGAAGTTATAACCCTTTACAGAAACGGCAAGCGACCGCTTTCTTTCAAATTGACACAATATCAAATAATAGCACGCTAGTTAATAATCTTAAAAGAAAATTAAACTGGGAGAATTGAAACACTGAGCAAGTGGCTAATTTTTTATTACCGGTTCGTTTTTTTCAAAGTATTAAAAGCAGTGATAGTTATAAATTCAAAATTGACGGAACAGGCAAAAATGTGCCCGATTGAACCACCGCAATAGTAATTAAGTCCTTTATTGATTTTCTTAATCTTAATAGCTTTTCATTCCAACAAAATAATAGTTTTAATATGGGATCTAAAATTTATTCACAAAACGCATTAGGGATCTTTGGTAATTTAATTAGCACACTTATAACTGGTGCTAGTGCTTTAATTGGTGCCTTTGCTGGCGCCAAAGCAGGTAAGCCAACGATCGGTGCTGCTGTTGGTGGGTTTATAGGGCAAGGAGTGGCAAAAGTAGTTGACTCGTTTATTAAACCTTGAAGCACTAATACAAAAATAGAAAACGCCGATAACTTCAAATGATCGTTTTTAATTCCGAAAGTTTTGGTTGATAAAATGAATAAGATTTTCGGGAGTAATAAAATTCCATTATCTTTATTTACAGGTGAAAAAAACGAATTAACCGCCTTAGGAGTTGGCAAATTGCCCGTAGTTTTAACCTTTCAAGTTAGCGATGTATTAGCTAATACAGGCGATAAAACAACATTAGATTTAGTAAGTAAAGGATCTACATTAGATATTAAAACTAATTATAAGTTTGAACCAACATTAAAAACATACGCATTAGACTTTTGGCGGTTAGTTGCATTAGGTATGGCCGATGTTCGTTTATCTTTGTTTGATAAAGATAAGAACCTTATTTATACCCACTACCAAGCAACACAGGCTAAACATAGCGAGATATTACCAGAAGTAGCAACAGAAAGCGTTATTAGCGATTTAGAAGCGGTGACTAATGAATTACCAATCGGATATTCAAACATTAAAGATCCCAAGCTAGTGCCGAGTAATTTTGAACCAATATTAACTAAGCAAGCGCTAAATGATACTGATATTGTTATTCCGTTCAAAACGGGATTTTTGGATTTACAAACTGGTAATTTGAAGCCTGAAAATGGTGATTTTAATATTCAAAAAATAATTAAAATACAAACTGGAACTAATTTTAATTTGGATCAAGTATTTAGCGAATATCCAAGTTTAAAATTAAATTTAATTATCAATTTTCAATTACGGGTTCTCATCACAAAACTAGCGCTAATCAGTTATTGCAAGGTTCATATGCTTATTTACCAACAATTAACAACTTTATTCAAAATATAATTTTTGAAATTAACAAAGATAATTATAAAAATAATGTTAATAGCTTCAAACAAATAATATTTGATACGACTAATTTTCCTACCAAACAAATTAAATTTATTCAAACACATACAGGGTTAATAAACGATAGAGTCGTTTATACAAATGGTAAAGTTAAATTAGAATATTTATTTAATTTACAAAAATTAGATAATCACACTTATAAAATTAAATTAAGTAATTTTAAGTTATTACAATTCCCGGCAATTACGTCTGGTTATTCTGGTTATTATTGAGAATTAAGTAATTTTACTTATGATGCTAAATTATTAAATTATAATTTTCACTTTTCAATTACGAATTTAGAAATTACAACGGAGGTTTAAAAATGGAATTAACCACTGCCATTTGAAACCAATTAAGGCGTTTAGACTTTAAGAAGCAACATTTAATTATTGTTAATGGTCGTAATATTCAAGCTTCCACTATGGACTGATGAAAGAATACCGAAACTAATAGCACATGAATTAAAAGAATTGAATATACGCCAGTGAATAACTTTAAGGGCTTCGTAGTCGTCTATATTAAAACTATTCAAAAAAGGGCTAATGCAAAAGGCGAGATTAAAACATATACGACAAAAGGCGGACAATTAACTATTCCTGTTAGCTTTAAGCAATTCGTCGTTTCACTAGCTAGTCCGAATAATGTTAATAACCCGTCCGCACCAGACGGAGTAGGGACTAAATTATGGACTTCTGTTAATGCTTTTATTGGCGTTTCACAAGAAGAAGGCGGTGAAGGTGAGCAGGCAAAAATAGTGCAAACTTTCAAAGAACAAAAAAAATTAAGCGGTAAAAGTTATGAAAAAATAACTGGTTGGATCCAAGAAGGTAAAGTTGATAAATTACAAAGAACTATTAACCGCCAGGCAATGATTAAAAGAAAATATAGTCCCGATCAATTATTAACTATGTTTTTACAACGATTAAGGTTCTAATTATGGATACATTAAAAATTAAAAAACACGGCAACACTAGTCGCTTAAAAGGGACTAAAATTACAAAGCCCGACGTTAATTTAATGGCCGATGGCGATCGGCGTTTAGGTAAATGAATGCGCCAAGTTCCAAAAATGAGTTATTTAAAGCTTATAAGGCAGTCGTCTTTACAGGAGCAAATGGCGTTCTTTGATAAGCTAGAAAATTATATGTTAAACATTAAAGAATGGAAGCATTATAACGCTATTAAAAAGTGTGAAAAATATAAGCAGTTAATGTCCTTTCTAAACGAAAGAATGAAAAATACGGCTAAGTTAGACGCCGTTATTGACGAACGGCAAAAAATACAAATTGATTTTCAATTACCAGACGGATGGGAAGGTGAAGCCGACGATATTCAATTGCACGACTTAAAGAAAGACGAAGATAAATAATTATGGATATTAAAAGTGTTAAGTTGCATAGTTATTTAGGTAAGAATTGACGCTATTATTACCAAATATTAAAGTCCATTAGAAACAATGAACCACTACCAATTGAAGTAATTAACGAAGCCGGTGGGCGTAAATGTGCAAGACTTTTAGCGGTAATGTGTTTAGTTGATTAGCAATTATTTTGTTTCCAAATAAGACATTTACGATTTACACAATTAGATTATTACAAGATAAAAGAAAAGAAAGCTATGACGAAATAATTAAAGTTGCACCTGATGCTGAAAATGTATTATGGCGTTCTAATAAACAACAATTTATTATTCAATCACCAAAAAATAAACAAAGCCAATTTAGATGACAGATCGTCGGTATGTTAGACAAGGGCGTTAAGCGTGGCGTTCAAAAACTAGGACTAGCCCGTTTTGATAGCGACTATGTTTTTATCATTTTTGAAGAAGCAAGCGAATTTACTGAAGAACAAATTCATATGGTTAAAACGCTTTTAACCTTAGCGATAGAACGCTTTTAATGTATTTTGGTAATCCATACTTTCCACACGCACCATTTTTTCAAAACTTCGCTAAATACTTTCCGTTTCCAAGGCGGATTATGTTTGATAAGTCAAAAGGGCGTGCCTTTAAGCTTTGCATAGCAGAAGGTAAGAAAACATTATTCCAATGAACTAATATTTATTCAATTGTTAATGAACCTTATTTTTCTAAAAATAACCTATTAGAATTAGAAAGCGGTGCTAAGAAACTACCGCTATTAGGTGCTACTTCTTTATATGGTGACCCTTAGCATTAGCCGGTGCAATATATCCCGAACAAACATTAAGAAAAATTAAATATTTTACTAATCCGTTATCAGTAGTCAATATTCACGATTACACGATCGACGTATGACTGGTTTGGATTATGGTTTCACCCGTGATCCTTCCGCTTTCGTTTGAGGCTTTAAGACACAATAAGCAAAAAAATATTTATTATGGATGCATTCAAAACTAGCTCATCACAAGCGGCGAGTTTGACACATTACAATTTGCTAATCAAGTGTATAGTTTTATTACCAACACGTCCTTAAATGATTAAATTTAACAAAAAACAATTAACAATATGAACTGACTCGCACGCACTCGGTTTAACAGTTCCTTAAACCACCAATTACCGAACCACTTAAAACATTTAATTAGCTTTCGTTCAGTTTCTAAAAAATATGGTGCACCAGTTTTAATTATTAATCGGATTGAGAATGTAGTTAATCTAATGAATACAAACAGAATATTAATGCGAACAAATAGCGCTGGTAATCAATTACTTAAAGAAGAATGAGCGGCAAGTGAATGAGATAAAACGGCTACTAGTTATAAACGGGTTTGTCCCGATGCAACAGGCGACCACTTACAGGACGCATTTGAATATGGCGCCTTAGCTTAGTTTCCGTGGCGTATTTGAAACGAAAATATTATTAAAGGTCAATTATATAATCGTGTAGCATTAATGCGTCGGCTGTGTGTTCGTTAATATTAGGATCTAAACCGATATATTGTTTTAGTGTTAATTCTTTTTTTGTTTTACGATCCTGTCCGATTTTTGCACCATTGATAACCGACTTATATACTTTTGCTTCGTTAAATACTTTAATTTTTAACTCTTTACTTTCAATTAACTGAGTAAGGTAATAGACTAAATAACCAATTTGTCTATTTAGATTAGCGGATGTTTTACGAAAAGCACCTGCGTTTTCAAACGAAAAAATATTAATCCGATAATATTTATAATCTAGTGTGTTTGTTTCTAACTTATAAATGTTATCGTATTTTTTATAATACAGATTACTATTATTTAATGGTTCAAAACCAGGTAATTTTTGATCGCTAATAATAGCGCCTTTTTACCGGCATCTCAGTAAATGTTAATTTTTGATTTTGCTAATGGCATATTAAAACTACACGGGATGCAATTCTGGTAACCCGAATAAGACTAACTAAATAAAATATGACTTAATAAAGCTAAAAAGTAAAAGGTAGTTATTGTTGCATCCCGTGTAGTTTTAATATAACATTTTTAATTTTACGTTAAAAATATTTTTAACGTTCTTCCGCCGTCTTGGTATTTAATCTCCACGTGAGAAGGTATATTACGCCCTTCTTTTAATGTAATCGGCTTATTAGTTCAATTAATTATTTCAATTCTATTAAAGTTATACATAAAATATTTGTTAATTGACATAAAACCTAGTCCTGCGTTAATGATTTTTTGGTCTTCATAATAATTTTCCATTTTTAATTCGTCCTTTTTGTCTTCTTTATCTTTATCCCTTAAAATTCAATAGCAATTACAACATACTTCTATTCTTTTGTTATGTGATTTTTCAATTATCATATGTGATTTTTCAGCTACCATAAATTTTTTACATTTATAACATTTAATAATATTCATTTTATTTAGTCTCCTTTTTCAAAATTAAATTTTTCTACTTTTTCTAATAGAAGTAAAATATTTAATTTATTGTTTTGCTTAATCAATAGTTTTAATCACATTAAACTAATTAAAATAAAAGTAATTGCAACTAATAAATAGAATACTAATTGTAATAATTCGTTGCTTTTTAGTCCCGCATTAATAAAATGTAATCCGCTTAAAAGCCAATTAATAATTATATTCGCTAAGCTTATTTTAATTTGTGATTTTAATAATTTAATCTCTGTTTTTATCATTGTCTTTTTTCCTTTTTAATCAAAATATAGTTATTTTCAACTGCTTTAATAATGTCTTCCGTTGTCTTTAATTCTGTTTTGCTTTCAAAATTAAATTTTTGTTGTTTTTCTTTCAATAAAAAATTACTAATATAGTAATCATTAATCGGTTTAATGTTGGCTGCGCTTTCTATATTAGTTAATCCCGACTTTGTCTTTTTAGCTAATTTAATTAAAAACCCGTTTTTTTGATAATGTAGTGCAATATCTTCTCCGTTGGTATGAATAAATTTAATTCCTTTTTTATCAATTGCTTTACAAAATTCTAATGTCTGCTTTCAATTATAATTATTTTTTTGTAATAAAAATTATCTCGTTTCATACCATAGGGCGGGTCAATGAATACAAAGTCGGCGGGTGTTATTTCGTCAGGCGTTAATAAAGATACTTTAACGCTATTATTTGCGCAGTAATTTTTAATTCTAAGCAAATACTCCACTAACTTATTTATTTTGTTAATTTTTAGATAATCAATAATTAAATTATCTTTTGAATATATTTTGTTATCTAAAATAGGGGTAGCGACCATATCAAAATTTAAGTCCAATAATCTTGGGAAGACTATTAACTCCTGCGTAATCAATCAAATTAACGATTTTGTAAAACCAAACGACATTTTATTAAACTTGTTTTTAATTCGTTCGCATTTTGCTTTCTGATTACTGAAAAATAAAAATTCAAACAATATTCCAATTTCCATTTTTAATTGTCTTTCATCTGGAATTAAGTTTCAATTCTTCCAAAACCACATTAAATAAATATTGTTATCTCACACTACCGCCTTTGGTGGTTGTAGGGCAAGAATTACCGAACCACTCCCGACAAATGGTTCAATATAGCGACCCTTAAACTTTGGAATAAAGGGTATTATTTCCGTTAAAACACGCCGTTTTGAACCAATATATTTTAAAAGTCTGTCGATCGTTTTCATTTTACATTTTTAAGCATTTAATGCCGTCTTTCAAAACACAAACTAATGCGCTTTCTAATTCGTGCTTCTCAATATTAAAATTATCTAAAACTAATTGTTTGTAAATTGATAACTGGATCCCGTAGTTTAACACATAGTAATTACGAGCTTGTTCTTTCCCGCTACTTTTTCAATCAATAACAATATATTTATTAGTTTGCTTATCAAAAAGTAAAGCGTCAATTGTTCCACATAATGCAACTTTCGCCATTGAAAAGTCGGCGACTAGTTTTAATTCTGTTGCTACTAATTCAAAACGGGATTTAACTTTGTCTCATCAATTCTTAAAACTTTTACCAAAAGCGTAATAATCTACTTCTCTAAAACAACTATAATCGGCGTTATTATTAACAATTAACTCTTCAATGAAGGCGTGGGTTTGCGTTCCTTTATTAGCGGCAGCATTTAACATTGCTCGACTTTCTTGTTTTAGAATTAAAAAGTTTTTGCGGCTTCAAGCATTAACACTTGATGCGCTCATTGCTTCCTTATTTTTGTAGGTGTAAATATGCTTATCAGGGTAGAATTTAAGCAAATTAAATTTTTGATTTAATTTATAAAAGTCGTTTAATAAATATTTATATTTTTCATTTATAAACATATTTAATTACCTGTAATTTCTAAAATCAATTTATCGTCTTTAATATGGAGCTCGTTTTCGAGCTCCGTTAGTTTTTCAAATTCAAAGCTTTTAATTTTTTTTCCGTTAAATTGAATTTCTAATTTTTTGAATTTTTTATAAAAAAGCGTTGCCATCGTTTATTCTCAATCAATCTTAACTTCTGTTTTTGTTTTTTTTACGCTTTTTTCTATGTCACTTTCTCTTAATACTGGTTGCTCTTGTTGCACTGGTTGTGTTATTTCTTTAATTCTTAAAAATGTTTCTGGACTAAATTTATTTCATTTTTGATTGATTACAATAAAAGACGTTCCAACCTTAGTAATATTATCAAATGTTTTATAGTGAATACCAGAAACTTTTAATTGATCGACAAACGCTTTTTTAACCTTATCAAACAATAACCCGTCTCTTACTTCAAATAATCGTTTAAGCACTTCTAAACGCTCACCTGGTTTTAATTTAATCGTTCAATTACGAGTTCGTGTTTCTGTAATTCCTTTATTTTTTTTTGCTATTGCCGTACGCATCAGCAATGAAATTTGGCGTGTATTCGCTAATTTCATGACCATATACTAATAATTCGCCTTTTTCGTTAAATTCGGCATTCAAATTTTCGTTTAATGTAATAATTCCTTTTGCTTCAATAATCATAATATTTACTCCTTTAATTTAATTATTTTTATTTTCTTTTTTATTTGTCTAATAACAACGTCCTCGTTAATTAATGTTGTCCGTTGATATTTTGCTTTTAATTTTTCTATTTTGGTTTTATCTAATTGAAACTCGTGCGTTAAAATACCGCTTCAATCTGTCGTCTTTCTATGTGTTGGATAACGATAATATATAGTATTATTACCAATTCTGTATTTTGACGCTTTATCGATTTTTTGAACCAACTCTAATTTTAATTGTTTAAGTTTTAATTCGATTGCTTCTTTTTCAATTTTTAATTTAATCAATTCTTTAATTAATTCGTTAATCATTTCTTTTATCTCCTATTTTCTTTATTAACTTTATTAAATAAAATAGGCGGGTAGTTTATTATGTATTTTGTAATAAAAAAGGTGCATTATTAAAATATGGAACCCGCCTATTGTCTAGACTGGCGACTTTTAGCGTCATTCACCCCAGGACAAAAGATTATTTAATCTTCTTAATTGTTATTGCTTTTTTGGTTCCGTCGTTGGACTTTAATGTTTCGTCTAATTCATAACCATTATTTAACAATCAATTAAGCAATTTAGTTGCTTTTGCTGGTTGTCATTTACCAAATAAGTGATTACTTAATGAAAGTTTTAACATATTTTTAGCAGTTCAAAATTCATCGTTAAGTGCTACTGCCTTTATACCAATATATGATTGCGCTCATTGAATGGCACGAACTTGTAATTGTTCTACTTTTGATAATTTATTAAAGTCTTTTAACGCTTTATTTTCTGCTTCTAAGTCTTTTAATGAGTTTTGTAATTTATAAATATTATCACCATTTATAATTCTTTCATCTTGATTTCTTTTAACAGCAATTCCAGTATTTGTTAATAGAACTTTTAACTCTTTAATTTCTGCTTTTAATGCTTCAATTTTAGAAACATCGGCGGGTGTTCCTGCTGGACCTTGTTCACCTTGAATTCCTTGTTCACCTTGTGCTCCGTCTTGTCCGTTTGTTCCTGCTGGACCACGTGCCCCTGGTTCACCTTTTGCTCCTGGTGCTCCTGGTGTTCCTTGTGCACCAGTTTCGCCTGTATCACCTTTTGGACCTTGTGGACCTGTATCACCTTTGTCACCTTCAACTCCGATTGTTTGTCCTGGTTCGCCTCGTGGGCCGACTGGTCCTGTTGCACCTTGTGGTCCGGCTGGTCCTGTTGATTCTTGAACCAGTTTAATTTGTGTTTGTAAGTTGGTAATTTCTTTATTTGAATTACCAACTTTTACCAATAACCCAATCGTTAATAAGCTAGCGATTAGCATCATTGTTCCAACCGCTATTTGCGGTCAATATTTTTTAATTATTTTTTGCATTGTCTTTCTCCTTTTTTGCTTTGTTAAAAATTTTCTCTTTATGTAATCTTCACCCTTGCAGATTTCTTACCAACTTTATTTTTTCAGGTAAAATTGATTGTTCTAAATCTCATATTGCTCCGATCGTTTCAATTTCTTTACTTTCTATAAACCATTGATAAAATGATATATTTAATTTTTTGCACGTATCTTCAATAGGAATATCGTTATTGTAATCTTTAACTATTACCTGTTGCATTTTTGATCGTTTAATATCAATTTGTTTATAGTTGTATTCGTTAATATCTTTAATTTTAATCATTATTTAATTACCTTTTTTATTTCAATTTTTATTAATGTATTCTTCGACTTCTTCTTTCGTTTCAAACGAAACTGGATCGGTCATTAAATAACTATTAAATAGTTCAAACCCCCAATAATTCGTTCAAGGTTCATTAAGGCGTTTATTTGGCGATCATTCCAAAACTGAAAACGCTAATTTTACTTTCGCATTAGAATTATTTGGTTCGTTATTTTCTAAAATTATTTTGTATCTTTTGCGAGGGATCATATCTAATTTGATCGCTTTAACAATATATTTATCGTCTTTATTTGGAATAATAATTTCTATTCATTTAATTTTCATTTTTATTAACCTTTTTTTACTCATCTCCTAGATTGTAAAAGTCGCTCAATTCGTTTAATTTTGCGTCTAATTCGTCGTCTAATAATTCTTGTTCTACCGCTGCTTTTAACGCTGCTGTTGCTTTTTCTACAATATAATTGCTTCCTTTTTCAACTAAATAGTACTCTATTATTGCTAGTCCGTGATAGATATATTTATTTTTTAGTGAATGTAAATATTCCATTTCGTCAATAGTTTTTAATAATTCTATAAAACTTATATTTTTTAATTCTTTTAACATTATTTCACACTTTCCAATTCTCATTTTTTAATCAGTAATTCAGCGCTTAATTCTTTTTTTAAGCAATCATTACAAGTTTTATTTAGTAGCGGGCAGTGTTTTTCAACTGCCGCTCATAAAACGCTTATTTGTTCTGTAATTGTTAATTTATTATTCATTGTTAAATTCCTTTTTTTTATAATCGGCAATTACTTCTTTTAATGCTTCTTCGATTAGTTTGGTTGGTAATGGCACGTCCATTGTTCCATAATTTCAACGGGTAAATAATTTTCCGTCTCTATATACTCTTACTGCAACGCTTTTATTGTTGAATATTGCTAATCAACGACCGATTTTAATTCTAGTTTTTCCATTTACTTTTTCAATACCATTTAATGCGTGGCAAGCAAAGCACTGAGTGCTAAAATAACCATTTCGTCCAATTTCGTTTGTTAGTCAGGGTTTGTGTTTATAACAAATTTCGTATCCCTTACTTTTTAATTCTTTAATATATTTTTCCATATTTTTTACCTTTTTCTTTTGCGCTACCTTTGCGCTTTATAAATATTATACACTTTTTTTTTTTATTTTTTTTTATTTTAATATTAGTCCGTGTTAATCGTTATTTTTGATATTAAAAAGATATTAAATTATTTTTTTTATTTATTTTAATCTTTAATTACGACTAGAATAATCGGCTAGATTATTAATTCCTTTTATTCAAACAACATTTAATTTAATGTTATTTTGTTCGGCGATTCATCACGCCAATTTTGCATATCTTCCAGCGCTAGTTTTTGAATTAAAAACGCCTTTGTGAGCAGTTAAAACGGCGCAATCGGTTTTAACGATCAATTGTTTAATTCCATTTTCTTTTGCTCAAAATAAAGCACTCAATAGTCCAAATGCTTCAATTTCAATTTGTCAATTAATTTTTCGGTTAAATTTTTCAAATAAAACTTTTCCGGTTGTTTCACAAACGCCGGCAACTTTAAAGTGTTTTAAACTTCCGTCGATGTGAATAATTGTTTGTTTTTTAATCATATTATCAACCAGCATTTCAAAAGTTTGCCATTTTTTCTTTTAATCTTTTAAGTTCTTTTGCGATTTCTTCTGGTTTTAATAAACGCCATTTTTGAATATTTAATCATTCCAAAACGAACTATCGTTCCAATTTTAGAATCATAAGTATTTGCCTTATTATCTAATCATCATTCGCACGTGGAGATACTTTCTATTCCGTCGTTCATTCAGTGATCAGATTTTCTAATTAAAGTAGTTTTATCGACACTTTGTCAATATTCGCTACCGCTATTTGAAGAATAAATTTTTGTAAATTTTGAAAAGTCAATGTTTTTTTCTTCAATTTGCGTAAAAATTGCTTTTGTATTTAAATGATAATTTGATTTGTTAATTTTTTCCATATTTTTTTAATTAGCACCTTTTTTGCTATATAAATATTATACACTTTTTTTTATTTTTTTTTTATTTTTTTTATAAGTTAATATTAGTCCGTATTTATCGGTGTTTATTTAATTAAAAAAATTTAATAATTAAATGTTTTAATCAATTATTCTATTTTTTTATTTATTTTTTTGTATAAAAAACATAATAAATTATTAACTTTTAACTGCTTTTTGCTATAATAAAATTATAGTTTTCAAACAGAATTATTAGTCGCTATATTAAAATTTCATATCATTTTTTTTATAGTAGTTTTAACGATAACCATCGGCTAATCTCAGCGTTTTAATATCATTTTTTTACAAAAAACACTATTTTTTAACATTAAATAACAATCGCTAAAAGTTAATAAATGCTCTGTGTGCGTTAATTAAAATTTTAATTTACTAAAAAAATAAATAACAATTAAATATCATTTTTTTTATAGTAGTTTTAACGATAACCATCGGGCGATTTACGCCTTCTAATAACAAAAATAACATAAATAACAAGCTAATAATAATAGGATTATAACTATATTTAGTAATAAATATATTTAATAAATTAAATATAATTTGGGTATGCTTTCAAATTCTTAATAATTCCACTAATTAAAAATAATTTTAATGTATAATTTTATTGAAGTTGTAGCGAACTTTGATCGCTAAAATAGGAGTTTAATATTATGAGTATTGACGAAAATAACAAAGTGGCTGACACTTTACCAAAACAAACAGATGATAAAACGGACTTAGCTTTTATTAAATTACGAAAAGAATTAAAGCAATTGAAAACCAAGAATGCAGTTTTAAGCGAAGAAAACCAAAATTATAAAATAGAGACATATAAAAGTGTGTTTATTAAACAAGGTGGCCGAAATAACGCATTTAAGGCGTGGTTAAAAGTAAATGGTGAAGTCTTAGAAGACGGATTAGAATCCGTTAATTGAAAACAACAAAAGAAAGAACACGATTATTTATTTAATATTGAAGAAGCCAAATCGTCTAATGACGGCATTAATTCAGGTAAAATTGATGACGGACTTGGTGGTTTTGGGCTTAAAAAATAATAATAATTAATCGTTTAATTAAAAAGGTTAATTAAAATGGCTTATCCAGACAACATATTCAACTTCAAACTTAACGGAGTTGCTATTAGTGGGAATAAATTATATTCCCAATTAGGAATTGTACCGAGTGAAACGGGACATTTTCGAAAATTAGGGTTAATTTTAGATCGTTTGCCAGAATCGGGGCAAACACTACAATTTACTATTCCAAAAAGACAAAAGTTAAAGAAAGTTAAAAACGTTCCATATATTACACAAACAGACGCCTGAGCTAATCCGTTTGAAGGTTATAAATTTGAAATTACATTTAAACCGGGTTATTGATGAGCTGCTAGTGGTGATGAAATGAGTAAAGAATTATTTTTACTAGCAAATAGTATCCAAGGACACATTTTTGCATCACGACTAATGGAAAAAGGGCGTTATGAGGACATTAACTATGTTAAAACGGCTAAAACATTTTTAGATGCAAATAAAGCTAATAATGTAATTGAATTATTAACAACTGATTTAACTAATTTAGATAGCGCAAAAGCAGTTAAAATTTACGAAACATTTTTAGAAATGATTAAAAAAGTTCGTAAAACAAGCAATGATATTACGGCTAGCTTAGGAACTAATTTAGTACCAAAATTAAAAGTATCAATTAGTCCTGATATGCGTATGGCTTTACAAATGGCGTTATTTACAAAAGCTATTAATCCCGTTTATATTTTAGAAGACGGCGAAAAGAATATGGTAATTGACGGCGTTAAATTACACACTTTAAATGTGTTTGGTTCTAATATTACTTATTCCGATCTTGTAAGTGTTGATGCAACTAAGTTCCACGCTTTATTTATTGTAGATTTAGGAGAAAACACACCCGCAATTGCTTATCGTGGTGGTAAAAACTACGCTCAACAAACACAAGATAATTTAATGGCAGGACTTAGTCACGCTTCCTTCCGTTCTAGTGAAGCGGTTGGTGTTTGAAATGATATCGCTAAATTCTGTGTTTATGGAATTTATACAACAACACCTCCAAGCAAATAACATTTGAAATTAAAATTAAAAAATAATTAAATGTTATAAAATATAAATGTGGTAGAGTCCCGTAAGATTTGCTTATGGAACTACACACACCCGAAGGGACGGACTAGCCTGAGTGTTAGCCGCCCTTCAAAGGGACTAAAATGCTATTAATTTACGATCAAACTAAAACCGATTTTAATACTTTTGAAAAGCAACAAAAAGCGTTTTTATTAAAGATTAAAACCGACTTTGGAATTACAATTGAAGAAAACGACGAACTATTACCAAGCGCTTTATTAAGCGCAAATAGTAGTTTAATAGGTGCAACCGGCGGACGATTGACAAATTACGCCGAATTTAGCGCTTTAAGTGCCCAACAACAGGGACTAGTAATTAACGCATTAGCAATAATGGTTGATTATGCAATTAAAAATGGTGTATTTAACGAAGGGACAAGCGTTAGCGGTTCTAGTGGTGGTGTTTCTAGTTCGATATCAAACCAACGAGACGGAGCGTTCATTCCGTCAAAGGCATTAAAATTATTGGAAGTAGCAAACTTGTTAAGCCCAACAATTTTAATCGTCACTAATGATCCACAAACAGGCGACGACTTATCAATTAGCGTTGATACTTGAAATGCGTGAAAAAAACAAGCATTAATTGATATTGACACACTAATTAGACAACGAGCGGTGTTATTCAAAGGTGACAAAGGCGACAAAGGCGATAAAGGTGATACCGGAGCACAAGGTATAACCGCCGGATACAAAGTTTTAGGAGTTCCTTCAACTGGTGATTTTTCAGTTAAAATTAGCGGCGAAAGCGGTGGAAGAGCTAAAAGTAATATTTATGTTGCTGACACAGGCAATATTTTCTTAGATACATCGGCAATTACCGACACTGGTAAAGTCAATACGCCGCAGTTGAGAATTGACGGCGTTGGCGATACTGCACTAGCTAATAAAGAGCCTTTATGGCTAAATAATGTTGTTTGATGAGGCCTATTAAAAAGATTATTAGCGTTAAAAGCTAATTCGGCCGATGTTTATACAAAAACAGAGACCGATAATAAACTAGCGACTAAGGCCACTACAACGGCGTTAAACACACAAAAAACAGATTTAGAAGCAAAGATAGCGTTAAAGCGTGATATTAGCGATAGTTATACAAAGGCCGAAGTTGATACTAAAATTGCTGCTGCTGGTGGTTCAGTTGATGCTTACACAAAGCAGAAACGGACGACAAGATTCTAAATTAGAAGGGTTCGGGTGTAGATTTACAAAAAATTATACCTTTACAAACGAATTAGAAATAGCGACGATATTCTTGTATCAATACCGCATTTTCTTCCCATCTGCGACTGATTTAACAACTTCTAAAAACTATTATTTGAATACAATTGTTAAATATGTTTAGTAGTAGGCGATTATTTTAAACTTACCTTTCCTCTGGTTGAACTTTAAGTAAGAATTCTAGCGATAATTAAAGTGCTGGTAAAACATTTATTAAAATTATCGTTGTTTGGTCATCCTTCTAAATGAATTTTAGCCAAAGGCTACGAAAACGGCGACACTACTAAGCAAGCAGTTGAAATAGCAATTGGTGCTTATGGTTCTTTTCTTTTTATTTTTTTTCACAAATAACAATTAAGCCCGAAGATTGAGTGCCTGGTGGTAATGTGTCTGCTTCTAATAAATTCCTTAGAACAAAGGACATTTTAGAAGTCGCCCAAACAAAAAAACGACTAGCATTATACCCAAGAGAGACGCTACATTTGCGTCTGTTGGCGTTAATTGGAATTAAATATGAAAAATTAGCTAATTCAAAAGTTCGTGTTCGTGGTAATCGTATCCACTGAATAAAAAACACGGCTCCGCCATTTTTGGGTGATGGGTTAGAATTAAAAGCTATTTTAACTATGATTGGTCGGCTTTACCTAATAGCAGTGAAACGAATGAAATAACAGGTTTAAGCGCACCAAAGCGTTTTTTCAAAGGCGATAAATTTATTGATTGCCATATCATTTGAAAGAATTCGGAAGACATGGAATTTTAGTTTTTAAAATAATGGAATTAAATTAAAAGATACCAAAACACTAAATCGTTGAAATTCACACCCACCAGCTAATACTACAAATGTAGATTTAAAGGCGATGAATGCGTAATCAAAATATCACTGATTGCGACCAATTAGCCATCGACAATGGAACGCATTTTCTGGCGGTGGTAATAAATATTTCAACACGAAAATATCAGTTCGTTTTGAAGCGACAGCAATTTTTATAGAAACAAAAGGCGGGCTTGATAATGGCAACGATATCAAGATACCGAAACAAAAGCAGTTATTAATTACCCAACAAACTACGACGATAATAGTGGAATTGAGTTTTCAAATATAGAGTGCTGACGAACTAATTTTTCAACTGGAACTAGGTTAAGTGGTATAAGCCCGTATATTTTAGACACGGGAACTGAAATCGTCATTTATGAAAGTGCTTACAACAAGCAGTTAAAAGCAGTTGATGACGGAGTTATATTTTAATGATTAAAGCGTTAATTCCATTCTTAAAGAATGTTAAAAGCCAGTTATTAATTCTAGCGGTTATATTTGCAGTTGGTGGTGGTGTTTTAATTTACCACGCCGAAAATAGCGCTAAAAGCGTTAAAATTGAAACTAATTATAGAATTAATGGAACAATTGATAAGGAGCGATATTCGCCCCTTAAAACTAATTTAACGGCCTTAATTGGTGGCGGACTACTAATGACACTTAGCGGTGTTTGTATCATCGGCTTTATTTTCAAAAATGGAAGCGCTAATAATCACAAACAATTATTTAATGAAATTAAAGAAATTAAAGAATTATTAAAGGAGCAAAAAAAAGACAATGCAAAATAAAATTATTCAATTCTTAACAAAAAACGGAAAACTAATATTAACTAGATTAACAATTATTCTATTAAATGCACTAGAATTAGTTTTAGTATTTATTCCAACTAAACGGGTTTCACTTGCACCATAATTAAGTGATTAGAAGATTTTAACAATCGATTATAAAATGACTACAAAAACTATTAAATTAGAAGATAAAATTAAACAACATTTAATTAGATTGTTTGCGGACAAGTTTGTTAATTATTTAGGCGGTAAAGGCTACTTATTAAGCAGTGAAAACGAAGCTATTAATAAGTTTTGGACTAATTGACAAATTAATAGCCACTTCGAACAATTAGTGCATCAAATTATTAGTGAAACAAGTATTAAGGGAGAAGTGGCGGTTGGTATTGAAGCGTTAATTGAAAATGACGAGCAAATATTCGTGGTAAAAGATAATATATTCGCTAAGACTTGACGCTTTAACGAGCTTTATTCAATTACGCTATTAAAAACTATTGTTGTTAGTCAAAACCTTAATTATTACTTATTAGAAACCTGAACTAATGAATATGTGGATCGGCGTTTCTTTACTAATAAACCAACACTAAATAATCGTGGCATTCCATTAGCTTATTCAAGTATTCAATTAAAATTACCGCTAGCTTATCAAAATTTACACGAAGGCATTAAACAGAACCCTTACGGCTTTATTCCTTTTGAAGTTTTTCAAAACTATTATTTTTACAATAAACCCGATGTTAATAAAGCAGAATTAGAAATTGAAAACTACACAGAATATAAAAACTTTGAAATTAACGAATGGGGCACAGGTGGTACTATTCTAGCGTTTAATAACTTAGACCAGTCCACGATGAAAACACTGGCAAACAAAGCGAGTAATTGAATTAAAACATTAAAAAAAGTATTGTTCGGGCAAGGCACTAAGGGAGCAGAAAGTAAAACATTAGAATATGTTAATCCGAACTACCAGATTAATCCGTTTATTGATATGGACAAGTATTATTTAAGTAAAATTTACCAAGCCGTAGGGCTTCAATTTGACACCAAAATAGAAAATTCAACCGCTACCGAAGCATCGCTTAACCACTCATCGCAAGGTAGCACTATTAACCTTAAACGACAAACATTTAACGATGCAATGAACCGACTATTGTTTAAGCTTTTTAGTTTTAGATTTGAAATAAAAGATATGTCGGCGTTTGAATTCACCCTTAACGAAAATACGGCGTTAAACTTAAAAGAAACAACAGAACAAGTTCGGATTGAATTAGAATTAGGTTTAATTAGTAAAAAAGACGCTATTATTAAAATTAATGGATGCAACGAAGAAGAAGCGGGTAATCGTTTAGATAAAATTAACGATGAAAAAATAGAAGCGTTAAAAATGATAAATGAACATTATCCCGCCGCTAGTCAAAACGACGCAAATACGCCACAGAACCAAACGGCATTAACAAACCAGGAAGATAATAACAATGGCATTAACCAAGTTCCAAATAAAACAAATAAACCGCAACAATAACGAACTATTAAAGCTTAACGATAAAAAGACTTTAATATTCCCGTTTGTGTTTTCAAATGGTGCCACTGATCGGACTAATCAAGCATTCGGCCAATTTGGTATGTTAAGGCGACTATTTGATGGCAAAAATGCTGTATTAGTCCGTTGATTAAATAGTCGTAAGCCGCCAAAGACGATTAACGATAAGGTGACCTTAGAATTCCAAGAAGGAATAGCGTTTGAAGGTTATAATTATTCGCACCAATTATTTAATCTGTTTCAAAAAGATGCGGTGACCGACACGATTGAATTATTGAATTATAAAACGCTTAAAATTGTATTAAATGAAAAACAAATTAACGACTGATTTGGTAAAAGCTTCGCATCATTTTTCAGTTTAGAAAATATAGAAATTAACGCATCAGTGGACGATACCTGATTAAGCGTCCTTTACTATATCCCTGAAATGTCTAATGTTGATATCTTTTATATTGAAAGTGCAACGCTTATTAAAGATTTAACGGGCAAGATTGTTAATTGTGAAGTTAATTTACGCAGTTTAACACACGAATTAAGACAATCAGGTCGCTCGGTTGAGCAATGAGTTAATTTTGCTACGCCTGGTGATAAATACGCTATTCCAGTATTAGATAATTCAATAGCTAAAAAGTGAAAAATGGAAGTTAAAGAAACAGAAGGGTTTAAGTTCGTGCAAATTGAAGCGGATAATTTAATATGTGTTAATTCTAATCTTTTAACTGGTCGTCCGCTTAACGCTAATAAAGCTTTAATTGAAATACCACGTGAGCTAGGCATTAGTAATGTTATTAGTCCTATTTTTAACACCGCTAGAAAAACTAATTACTACGTGAAGGAGTGAGTAATGGTGACCGGACAATTTATTAATGACTTTTACGATGCAGGTGCAACGCCAGAATTGATAAGAAACTTAGAAAGAAGTTATAACCCTTTACAGAAACGGCAAGCGACCGCTTTCTTTCAAATTGACACAATATCAAATAATAGCACGCTAGTTAATAATCTTAAAAGAAAATTAAACTGGGAGAATTGAAACACTGAGCAAGTGGCTAATTTTTTATTACCGGTTCGTTTTTTTCAAAGTATTAAAAGCAGTGATAGTTATAAATTCAAAATTGACGGAACAGGCAAAAATGTGCCCGATTGAACCACCGCAATAGTAATTAAGTCCTTTATTGATTTTCTTAATCTTAATAGCTTTTCTTTCCAACAAAATAATAGTTTTAATATGGGATCTAAAATTTATTCACAAAATGCATTAGGGATCTTTGGTAATTTAATTAGCACGGCTATAACGGGTGCTGGTGCTTTAATTGGTGCCTTTGCTGGCGCCAAAGCAGGTAAGCCAACGATCGGTGCTGCTGTTGGTGGTTTTATAGGTCAAGGAGTGGCAAAAGTAGTTGACTCGTTTATTAAACCTTGAAGCACTAATACAAAAATAGAAAACGCCGATAACTTCAAATGATCGTTTTTAATTCCGAAAGTTTTGGTTGATAAAATGAATAAGATTTTCGGGAGTAATAAAATTCCATTATCTTTATTTACAGGTGAAAAAAACGAATTAACCGCCTTAGGAGTTGGCAAATTGCCCGTAGTTTTAACCTTTCAAGTTAGCGATGTATTAGCTAATACAGGCGATAAAACAACATTAGATTTAGTAAGTAAAGGATCAAACTTAGATATTAAAGCTAATTATAAGTTTCAACAAACAACTAAAACATACGCATTAGACTTTTGGCGGTTAGTTGCATTAGGTATGGCAAATGTTCGTTTATCTTTGTTTGATAAAGATAAGAAACTTATTTATACACATTATCAAGCAACACAAGCTAAACATAGCGAGATATTACCAGAAGTAGCAACAGAAAGCGTTATTAGCGATTTAGAAGCGGTGACTAATGAATTACCAATCGGATATTCAAACATTAAAGATCCCAAGCTAGTGCCGAGTAATTTTGAACCAATATTAACTAAGCAAGCGCTAAATGATACTGATATTGTTATTCCGTTCAAAACGGGATTTTTGGATTTACAAACTGGTAATTTGAAGCCTGAAAATGGTGATTTTAATATTCAAAAAATAATTAAAATACAAACTGGAACTAATTTTAATTTGGATCAAGTATTTAGCCAATATCCAACTTTTAAAATTAAATTTAATTATCAATTTTCAATTACGGGTTCTCATCACCAAACTAGCGCTAATCGGTTATTGCAAGGTTCATATGCTTATTTACCAACAATTAACAACTTTATTCAAAATATAATTTTTGAAATTAACAAAGATAATTATAAAAATAATGTTAATAGCTTCAAACAAATAATATTTGATACGACTAATTTTCCTACCAAACAAATTAAATTTATTCAAACACATACAGGGTTAATAAACGATAGAGTCGTTTATACAAATGGTAAAGTTAAATTAGAATATTTATTTAATTTACAAAAATTAGATAATCACACTTATAAAATTAAATTAAGTAATTTTAAGTTATTACAATTCCCGGCAATTACGTCTGGTTATTCTGGTTATTATTGAGAATTAAGTAATTTTACTTATGATGCTAAATTATTAAATTATAATTTTCACTTTTCAATTACGAATTTAGAAATTACAACGGAGGTTTAAAAATGGAATTAACCACTGCCATTTGAAACCAATTAAGGCGTTTAGACTTTAAGAAGCAACATTTAATTATTGTTAATGGTCGTAATATTCAAGCTTCCACTATGGACTGATGAAAGAATACCGAAACTAATAGCACATGAATTAAAAGAATTGAATATACGCCAGTGAATAACTTTAAGGGCTTCGTAGTCGTCTATATTAAAACTATTCAAAAAAGGGCTAATGCAAAAGGCGAGATTAAAACATATACGACAAAAGGCGGACAATTAACTATTCCTGTTAGCTTTAAGCAATTCGTCGTTTCACTAGCTAGTCCGAATAATGTTAATAACCCGTCCGCACCAGACGGAGTAGGGACTAAATTATGGACTTCTGTTAATGCTTTTATTGGCGTTTCACAAGAAGAAGGCGGTGAAGGTGAGCAGGCAAAAATAGTGCAAACTTTCAAAGAACAAAAAAAATTAAGCGGTAAAAGTTATGAAAAAATAACTGGTTGGATCCAAGAAGGTAAAGTTGATAAATTACAAAGAACTATTAACCGCCAGGCAATGATTAAAAGAAAATATAGTCCCGATCAATTATTAACTATGTTTTTACAACGATTAAGGTTCTAATTATGGATACATTAAAAATTAAAAAACACGGCAACACTAGTCGCTTAAAAGGGACTAAAATTACAAAGCCCGACGTTAATTTAATGGCCGATGGCGATCGGCGTTTAGGTAAATGAATGCGCCAAGTTCCAAAAATGAGTTATTTAAAGCTTATAAGGCAGTCGTCTTTACAGGAGCAAATGGCGTTCTTTGATAAGCTAGAAAATTATATGTTAAACATTAAAGAATGGAAGCATTATAACGCTATTAAAAAGTGTGAAAAATATAAGCAGTTAATGTCCTTTCTAAACGAAAGAATGAAAAATACGGCTAAGTTAGACGCCGTTATTGACGAACGGCAAAAAATACAAATTGATTTTCAATTACCAGACGGATGGGAAGGTGAAGCCGACGATATTCAATTGCACGACTTAAAGAAAGACGAAGATAAATAATTATGGATATTAAAAGTGTTAAGTTGCATAGTTATTTAGGTAAGAATTGACGCTATTATTACCAAATATTAAAGTCCATTAGAAACAATGAACCACTACCAATTGAAGTAATTAACGAAGCCGGTGGGCGTAAATGTGGAAGACTTTTAGCGGTAATGTGTTTAGTTGATTAGCAATTATTTTGTTTCCAAATAAGACTTTACGATTTACACAATTAGATTATTACAAGACAAAAAAAGAAAGCTATGACGAATAATTAAAGTTGCACCTGATGCTGAAAATGTATTATGGCGTTCTAATAAACAACAATTTATTATTCAATCACCAAAAAATAAACAAAGCCAATTTAGATGACAGATCGTCGGTATGTTAGACAGGGCGTTAAGCGTGGCGTGCAAAAACTAGGACTAGCCCGTTTTGATAGCGACTATGTTTTTATCATTTTTGAAGAAGCAAGCGAATTTACTGAAGAACAAATTCATATGGTTAAAACGCTTTTAACCTTAGCGATAGAACGCTTTTAATGTATTTTGGTAATCCATACTTTCCACACGCACCATTTTTTCAAAACTTCGCTAAATACTTTCCGTTTCCAAGGCGGATTATGTTTGATAAGTCAAAAGGGCGTGCCTTTAAGCTTTGCATAGCAGAAGGTAAGAAAACATTATTCCAATGAACTAATATTTATTCAATTGTTAATGAACCTTATTTTTCTAAAAATAACCTATTAGAATTAGAAAGCGGTGCTAAGAAACTACCGCTATTAGGTGCTACTTCTTTATATGGTGAACCCTTAGCATTAGCCGGTGCAATTACCCGAACAAACATTAAGAAAAATTAAATATTTTACTAACCGTTATCCGTAGTCAATATTCACGATACACGATCGACGTATGGCTGGTGGATTGGTTTCACCCGTGATCCTTCCGCTTTCGTTTGAGGCTTTAAGACACAATAAGCAAAAAAATATTTATTATGGATGCATTCAAAACTAGCTCATCACAAGCGGGCGAGTTTGACACTTACAATTTGCTAATCAAGTGTATAGTTTTATTACCCACACGTCCTTAAATGATTAAATTTAACAAAAAACAATTAACAATATGAACTGACTCGCACGCACTCGGTTTAACCAGTTCCTTAAACACCAATTACCGAACCACTTAAAACATTTAATTAGCTTTCGTTCAGTTTCTAAAAAATATGGTGCACCAGTTTTAATTATTAATCGGATTGAGAATGTAGTTAATCTAATGAATACAAACAGAATATTAATGCGAACAAATAGCGCTGGTAATCAATTACTTAAAGAAGAATGAGCGGCAAGTGAATGAGATAAAACGGCTACTAGTTATAAACGGGTTTGTCCCGATGCAACAGGCGACCACTTACAGGACGCATTTGAATATGGCGCCTTAGCTTAGTTTCCGTGGCGTATTTGAAACGAAAATATTATTAAAGGTCAATTATATAATCGTGTAGCATTAATGCGTCGGCTGTGTGTTCGTTAATATTAGGATCTAAACCGATATATTGTTTTAGTGTTAATTCTTTTTTTGTTTTACGATCCTGTCCGATTTTTGCACCATTGATAACCGACTTATATACTTTTGCTTCGTTAAATACTTTAATTTTTAACTCTTTACTTTCAATTAACTGAGTAAGGTAATAGACTAAATAACCAATTTGTCTATTTAGATTAGCGGATGTTTTACGAAAAGCACCTGCGTTTTCAAACGAAAAAATATTAATCCGATAATATTTATAATCTAGTGTGTTTGTTTCTAACTTATAAATGTTATCGTATTTTTTATAATACAGATTACTATTATTTAATGGTTCAAAACCAGGTAATTTTTGATCGCTAATAATAGCGCCTTTTTACCGGCATCTCAGTAAATGTTAATTTTTGATTTTGCTAATGGCATATTAAAACTACACGGGATGCAATTCTGGTAACCCGAATAAGACTAACTAAATAAAATATGACTTAATAAAGCTAAAAAGTAAAAGGTAGTTATTGTTGCATCCCGTGTAGTTTTAATATAACATTTTTAATTTTACGTTAAAAATATTTTTAACGTTCTTCCGCCGTCTTGGTATTTAATCTCCACGTGAGAAGGTATATTACGCCCTTCTTTTAATGTAATCGGCTTATTAGTTCAATTAATTATTTCAATTCTATTAAAGTTATACATAAAATATTTGTTAATTGACATAAAACCTAGTCCTGCGTTAATGATTTTTTGGTCTTCATAATAATTTTCCATTTTTAATTCGTCCTTTTTGTCTTCTTTATCTTTATCCCTTAAAATTCAATAGCAATTACAACATACTTCTATTCTTTTGTTATGTGATTTTTCAATTATCATATGTGATTTTTCAGCTACCATAAATTTTTTACATTTATAACATTTAATAATATTCATTTTATTTAGTCTCCTTTTTCAAAATTAAATTTTTCTACTTTTTCTAATAGAAGTAAAATATTTAATTTATTGTTTTGCTTAATCAATAGTTTTAATCACATTAAACTAATTAAAATAAAAGTAATTGCAACTAATAAATAGAATACTAATTGTAATAATTCGTTGCTTTTTAGTCCCGCATTAATAAAATGTAATCCGCTTAAAAGCCAATTAATAATTATATTCGCTAAGCTTATTTTAATTTGTGATTTTAATAATTTAATCTCTGTTTTTATCATTGTCTTTTTTTCCTTTTTAATCAAAATATAGTTATTTTCAACTGCTTTAATAATGTCTTCCGTTGTCTTTAATTCTGTTTTGCTTTCAAAATTAAATTTTTGTTGTTTTTCTTTCAATAAAAAATTACTAATATAGTAATCATTAATCGGTTTAATGTTGGCTGCGCTTTCTATATTAGTTAATCCCGACTTTGTCTTTTTAGCTAATTTAATTAAAAACCCGTTTTTTTGATAATGTAGTGCAATATCTTCTCCGTTGGTATGAATAAATTTAATTCCTTTTTTATCAATTGCTTTACAAAATTCTAATGTCTGCTTTCAATTATAATTATTTTTTTTGTAATAAAAATTATCTCGTTTCATACCATAGGGCGGGTCAATGAATACAAAGTCGGCGGGTGTTATTTCGTCAGGCGTTAATAAAGATACTTTAACGCTATTATTTGCGCAGTAATTTTTAATTCTAAGCAAATACTCCACTAACTTATTTATTTTGTTAATTTTTAGATAATCAATAATTAAATTATCTTTTGAATATATTTTGTTATCTAAAATAGGGGTAGCGACCATATCAAAATTTAAGTCCAATAATCTTGGGAAGACTATTAACTCCTGCGTAATCAATCAAATTAACGATTTTGTAAAACCAAACGACATTTTATTAAACTTGTTTTTAATTCGTTCGCATTTTGCTTTCTGATTACTGAAAAATAAAAATTCAAACAATATTCCAATTTCCATTTTTAATTGTCTTTCATCTGGAATTAAGTTTCAATTCTTCCAAAACCACATTAAATAAATATTGTTATCTCACACTACCGCCTTTGGTGGTTGTAGGGCAAGAATTACCGAACCACTCCCGACAAATGGTTCAATATAGCGACCCTTAAACTTTGGAATAAAGGGTATTATTTCCGTTAAAACACGCCGTTTTGAACCAATATATTTTAAAAGTCTGTCGATCGTTTTCATTTTACATTTTTAAGCATTTAATGCCGTCTTTCAAAACACAAACTAATGCGCTTTCTAATTCGTGCTTCTCAATATTAAAATTATCTAAAACTAATTGTTTGTAAATTGATAACTGGATCCCGTAGTTTAACACATAGTAATTACGAGCTTGTTCTTTCCCGCTACTTTTTCAATCAATAACAATATATTTATTAGTTTGCTTATCAAAAAGTAAAGCGTCAATTGTTCCACATAATGCAACTTTCGCCATTGAAAAGTCGGCGACTAGTTTTAATTCTGTTGCTACTAATTCAAAACGGGATTTAACTTTGTCTCATCAATTCTTAAAACTTTTACCAAAAGCGTAATAATCTACTTCTCTAAAACAACTATAATCGGCGTTATTATTAACAATTAACTCTTCAATGAAGGCGTGGGTTTGCGTTCCTTTATTAGCGGCAGCATTTAACATTGCTCGACTTTCTTGTTTTAGAATTAAAAAGTTTTTGCGGCTTCAAGCATTAACACTTGATGCGCTCATTGCTTCCTTATTTTTGTAGGTGTAAATATGCTTATCAGGGTAGAATTTAAGCAAATTAAATTTTTGATTTAATTTATAAAAGTCGTTTAATAAATATTTATATTTTTCATTTATAAACATATTTAATTACCTGTAATTTCTAAAATCAATTTATCGTCTTTAATATGGAGCTCGTTTTCGAGCTCCGTTAGTTTTTCAAATTCAAAGCTTTTAATTTTTTTTCCGTTAAATTGAATTTCTAATTTTTTGAATTTTTATAAAAAAGCGTTGCCATCGTTTATTCTCAATCAATCTTAACTTCTGTTTTTGTTTTTTTTACGCTTTTTTCTATGTCACTTTCTCTTAATACTGGTTGCTCTTGTTGCACTGGTTGTGTTATTTCTTTAATTCTTAAAAATGTTTCTGGACTAAATTTATTTCATTTTTGATTGATTACAATAAAAGACGTTCCAACCTTAGTAATATTATCAAATGTTTTATAGTGAATACCAGAAACTTTTAATTGATCGACAAACGCTTTTTTAACCTTATCAAACAATAACCCGTCTCTTACTTCAAATAATCGTTTAAGCACTTCTAAACGCTCACCTGGTTTTAATTTAATCGTTCAATTACGAGTTCGTGTTTCTGTAATTCCTTTATCATTTTTTTTGCTATTGCCGTACGCATCAGCAATGAAATTTGGCGTGTATTCGCTAATTTCATGACCATATACTAATAATTCGCCTTTTTCGTTAAATTCGGCATTCAAATTTTCGTTTAATGTAATAATTCCTTTTGCTTCAATAATCATAATATTTACTCCTTTAATTTAATTATTTTTATTTTCTTTTTTTATTTGTCTAATAACAACGTCCTCGTTAATTAATGTTGTCCGTTGATATTTTGCTTTTAATTTTTCTATTTTGGTTTTATCTAATTGAAACTCGTGCGTTAAAATACCGCTTCAATCTGTCGTCTTTCTATGTGTTGGATAACGATAATATATATTATTACCAATTCTGTATTTTGACGCTTTATCGATTTTTTGAACCAACTCTAATTTTAATTGTTTAAGTTTTAATTCGATTGCTTCTTTTTCAATTTTTAATTTAATCAATTCTTTAATTAATTCGTTAATCATTTCTTTTATCTCCTATTTTCTTTATTAACTTTATTAAATAAAATAGGCGGGTAGTTTATTATGTATTTTGTAATAAAAAAGGTGCATTATTAAAATATGGAACCCGCCTATTGTCTAGACTGGCGACTTTTAGCGTCATTCACCCCAGGACAAAAGATTATTTAATCTTCTTAATTGTTATTGCTTTTTTGGTTCCGTCGTTGGACTTTAATGTTTCGTCTAATTCATAACCATTATTTAACAATCAATTAAGCAATTTAGTTGCTTTTGCTGGTTGTCATTTACCAAATAAGTGATTACTTAATGAAAGTTTTAACATATTTTTAGCAGTTCAAAATTCATCGTTAAGTGCTACTGCCTTTATACCAATATATGATTGCGCTCATTTGAATGGCACGAACTTGTAATTGTTCTACTTTTGATAATTTATTAAAGTCTTTTAACGCTTTATTTTCTGCTTCTAAGTCTTTTAATGAGTTTTGTAATTTATAAATATTATCACCATTTATAATTCTTTCATCTTGATTTCTTTTAACAGCAATTCCAGTATTTGTTAATAGAACTTTTAACTCTTTAATTTCTGCTTTTAATGCTTCAATTTTAGAAACATCGGCGGGTGTTCCTGCTGGACCTTGTTCACCTTGAATTCCTTGTTCACCTTGTGCTCCGTCTTGTCCGTTTGTTCCTGCTGGACCACGTGCCCCTGGTTCACCTTTTGCTCCTGGTGCTCCTGGTGTTCCTTGTGCACCAGTTTCGCCTGTATCACCTTTTGGACCTTGTGGACCTGTATCACCTTTGTCACCTTCAACTCCGATTGTTTGTCCTGGTTCGCCTCGTGGGCCGACTGGTCCTGTTGCACCTTGTGGTCCGGCTGGTCCTGTTGATTCTTGAACCAGTTTAATTTGTGTTTGTAAGTTGGTAATTTCTTTATTTGAATTACCAACTTTTACCAATAACCCAATCGTTAATAAGCTAGCGATTAGCATCATTGTTCCAACCGCTATTTGCGGTCAATATTTTTTAATTATTTTTTGCATTGTCTTTCTCCTTTTTTGCTTTGTTAAAAATTTTCTCTTTATGTAATCTTCACCCTTGCAGATTTCTTACCAACTTTATTTTTTCAGGTAAAATTGATTGTTCTAAATCTCATATTGCTCCGATCGTTTCAATTTCTTTACTTTCTATAAACCATTGATAAAATGATATATTTAATTTTTTGCACGTATCTTCAATAGGAATATCGTTATTGTAATCTTTAACTATTACCTGTTGCATTTTTGATCGTTTAATATCAATTTGTTTATAGTTGTATTCGTTAATATCTTTAATTTTAATCATTATTTAATTACCTTTTTTATTTCAATTTTTATTAATGTATTCTTCGACTTCTTCTTTCGTTTCAAACGAAACTGGATCGGTCATTAAATAACTATTAAATAGTTCAAACCCCAATAATTCGTTCAAGGTTCATTAAGGCGTTTATTTGGCGATCATTCCAAAACTGAAAACGCTAATTTTACTTTCGCATTAGAATTATTTGGTTCGTTATTTTCTAAAATTATTTTGTATCTTTTGCGAGGGATCATATCTAATTTGATCGCTTTAACAATATATTTATCGTCTTTATTTGGAATAATAATTTCTATTCATTTAATTTTCATTTTTATTAACCTTTTTTTACTCATCTCCTAGATTGTAAAAGTCGCTCAATTCGTTTAATTTTGCGTCTAATTCGTCGTCTAATAATTCTTGTTCTACCGCTGCTTTTAACGCTGCTGTTGCTTTTTCTACAATATAATTGCTTCCTTTTTCAACTAAATAGTACTCTATTATTGCTAGTCCGTGATAGATATATTTATTTTTTAGTGAATGTAAATATTCCATTTCGTCAATAGTTTTTAATAATTCTATAAAACTTATATTTTTTAATTCTTTTAACATTATTTCACACTTTCCAATTCTCATTTTTTAATCAGTAATTCAGCGCTTAATTCTTTTTTTAAGCAATCATTACAAGTTTTATTTAGTAGCGGGCAGTGTTTTTCAACTGCCGCTCATAAAACGCTTATTTGTTCTGTAATTGTTAATTTATTATTCATTGTTAAATTCCTTTTTTTTATAATCGGCAATTACTTCTTTTAATGCTTCTTCGATTAGTTTGGTTGGTAATGGCACGTCCATTGTTCCATAATTTCAACGGGTAAATAATTTTCCGTCTCTATATACTCTTACTGCAACGCTTTTATTGTTGAATATTGCTAATCAACGACCGATTTTAATTCTAGTTTTTCCATTTACTTTTTCAATACCATTTAATGCGTGGCAAGCAAAGCACTGAGTGCTAAAATAACCATTTCGTCCAATTTCGTTTGTTAGTCAGGGTTTGTGTTTATAACAAATTTCGTATCCCTTACTTTTTAATTCTTTAATATATTTTTCCATATTTTTTACCTTTTTCTTTTGCGCTACCTTTGCGCTTTATAAATATTATACACTTTTTTTTATTTTTTTTATTTTTTTTTATTTTAATATTAGTCCGTGTTAATCGTTATTTTTGATATTAAAAAGATATTAAATTATTTTTTTTTATTTATTTTAATCTTTAATTACGACTAGAATAATCGGCTAGATTATTAATTCCTTTTATTCAAACAACATTTAATTTAATGTTATTTTGTTCGGCGATTCATCACGCCAATTTTGCATATCTTCCAGCGCTAGTTTTTGAATTAAAAACGCCTTTGTGAGCAGTTAAAACGGCGCAATCGGTTTTAACGATCAATTGTTTAATTCCATTTTCTTTTGCTCAAAATAAAGCACTCAATAGTCCAAATGCTTCAATTTCAATTTGTCAATTAATTTTTCGGTTAAATTTTTCAAATAAAACTTTTCCGGTTGTTTCACAAACGCCGGCAACTTTAAAGTGTTTTAAACTTCCGTCGATGTGAATAATTGTTTGTTTTTTAATCATATTATCAACCAGCATTTCAAAAGTTTGCCATTTTTTCTTTTAATCTTTTAAGTTCTTTTGCGATTTCTTCTGGCGTTTTAATAAACGCCATTTTTGAATATTTAATCATTCCAAAACGAACTATCGTTCCAATTTTAGAATCATAAGTATTTGCCTTATTATCTAATCATCATTCGCACGTGGAGATACTTTCTATTCCGTCGTTCATTCAGTGATCAGATTTTCTAATTAAAGTAGTTTTATCGACACTTTGTCAATATTCGCTACCGCTATTTGAAGAATAAATTTTTGTAAATTTTGAAAAGTCAATGTTTTTTTCTTCAATTTGCGTAAAAATTGCTTTTGTATTTAAATGATAATTTGATTTGTTAATTTTTTCCATATTTTTTTAATTAGCACCTTTTTTGCTATATAAATATTATACACTTTTTTTTTTTTTTTTTATTTTTTTATAAGTTAATATTAGTCCGTATTTATCGGTGTTTATTTAATTAAAAAAATTTAATAATTAAATGTTTTAATCAATTATTCTATTTTTTTTATTTATTTTTTTGTATAAAAAACATAATAAATTATTAACTTTTAACTGCTTTTTGCTATAATAAAATTATAGTTTTCAAACAGAATTATTAGTCGCTATATTAAAATTTCATATCTTTTTTTATAGTAGTTTTAACGATAACCATCGGCTAATCTCAGCGTTTTAATATCATTTTTTTACAAAAAACACTATTTTTTAACATTAAATAACAATCGCTAAAAGTTAATAAATGCTCTGTGTGCGTTAATTAAAATTTTAATTTACTAAAAAAATAAATAACAATTAAATATCATTTTTTTTATAGTAGTTTTAACGATAACCATCGGGCGATTTACGCCTTCTAATAACAAAAATAACATAAATAACAAGCTAATAATAATAGGATTATAACTATATTTAGTAATAAATATATTTAATAAATTAAATATAATTTGGGTATGCTTTCAAATTCTTAATAATTCCACTAATTAAAAATAATTTTAATGTATAATTTTATTGAAGTTGTAGCGAACTTTGATCGCTAAAATAGGAGTTTAATATTATGAGTATTGACGAAAATAACAAAGTGGCTGACACTTTACCAAAACAAACAGATGATAAAACGGACTTAGCTTTTATTAAATTACGAAAAGAATTAAAGCAATTGAAAACCAAGAATGCAGTTTTAAGCGAAGAAAACCAAAATTATAAAATAGAGACATATAAAAGTGTGTTTATTAAACAAGGTGGCCGAAATAACGCATTTAAGGCGTGGTTAAAAGTAAATGGTGAAGTCTTAGAAGACGGATTAGAATCCGTTAATTGAAAACAACAAAAGAAAGAACACGATTATTTATTTAATATTGAAGAAGCCAAATCGTCTAATGACGGCATTAATTCAGGTAAAATTGATGACGGACTTGGTGGTTTTGGGCTTAAAAAATAATAATAATTAATCGTTTAATTAAAAAGGTTAATTAAAATGGCTTATCCAGACAACATATTCAACTTCAAACTTAACGGAGTTGCTATTAGTGGGAATAAATTATATTCCCAATTAGGAATTGTACCGAGTGAAACGGGACATTTTCGAAAATTAGGGTTAATTTTAGATCGTTTGCCAGAATCGGGGCAAACACTACAATTTACTATTCCAAAAAGACAAAAGTTAAAGAAAGTTAAAAACGTTCATATATTACACAAACAGACGCCTGAGCTAATCCGTTTGAAGGTTATAAATTTGAAATTACATTTAAACCGGGTTATTGATGAGCTGCTAGTGGTGATGAAATGAGTAAAGAATTATTTTTACTAGCAAATAGTATCCAAGGACACATTTTTGCATCACGACTAATGGAAAAAGGGCGTTATGAGGACATTAACTATGTTAAAACGGCTAAAACATTTTTAGATGCAAATAAAGCTAATAATGTAATTGAATTATTAACAACTGATTTAACTAATTTAGATAGCGCAAAAGCAGTTAAAATTTACGAAACATTTTTAGAAATGATTAAAAAAGTTCGTAAAACAAGCAATGATATTACGGCTAGCTTAGGAACTAATTTAGTACCAAAATTAAAAGTATCAATTAGTCCTGATATGCGTATGGCTTTACAAATGGCGTTATTTACAAAAGCTATTAATCCCGTTTATATTTTAGAAGACGGCGAAAAGAATATGGTAATTGACGGCGTTAAATTACACACTTTAAATGTGTTTGGTTCTAATATTACTTATTCCGATCTTGTAAGTGTTGATGCAACTAAGTTCCACGCTTTATTTATTGTAGATTTAGGAGAAAACACACCCGCAATTGCTTATCGTGGTGGTAAAAACTACGCTCAACAAACACAAGATAATTTAATGGCAGGACTTAGTCACGCTTCCTTCCGTTCTAGTGAAGCGGTTGGTGTTTGAAATGATATCGCTAAATTCTGTGTTTATGGAATTTATACAACAACACCTCCAAGCAAATAACATTTGAAATTAAAATTAAAAAATAATTAAATGTTATAAAATATAAATGTGGTAGAGTCCCGTAAGATTTGCTTATGGAACTACACACACCCGAAGGGACGGACTAGCCTGAGTGTTAGCCGCCCTTCAAAGGGACTAAAATGCTATTAATTTACGATCAAACTAAAACCGATTTTAATACTTTTGAAAAGCAACAAAAAGCGTTTTTATTAAAGATTAAAACCGACTTTGGAATTACAATTGAAGAAAACGACGAACTATTACCAAGCGCTTTATTAAGCGCAAATAGTAGTTTAATAGGTGCAACCGGCGGACGATTGACAAATTACGCCGAATTTAGCGCTTTAAGTGCCCAACAACAGGGACTAGTAATTAACGCATTAGCAATAATGGTTGATTATGCAATTAAAAATGGTGTATTTAACGAAGGGACAAGCGTTAGCGGTTCTAGTGGTGGTGTTTCTAGTTCGATATCAAACCAACGAGACGGAGCGTTCATTCCGTCAAAGGCATTAAAATTATTGGAAGTAGCAAACTTGTTAAGCCCAACAATTTTAATCGTCACTAATGATCCACAAACAGGCGACGACTTATCAATTAGCGTTGATACTTGAAATGCGTGAAAAAAACAAGCATTAATTGATATTGACACACTAATTAGACAACGAGCGGTGTTATTCAAAGGTGACAAAGGCGACAAAGGCGATAAAGGTGATACCGGAGCACAAGGTATAACCGCCGGATACAAAGTTTTAGGAGTTCCTTCAACTGGTGATTTTTCAGTTAAAATTAGCGGCGAAAGCGGTGGAAGAGCTAAAAGTAATATTTATGTTGCTGACACAGGCAATATTTTCTTAGATACATCGGCAATTACCGACACTGGTAAAGTCAATACGCCGCAGTTGAGAATTGACGGCGTTGGCGATACTGCACTAGCTAATAAAGAGCCTTTATGGCTAAATAATGTTGTTTGATGAGGCCTATTAAAAAGATTATTAGCGTTAAAAGCTAATTCGGCCGATGTTTATACAAAAACAGAGACCGATAATAAACTAGCGACTAAGGCCACTACAACGGCGTTAAACACACAAAAAACAGATTTAGAAGCAAAGATAGCGTTAAAGCGTGATATTAGCGATAGTTATACAAAGGCCGAAGTTGATACTAAAATTGCTGCTGCTGGTGGTTCAGTTGATGCTTACACAAAGACAGAAACGGACGACAAATTGCTAAATTAGAAGGTTCGGGCGTAGATTTACAAAAAATTATACCCTTACAAGACGAATTAGAAATAGCGACTGATATTCTTGTATCAATACCGCATTTTGTCTTCCCATCTGCGACTGATTTAACAACTTCTAAAAACTATTATTTGAATACAATTGTTAAATATGGTTTAGTAGTAGGATTACTTCAAAATTACCTTTCCTCTGGTTGAACTTTAAGTAAGAATTCTAGCGATAATATTAAAGTTGCTGGTAAAACATTTTTATTAAAATTACGTTGTTTTCCCTTCTAAATATATTTTAGCCAAAGGCTACGAAAACGGCGACACTACTAAGCAAGCAGTTCAAATAGCAATTGGTGCTTATGGTTCTTTTCTTTTTTATATTTTTTCACGAATAACAATTAAGCCCGAAGATTGAGTGCCTGGTGGTAATGTGTCTGCTTCTAATAAATTCCTTAGAACAAAGGACATTTTAGAAGTCGCCCAAACAAAAAAACGACTAGCATTATACCCAAGAGAGACCGCTACATTTGCGTCTGTTGGCGTTAATTTTGGAATTAAATATGAAAAATTAGCTAATTCAAAAGTTCGTGTTCGTGGTAATCGTATCCACTAAAAAAACACGGCTCCGCCATTTTTGGTGGTGATGGTTTAGAATTAAAAGCTTATTTTAACTATGATTGGTGCTTTGCCTATAGCGTGAAACGAAAAAATAACAGGTTTAAGCGCACCAAAAAGTTTTTTAAAGGTGATACTAATTAGATTGCCATATCATTTAAAAGAATTTCGGTCGCCACGGCTTATTTTTAGTTTTTAAAATAATGGTTAAATTAAAATTAAAAGATAAAAACACTAAATCTTTGAAATTCACACCCACCAGCTAATACTACAAATGTAGATTTAAAGGGAATGAATGAGAAATCAAAACTTAACAGATTGCGACCAACTAGCATACAATGAAACCCATTGGGTGGAAATAAATACTTCTTCACTAAAATATCAATTCGGTTTGAAGAAACCGGTATTTTTATAGAAACAAAGGGCTTGATAACGGCGACGATATAATGATACAAACAAAAGCAGTTATTAATTACCCAACAAACTACGACGATAATAGTGGAATTGAGTTTTCAAATATAGAGTGCTGACGAACTAATTTTTCAACTGGAACTAGGTTAAGTGGTATAAGCCCGTATATTTTAGACACGGGAACTGAAATCGTCATTTATGAAAGTGCTTACAACAAGCAGTTAAAAGCAGTTGATGACGGAGTTATATTTTAATGATTAAAGCGTTAATTCCATTCTTAAAGAATGTTAAAAGCCAGTTATTAATTCTAGCGGTTATATTTGCAGTTGGTGGTGGTGTTTTAATTTACCACGCCGAAAATAGCGCTAAAAGCGTTAAAATTGAAACTAATTATAGAATTAATGGAACAATTGATAAGGAGCGATATTCGCCCCTTAAAACTAATTTAACGGCCTTAATTGGTGGCGGACTACTAATGACACTTAGCGGTGTTTGTATCATCGGCTTTATTTTCAAAAATGGAAGCGCTAATAATCACAAACAATTATTTAATGAAATTAAAGAAATTAAAGAATTATTAAAGGAGCAAAAAAAAGACAATGCAAAATAAAATTATTCAATTCTTAACAAAAAACGGAAAACTAATATTAACTAGATTAACAATTATTCTATTAAATGCACTAGAATTAGTTTTAGTATTTATTCCAACTAAACGGGTTTCACTTGCACCATTAATTAAGTGATTAGAAGATTTTAACAATCGATTATAAAATGACTACAAAAACTATTAAATTAGAAGATAAAATTAAACAACATTTAATTAGATTGTTGCGGACAAGTTTGTTAATTATTTAGGCGGTAAAGGCTACTTATTAAGCAGTGAAAACGAAGCTATTAATAAGTTTTTGGACTAATTGACAAATTAATAATTACCAATCGGATATTCAAACATTAAAGATCCCAAGCTAGTGCCGAGTAATTTTGAACCAATATTAACTAAGCAAGCGCTAAATGATACTGATATTGTTATTCCGTTCAAAACGGGATTTTTGGATTTACAAACTGGTAATTTGAAGCCTGAAAATGGTGATTTTAATATTCAAAAAATAATTAAAATACAAACTGGAACTAATTTTAATTTGGATCAAGTATTTAGCCAATATCCAACTTTTAAAATTAAATTTAATTATCAATTTTCAATTACGGGTTCTCATCACCAAACTAGCGCTAATCGGTTATTGCAAGGTTCATATGCTTATTTACCAACAATTAACAACTTTATTCAAAATATAATTTTTGAAATTAACAAAGATAATTATAAAAATAATGTTAATAGCTTCAAACAAATAATATTTGATACGACTAATTTTCCTACCAAACAAATTAAATTTATTCAAACACATACAGGGTTAATAAACGATAGAGTCGTTTATACAAATGGTAAAGTTAAATTAGAATATTTATTTAATTTACAAAAATTAGATAATCACACTTATAAAATTAAATTAAGTAATTTTAAGTTATTACAATTCCCGGCAATTACGTCTGGTTATTCTGGTTATTATTGAGAATTAAGTAATTTTACTTATGATGCTAAATTATTAAATTATAATTTTCACTTTTCAATTACGAATTTAGAAATTACAACGGAGGTTTAAAAATGGAATTAACCACTGCCATTTGAAACCAATTAAGGCGTTTAGACTTTAAGAAGCAACATTTAATTATTGTTAATGGTCGTAATATTCAAGCTTCCACTATGGACTGATGAAAGAATACCGAAACTAATAGCACATGAATTAAAAGAATTGAATATACGCCAGTGAATAACTTTAAGGGCTTCGTAGTCGTCTATATTAAAACTATTCAAAAAAGGGCTAATGCAAAAGGCGAGATTAAAACATATACGACAAAAGGCGGACAATTAACTATTCCTGTTAGCTTTAAGCAATTCGTCGTTTCACTAGCTAGTCCGAATAATGTTAATAACCCGTCCGCACCAGACGGAGTAGGGACTAAATTATGGACTTCTGTTAATGCTTTTATTGGCGTTTCACAAGAAGAAGGCGGTGAAGGTGAGCAGGCAAAAATAGTGCAAACTTTCAAAGAACAAAAAAAATTAAGCGGTAAAAGTTATGAAAAAATAACTGGTTGGATCCAAGAAGGTAAAGTTGATAAATTACAAAGAACTATTAACCGCCAGGCAATGATTAAAAGAAAATATAGTCCCGATCAATTATTAACTATGTTTTTACAACGATTAAGGTTCTAATTATGGATACATTAAAAATTAAAAAACACGGCAACACTAGTCGCTTAAAAGGGACTAAAATTACAAAGCCCGACGTTAATTTAATGGCCGATGGCGATCGGCGTTTAGGTAAATGAATGCGCCAAGTTCCAAAAATGAGTTATTTAAAGCTTATAAGGCAGTCGTCTTTACAGGAGCAAATGGCGTTCTTTGATAAGCTAGAAAATTATATGTTAAACATTAAAGAATGGAAGCATTATAACGCTATTAAAAAGTGTGAAAAATATAAGCAGTTAATGTCCTTTCTAAACGAAAGAATGAAAAATACGGCTAAGTTAGACGCCGTTATTGACGAACGGCAAAAAATACAAATTGATTTTCAATTACCAGACGGATGGGAAGGTGAAGCCGACGATATTCAATTGCACGACTTAAAGAAAGACGAAGATAAATAATTATGGATATTAAAAGTGTTAAGTTGCATAGTTATTTAGGTAAGAATTGACGCTATTATTACCAAATATTAAAGTCCATTAGAAACAATGAACCACTACCAATTGAAGTAATTAACGAAGCCGGTGGGCGTAAATGTGGTAAGACTTTTAGCGGTAATGTGTTTAGTTGATTAGCAATTATTTTGTTTCCAAATAAGACTTTACGATTTACACAATTAGATTATTACAAGATAAAAGAAAGAAAGCTATGACGAAATAATTAAAGTTGCACCTGATGCTGAAAATGTATTATGGCGTTCTAATAAACAACAATTTATTATTCAATCACCAAAAAATAAACAAAGCCAATTTAGATGACAGATCGTCGGTATGTTAGACAAGGGCGTTAAGCGTGGCGTGCAAAAACTAGGACTAGCCCGTTTTGATAGCGACTATGTTTTTATCATTTTTGAAGAAGCAAGCGAATTTACTGAAGAACAAATTCATATGGTTAAAACGCTTTTAACCTTAGCGATAGAACGCTTTTAATGTATTTTGGTAATCCATACTTTCCACACGCACCATTTTTTCAAAACTTCGCTAAATACTTTCCGTTTCCAAGGCGGATTATGTTTGATAAGTCAAAAGGGCGTGCCTTTAAGCTTTGCATAGCAGAAGGTAAGAAAACATTATTCCAATGAACTAATATTTATTCAATTGTTAATGAACCTTATTTTTCTAAAAATAACCTATTAGAATTAGAAAGCGGTGCTAAGAAACTACCGCTATTAGGTGCTACTTCTTTATATGGTGAACCCTTAGCATTAGCCGGTGCAATTACCCGAACAAACATTAAGAAAAATTAAATATTTTACTAACCGTTATCCGTAGTCAATATTCACGATACACGATCGACGTATGGCTGGTGGATATGGTTTCACCCGTGATCCTTCCGCTTTCGTTTGAGGCTTTAAGACACAATAAGCAAAAAAATATTTATTATGGATGCATTCAAAACTAGCTCATCACAAGCGGCGAGTTTGATACTTACAATTTGCTAATCAAGTGTATAGTTTTATTACCAACACGTCCTTAAATGAAAATTAACAAAAAACAATTAACAATATGAACTGACTCGCACGCACTCGGTTTAACCAGTTCCTTAAACACCAATTACCGAACCACTTAAAACATTATTAGCTTTCGTTCAGTTTCTAAAAAATATGGTGCACCTTTTTAATTATTAATCGGATTGAGAATGTAGTTAATCTAATGAATACAAACAGAATATTAATGCGAACAAATAGCGCTGGTAATCAATTACTTAAAGAAGAATGAGCGGCAAGTGAATGAGATAAAACGGCTACTAGTTATAAACGGGTTTGTCCCGATGCAACAGGCGACCACTTACAGGACGCATTTGAATATGGCGCCTTAGCTTAGTTTCCGTGGCGTATTTGAAACGAAAATATTATTAAAGGTCAATTATATAATCGTGTAGCATTAATGCGTCGGCTGTGTGTTCGTTAATATTAGGATCTAAACCGATATATTGTTTTAGTGTTAATTCTTTTTTTGTTTTACGATCCTGTCCGATTTTTGCACCATTGATAACCGACTTATATACTTTTGCTTCGTTAAATACTTTAATTTTTAACTCTTTACTTTCAATTAACTGAGTAAGGTAATAGACTAAATAACCAATTTGTCTATTTAGATTAGCGGATGTTTTACGAAAAGCACCTGCGTTTTCAAACGAAAAAATATTAATCCGATAATATTTATAATCTAGTGTGTTTGTTTCTAACTTATAAATGTTATCGTATTTTTTATAATACAGATTACTATTATTTAATGGTTCAAAACCAGGTAATTTTTGATCGCTAATAATAGCGCCTTTTTTACCGGCATCTCAGTAAATGTTAATTTTTGATTTTGCTAATGGCATATTAAAACTACACGGGATGCAATTCTGGTAACCCGAATAAGACTAACTAAATAAAATATGACTTAATAAAGCTAAAAAGTAAAAGGTAGTTATTGTTGCATCCCGTGTAGTTTTAATATAACATTTTTAATTTTACGTTAAAAATATTTTTAACGTTCTTCCGCCGTCTTGGTATTTAATCTCCACGTGAGAAGGTATATTACGCCCTTCTTTTAATGTAATCGGCTTATTAGTTCAATTAATTATTTCAATTCTATTAAAGTTATACATAAAATATTTGTTAATTGACATAAAACCTAGTCCTGCGTTAATGATTTTTTGGTCTTCATAATAATTTTCCATTTTTAATTCGTCCTTTTTGTCTTCTTTATCTTTATCCCTTAAAATTCAATAGCAATTACAACATACTTCTATTCTTTTGTTATGTGATTTTTCAATTATCATATGTGATTTTTCAGCTACCATAAATTTTTTACATTTATAACATTTAATAATATTCATTTTATTTAGTCTCCTTTTTCAAAATTAAATTTTTCTACTTTTTCTAATAGAAGTAAAATATTTAATTTATTGTTTTGCTTAATCAATAGTTTTAATCACATTAAACTAATTAAAATAAAAGTAATTGCAACTAATAAATAGAATACTAATTGTAATAATTCGTTGCTTTTTAGTCCCGCATTAATAAAATGTAATCCGCTTAAAAGCCAATTAATAATTATATTCGCTAAGCTTATTTTAATTTGTGATTTTAATAATTTAATCTCTGTTTTTATCATTGTCTTTTTTTCCTTTTTTAATCAAAATATAGTTATTTTCAACTGCTTTAATAATGTCTTCCGTTGTCTTTAATTCTGTTTTGCTTTCAAAATTAAATTTTTGTTGTTTTTCTTTCAATAAAAAATTACTAATATAGTAATCATTAATCGGTTTAATGTTGGCTGCGCTTTCTATATTAGTTAATCCCGACTTTGTCTTTTTAGCTAATTTAATTAAAAACCCGTTTTTTTGATAATGTAGTGCAATATCTTCTCCGTTGGTATGAATAAATTTAATTCCTTTTTTATCAATTGCTTTACAAAATTCTAATGTCTGCTTTCAATTATAATTATTTTTTTTGTAATAAAAATTATCTCGTTTCATACCATAGGGCGGGTCAATGAATACAAAGTCGGCGGGTGTTATTTCGTCAGGCGTTAATAAAGATACTTTAACGCTATTATTTGCGCAGTAATTTTTAATTCTAAGCAAATACTCCACTAACTTATTTATTTTGTTAATTTTTAGATAATCAATAATTAAATTATCTTTTGAATATATTTTGTTATCTAAAATAGGGGTAGCGACCATATCAAAATTTAAGTCCAATAATCTTGGGAAGACTATTAACTCCTGCGTAATCAATCAAATTAACGATTTTGTAAAACCAAACGACATTTTATTAAACTTGTTTTTAATTCGTTCGCATTTTGCTTTCTGATTACTGAAAAATAAAAATTCAAACAATATTCCAATTTCCATTTTTAATTGTCTTTCATCTGGAATTAAGTTTCAATTCTTCCAAAACCACATTAAATAAATATTGTTATCTCACACTACCGCCTTTGGTGGTTGTAGGGCAAGAATTACCGAACCACTCCCGACAAATGGTTCAATATAGCGACCCTTAAACTTTGGAATAAAGGGTATTATTTCCGTTAAAACACGCCGTTTTGAACCAATATATTTTAAAAGTCTGTCGATCGTTTTCATTTTACATTTTTAAGCATTTAATGCCGTCTTTCAAAACACAAACTAATGCGCTTTCTAATTCGTGCTTCTCAATATTAAAATTATCTAAAACTAATTGTTTGTAAATTGATAACTGGATCCCGTAGTTTAACACATAGTAATTACGAGCTTGTTCTTTCCCGCTACTTTTTCAATCAATAACAATATATTTATTAGTTTGCTTATCAAAAAGTAAAGCGTCAATTGTTCCACATAATGCAACTTTCGCCATTGAAAAGTCGGCGACTAGTTTTAATTCTGTTGCTACTAATTCAAAACGGGATTTAACTTTGTCTCATCAATTCTTAAAACTTTTACCAAAAGCGTAATAATCTACTTCTCTAAAACAACTATAATCGGCGTTATTATTAACAATTAACTCTTCAATGAAGGCGTGGGTTTGCGTTCCTTTATTAGCGGCAGCATTTAACATTGCTCGACTTTCTTGTTTTAGAATTAAAAAGTTTTTGCGGCTTCAAGCATTAACACTTGATGCGCTCATTGCTTCCTTATTTTTGTAGGTGTAAATATGCTTATCAGGGTAGAATTTAAGCAAATTAAATTTTTGATTTAATTTATAAAAGTCGTTTAATAAATATTTATATTTTTCATTTATAAACATATTTAATTACCTGTAATTTCTAAAATCAATTTATCGTCTTTAATATGGAGCTCGTTTTCGAGCTCCGTTAGTTTTTCAAATTCAAAGCTTTTAATTTTTTTCCGTTAAATTGAATTTCTAATTTTTTGAATTTTTTATAAAAAAGCGTTGCCATCGTTTATTCTCAATCAATCTTAACTTCTGTTTTTGTTTTTTTTACGCTTTTTTCTATGTCACTTTCTCTTAATACTGGTTGCTCTTGTTGCACTGGTTGTGTTATTTCTTTAATTCTTAAAAATGTTTCTGGACTAAATTTATTTCATTTTTGATTGATTACAATAAAAGACGTTCCAACCTTAGTAATATTATCAAATGTTTTAGTGAATACCAGAAACTTTTAATTGATCGACAAACGCTTTTTTAACCTTATCAAACAATAACCCGTCTCTTACTTCAATAATCGTTTAAGCACTTCTAAACGCTCACCTGGTTTTAATTTAATCGTTCAATTACGAGTTCGTGTTTCTGTAATTCCTTTATCATTTTTTTTGCTATTGCCGTACGCATCAGCAATGAAATTTGGCGTGTATTCGCTAATTTCATGACCATATACTAATAATTCGCCTTTTTCGTTAAATTCGGCATTCAAATTTTCGTTTAATGTAATAATTCCTTTTGCTTCAATAATCATAATATTTACTCCTTTAATTTAATTATTTTTATTTTCTTTTTTTATTTGTCTAATAACAACGTCCTCGTTAATTAATGTTGTCCGTTGATATTTTGCTTTTAATTTTTCTATTTTGGTTTTATCTAATTGAAACTCGTGCGTTAAAATACCGCTTCAATCTGTCGTCTTTCTATGTGTTGGATAACGATAATATATAGTATTATTACCAATTCTGTATTTTGACGCTTTATCGATTTTTTGAACCAACTCTAATTTTAATTGTTTAAGTTTTAATTCGATTGCTTCTTTTTCAATTTTTAATTTAATCAATTCTTTAATTAATTCGTTAATCATTTCTTTTATCTCCTATTTTCTTTATTAACTTTATTAAATAAAATAGGCGGGTAGTTTATTATGTATTTTGTAATAAAAAAGGTGCATTATTAAAATATGGAACCCGCCTATTGTCTAGACTGGCGACTTTTAGCGTCATTCACCCCAGGACAAAAGATTATTTAATCTTCTTAATTGTTATTGCTTTTTTGGTTCCGTCGTTGGACTTTAATGTTTCGTCTAATTCATAACCATTATTTAACAATCAATTAAGCAATTTAGTTGCTTTTGCTGGTTGTCATTTACCAAATAAGTGATTACTTAATGAAAGTTTTAACATATTTTTAGCAGTTCAAAATTCATCGTTAAGTGCTACTGCCTTTATACCAATATATGATTGCGCTCATTGAATGGCACGAACTTGTAATTGTTCTACTTTTGATAATTTATTAAAGTCTTTTAACGCTTTATTTTCTGCTTCTAAGTCTTTTAATGAGTTTTGTAATTTATAAATATTATCACCATTTATAATTCTTTCATCTTGATTTCTTTTAACAGCAATTCCAGTATTTGTTAATAGAACTTTTAACTCTTTAATTTCTGCTTTTAATGCTTCAATTTTAGAAACATCGGCGGGTGTTCCTGCTGGACCTTGTTCACCTTGAATTCCTTGTTCACCTTGTGCTCCGTCTTGTCCGTTTGTTCCTGCTGGACCACGTGCCCCTGGTTCACCTTTTGCTCCTGGTGCTCCTGGTGTTCCTTGTGCACCAGTTTCGCCTGTATCACCTTTTGGACCTTGTGGACCTGTATCACCTTTGTCACCTTCAACTCCGATTGTTTGTCCTGGTTCGCCTCGTGGGCCGACTGGTCCTGTTGCACCTTGTGGTCCGGCTGGTCCTGTTGATTCTTGAACCAGTTTAATTTGTGTTTGTAAGTTGGTAATTTCTTTATTTGAATTACCAACTTTTACCAATAACCCAATCGTTAATAAGCTAGCGATTAGCATCATTGTTCCAACCGCTATTTGCGGTCAATATTTTTTAATTATTTTTTGCATTGTCTTTCTCCTTTTTTGCTTTGTTAAAAATTTTCTCTTTATGTAATCTTCACCCTTGCAGATTTCTTACCAACTTTATTTTTTCAGGTAAAATTGATTGTTCTAAATCTCATATTGCTCCGATCGTTTCAATTTCTTTACTTTCTATAAACCATTGATAAAATGATATATTTAATTTTTTGCACGTATCTTCAATAGGAATATCGTTATTGTAATCTTTAACTATTACCTGTTGCATTTTTGATCGTTTAATATCAATTTGTTTATAGTTGTATTCGTTAATATCTTTAATTTTAATCATTATTTAATTACCTTTTTTATTTCAATTTTTATTAATGTATTCTTCGACTTCTTCTTTCGTTTCAAACGAAACTGGATCGGTCATTAAATAACTATTAAATAGTTCAAACCCCCAATAATTCGTTCAAGGTTCATTAAGGCGTTTATTTGGCGATCATTCCAAAACTGAAAACGCTAATTTTACTTTCGCATTAGAATTATTTGGTTCGTTATTTTCTAAAATTATTTTGTATCTTTTGCGAGGGATCATATCTAATTTGATCGCTTTAACAATATATTTATCGTCTTTATTTGGAATAATAATTTCTATTCATTTAATTTTCATTTTTATTAACCTTTTTTTACTCATCTCCTAGATTGTAAAAGTCGCTCAATTCGTTTAATTTTGCGTCTAATTCGTCGTCTAATAATTCTTGTTCTACCGCGCTTTTAACGCTGCTGTTGCTTTTTCTACAATATAATTGCTTCCTTTTTCAACTAAATAGTACTCTATTATTGCTAGTCCGTGATAGATATATTTATTTTTTAGTGAATGTAAATATTCCATTTCGTCAATAGTTTTTAATAATTCTATAAAACTTATATTTTTTAATTCTTTTAACATTATTTCACACTTTCCAATTCTCATTTTTTAATCAGTAATTCAGCGCTTAATTCTTTTTTTAAGCAATCATTACAAGTTTTATTTAGTAGCGGGCAGTGTTTTTCAACTGCCGCTCATAAAACGCTTATTTGTTCTGTAATTGTTAATTTATTATTCATTGTTAAATTCCTTTTTTTTATAATCGGCAATTACTTCTTTTAATGCTTCTTCGATTAGTTTGGTTGGTAATGGCACGTCCATTGTTCCATAATTTCAACGGGTAAATAATTTTCCGTCTCTATATACTCTTACTGCAACGCTTTTATTGTTGAATATTGCTAATCAACGACCGATTTTAATTCTAGTTTTTCCATTTACTTTTTCAATACCATTTAATGCGTGGCAAGCAAAGCACTGAGTGCTAAAATAACCATTTCGTCCAATTTCGTTTGTTAGTCAGGGTTTGTGTTTATAACAAATTTCGTATCCCTTACTTTTTAATTCTTTAATATATTTTTCCATATTTTTTACCTTTTTCTTTTGCGCTACCTTTGCGCTTTATAAATATTATACACTTTTTTTTATTTTTTTTTATTTTTTTTTATTTTAATATTAGTCCGTGTTAATCGTTATTTTTGATATTAAAAAGATATTAAATTATTTTTTTTTTATTTATTTTAATCTTTAATTACGACTAGAATAATCGGCTAGATTATTAATTCCTTTTATTCAAACAACATTTAATTTAATGTTATTTTGTTCGGCGATTCATCACGCCAATTTTGCATATCTTCCAGCGCTAGTTTTTGAATTAAAAACGCCTTTGTGAGCAGTTAAAACGGCGCAATCGGTTTTAACGATCAATTGTTTAATTCCATTTTCTTTTGCTCAAAATAAAGCACTCAATAGTCCAAATGCTTCAATTTCAATTTGTCAATTAATTTTTCGGTTAAATTTTTCAAATAAAACTTTTCCGGTTGTTTCACAAACGCCGGCAACTTTAAAGTGTTTTAAACTTCCGTCGATGTGAATAATTGTTTGTTTTTTAATCATATTATCAACCAGCATTTCAAAAGTTTGCCATTTTTTCTTTTAATCTTTTAAGTTCTTTTGCGATTTCTTCTGGCGTTTTAATAAACGCCATTTTTGAATATTTAATCATTCCAAAACGAACTATCGTTCCAATTTTAGAATCATAAGTATTTGCCTTATTATCTAATCATCATTCGCACGTGGAGATACTTTCTATTCCGTCGTTCATTCAGTGATCAGATTTTATAATTAAAGTAGTTTNTCGGCCGATGTTTATACAAAAACAGAGACCGATAATAAACTAGCGACTAAGGCCACTACAACGGCGTTAAACACACAAAAAACAGATTTAGAAGCAAAGATAGCGTTAAAGCGTGATATTAGCGATAGTTATACAAAGGCCGAAGTTGATACTAAAATTGCTGCTGCTGGTGGTTCTAATGTTTATACAAAAGAAGAAACGGACCAAAAAATCTCCAAATTAGAGGGTTCGGGCGTAGATTTACAAAAAATTATACCTTTACAAAACGAATTAGAAATAGCGACTGATATTCTTGTATCAATACCGCATTTTACCTTCCCATCTGCGACTGATTTAACAACTTCTAAAAACTATTATTTGAATACAATTATTAAATATGATTTAGTAGTAGGAGATTATTTTAAACTTACCTTTCCTGTGGGTTGAACTTTAAGTAACAATTCTAGCGATAATATTAAAGTTGCTGGTAAAACATTTTTATTAAAATTATCGTCTTCTTCCCTTGGAAGTTCTAAATGAATTTTAGCCAAAGGCTACGAAAACGGCGACACTACTAAGCAAGCAGTTGAAATAGCAATTGGTGCTTATGGTTCTTTTCTTTTTTATTTTTTTTCACAAATAACAATTAAGCCCGAAGATTGAGTGCCTGGTGGTAATGTGTCTGCTTCTAATAAATTCCTTAGAACAAAGGACATTTTAGAAGTCGCCCAAACAAAAAAACGACTAGCATTATACCCAAGAGAGACCGCTACATTTGCGTCTGTTGGTGTTAATTTTGGAATTAAATATGAAAAATTAGCTAATTCAAAAGTTCGTGTTCGTGGTAATCGTATCCACTGAATAAAAAACACGGCTCCGCCATATTTTGGTGGTGATGGGTTAGAATTAAAAGCTTATTTTAACTATGATTGAAGTGCTTTGCCGTATAGCGACGAAACAAACGAAATAACAGGTTTAAGCGCACCAAAAAGATTTTTTAAAGGTGATAAATTACTAATAGATTGTCATATTCATTTAAAAGAATTTGGTCGCCACGGCTTATTTTTAGTTTTTAAACATAATGGAATTAAATTAAAAGTTAGCGATAGTAAAACACTAAATCTTTGAAATTCACACCCACCAGCTAATACTACAAATGTAGATTTAAAGGGTGAATGAATGAGAAATCAAAACTTAACAGATTGCGACCAACTAGCGATAGGGCAATGAAACCCATATGTTAGTGGTGGAAATAAATACTTCATCACTAAAATATCAGTTCGTTTTGAAGATAGTGGTATTTTTATAGAAACAACGGGAGGGCTTGATAACGGCGATGATATTAATGATACTAAAACAAAAGCAGTTATTAATTACCCAACAAACTACGACGATAATAGTGGAATTGAGTTTTCAAATATAGAGTGCTGACGAACTAATTTTTCAACTGGAACTAGGTTAAGTGGTATAAGCCCGTATATTTTAGACACGGGAACTGAAATCGTCATTTATGAAAGTGCTTACAACAAGCAGTTAAAAGCAGTTGATGACGGAGTTATATTTTAATGATTAAAGCGTTAATTCCATTCTTAAAGAATGTTAAAAGCCAGTTATTAATTCTAGCGGTTATATTTGCAGTTGGTGGTGGTGTTTTAATTTACCACGCCGAAAATAGCGCTAAAAGCGTTAAAATTGAAACTAATTATAGAATTAATGGAACAATTGATAAGGAGCGATATTCGCCCCTTAAAACTAATTTAACGGCCTTAATTGGTGGCGGACTACTAATGACACTTAGCGGTGTTTGTATCATCGGCTTTATTTTCAAAAATGGAAGCGCTAATAATCACAAACAATTATTTAATGAAATTAAAGAAATTAAAGAATTATTAAAGGAGCAAAAAAAAGACAATGCAAAATAAAATTATTCAATTCTTAACAAAAAACGGAAAACTAATATTAACTAGATTAACAATTATTCTATTAAATGCACTAGAATTAGTTTTAGTATTTATTCCAACTAAACGGGTTTCACTTGCACCATTAATTAAGTGATTAGAAGATTTTAACAATCGATTATAAAATGACTACAAAAACTATTAAATTAGAAGATAAAATTAAACAACATTTAATTAGATTGTTTGCGGACAAGTTTGTTAATTATTTAGGCGGTAAAGGCTACTTATTAAGCAGTGAAAACGAAGCTATTAATAAGTTTTGGACTAATTGACAAATTAATAGCCACTTCGAACAATTAGTGCATCAAATTATTAGTGAAACAAGTATTAAGGGAGAAGTGGCGGTTGGTATTGAAGCGTTAATTGAAAATGACGAGCAAATATTCGTGGTAAAAGATAATATATTCGCTAAGACTTGACGCTTTAACGAGCTTTATTCAATTACGCTATTAAAAACTATTGTTGTTAGTCAAAACCTTAATTATTACTTATTAGAAACCTGAACTAATGAATATGTGGATCGGCGTTTCTTTACTAATAAACCAACACTAAATAATCGTGGCATTCCATTAGCTTATTCAAGTATTCAATTAAAATTACCGCTAGCTTATCAAAATTTACACGAAGGCATTAAACAGAACCCTTACGGCTTTATTCCTTTTGAAGTTTTTCAAAACTATTATTTTTACAATAAACCCGATGTTAATAAAGCAGAATTAGAAATTGAAAACTACACAGAATATAAAAACTTTGAAATTAACGAATGGGGCACAGGTGGTACTATTCTAGCGTTTAATAACTTAGACCAGTCCACGATGAAAACACTGGCAAACAAAGCGAGTAATTGAATTAAAACATTAAAAAAAGTATTGTTCGGGCAAGGCACTAAGGGAGCAGAAAGTAAAACATTAGAATATGTTAATCCGAACTACCAGATTAATCCGTTTATTGATATGGACAAGTATTATTTAAGTAAAATTTACCAAGCCGTAGGGCTTCAATTTGACACCAAAATAGAAAATTCAACCGCTACCGAAGCATCGCTTAACCACTCATCGCAAGGTAGCACTATTAACCTTAAACGACAAACATTTAACGATGCAATGAACCGACTATTGTTTAAGCTTTTTAGTTTTAGATTTGAAATAAAAGATATGTCGGCGTTTGAATTCACCCTTAACGAAAATACGGCGTTAAACTTAAAAGAAACAACAGAACAAGTTCGGATTGAATTAGAATTAGGTTTAATTAGTAAAAAAGACGCTATTATTAAAATTAATGGATGCAACGAAGAAGAAGCGGGTAATCGTTTAGATAAAATTAACGATGAAAAAATAGAAGCGTTAAAAATGATAAATGAACATTATCCCGCCGCTAGTCAAAACGACGCAAATACGCCACAGAACCAAACGGCATTAACAAACCAGGAAGATAATAACAATGGCATTAACCAAGTTCCAAATAAAACAAATAAACCGCAACAATAACGAACTATTAAAGCTTAACGATAAAAAGACTTTAATATTCCCGTTTGTGTTTTCAAATGGTGCCACTGATCGGACTAATCAAGCATTCGGCCAATTTGGTATGTTAAGGCGACTATTTGATGGCAAAAATGCTGTATTAGTCCGTTGATTAAATAGTCGTAAGCCGCCAAAGACGATTAACGATAAGGTGACCTTAGAATTCCAAGAAGGAATAGCGTTTGAAGGTTATAATTATTCGCACCAATTATTTAATCTGTTTCAAAAAGATGCGGTGACCGACACGATTGAATTATTGAATTATAAAACGCTTAAAATTGTATTAAATGAAAAACAAATTAACGACTGATTTGGTAAAAGCTTCGCATCATTTTTCAGTTTAGAAAATATAGAAATTAACGCATCAGTGGACGATACCTGATTAAGCGTCCTTTACTATATCCCTGAAATGTCTAATGTTGATATCTTTTATATTGAAAGTGCAACGCTTATTAAAGATTTAACGGGCAAGATTGTTAATTGTGAAGTTAATTTACGCAGTTTAACACACGAATTAAGACAATCAGGTCGCTCGGTTGAGCAATGAGTTAATTTTGCTACGCCTGGTGATAAATACGCTATTCCAGTATTAGATAATTCAATAGCTAAAAAGTGAAAAATGGAAGTTAAAGAAACAGAAGGGTTTAAGTTCGTGCAAATTGAAGCGGATAATTTAATATGTGTTAATTCTAATCTTTTAACTGGTCGTCCGCTTAACGCTAATAAAGCTTTAATTGAAATACCACGTGAGCTAGGCATTAGTAATGTTATTAGTCCTATTTTTAACACCGCTAGAAAAACTAATTACTACGTGAAGGAGTGAGTAATGGTGACCGGACAATTTATTAATGACTTTTACGATGCAGGTGCAACGCCAGAATTGATAAGAAACTTAGAAAGAAGTTATAACCCTTTACAGAAACGGCAAGCGACCGCTTTCTTTCAAATTGACACAATATCAAATAATAGCACGCTAGTTAATAATCTTAAAAGAAAATTAAACTGGGAGAATTGAAACACTGAGCAAGTGGCTAATTTTTTATTACCGGTTCGTTTTTTTCAAAGTATTAAAAGCAGTGATAGTTATAAATTCAAAATTGACGGAACAGGCAAAAATGTGCCCGATTGAACCACCGCAATAGTAATTAAGTCCTTTATTGATTTTCTTAATCTTAATAGCTTTTCTTTCCAACAAAATAATAGTTTTAATATGGGATCTAAAATTTATTCACAAAATGCATTAGGGATCTTTGGTAATTTAATTAGCACGGCTATAACGGGTGCTGGTGCTTTAATTGGTGCCTTTGCTGGCGCCAAAGCAGGTAAGCCAACGATCGGTGCTGCTGTTGGTGGTTTTATAGGTCAAGGAGTGGCAAAAGTAGTTGACTCGTTTATTAAACCTTGAAGCACTAATACAAAAATAGAAAACGCCGATAACTTCAAATGATCGTTTTTAATTCCGAAAGTTTTGGTTGATAAAATGAATAAGATTTTCGGGAGTAATAAAATTCCATTATCTTTATTTACAGGTGAAAAAAACGAATTAACCGCCTTAGGAGTTGGCAAATTGCCCGTAGTTTTAACCTTTCAAGTTAGCGATGTATTAGCTAATACAGGCGATAAAACAACATTAGATTTAGTAAGTAAAGGATCAAACTTAGATATTAAAGCTAATTATAAGTTTCAACAAACAACTAAAACATACGCATTAGACTTTTGGCGGTTAGTTGCATTAGGTATGGCAAATGTTCGTTTATCTTTGTTTGATAAAGATAAGAAACTTATTTATACACATTATCAAGCAACACAAGCTAAACATAGCGAGATATTACCAGAAGTAGCAACAGAAAGCGTTATTAGCGATTTAGAAGCGGTGACTAATGAATTACCAATCGGATATTCAAACATTAAAGATCCCAAGCTAGTGCCGAGTAATTTTGAACCAATATTAACTAAGCAAGCGCTAAATGATACTGATATTGTTATTCCGTTCAAAACGGGATTTTTGGATTTACAAACTGGTAATTTGAAGCCTGAAAATGGTGATTTTAATATTCAAAAAATAATTAAAATACAAACTGGAACTAATTTTAATTTGGATCAAGTATTTAGCCAATATCCAACTTTTAAAATTAAATTTAATTATCAATTTTCAATTACGGGTTCTCATCACCAAACTAGCGCTAATCGGTTATTGCAAGGTTCATATGCTTATTTACCAACAATTAACAACTTTATTCAAAATATAATTTTTGAAATTAACAAAGATAATTATAAAAATAATGTTAATAGCTTCAAACAAATAATATTTGATACGACTAATTTTCCTACCAAACAAATTAAATTTATTCAAACACATACAGGGTTAATAAACGATAGAGTCGTTTATACAAATGGTAAAGTTAAATTAGAATATTTATTTAATTTACAAAAATTAGATAATCACACTTATAAAATTAAATTAAGTAATTTTAAGTTATTACAATTCCCGGCAATTACGTCTGGTTATTCTGGTTATTATTGAGAATTAAGTAATTTTACTTATGATGCTAAATTATTAAATTATAATTTTCACTTTTCAATTACGAATTTAGAAATTACAACGGAGGTTTAAAAATGGAATTAACCACTGCCATTTGAAACCAATTAAGGCGTTTAGACTTTAAGAAGCAACATTTAATTATTGTTAATGGTCGTAATATTCAAGCTTCCACTATGGACTGATGAAAGAATACCGAAACTAATAGCACATGAATTAAAAGAATTGAATATACGCCAGTGAATAACTTTAAGGGCTTCGTAGTCGTCTATATTAAAACTATTCAAAAAAGGGCTAATGCAAAAGGCGAGATTAAAACATATACGACAAAAGGCGGACAATTAACTATTCCTGTTAGCTTTAAGCAATTCGTCGTTTCACTAGCTAGTCCGAATAATGTTAATAACCCGTCCGCACCAGACGGAGTAGGGACTAAATTATGGACTTCTGTTAATGCTTTTATTGGCGTTTCACAAGAAGAAGGCGGTGAAGGTGAGCAGGCAAAAATAGTGCAAACTTTCAAAGAACAAAAAAAATTAAGCGGTAAAAGTTATGAAAAAATAACTGGTTGGATCCAAGAAGGTAAAGTTGATAAATTACAAAGAACTATTAACCGCCAGGCAATGATTAAAAGAAAATATAGTCCCGATCAATTATTAACTATGTTTTTACAACGATTAAGGTTCTAATTATGGATACATTAAAAATTAAAAAACACGGCAACACTAGTCGCTTAAAAGGGACTAAAATTACAAAGCCCGACGTTAATTTAATGGCCGATGGCGATCGGCGTTTAGGTAAATGAATGCGCCAAGTTCCAAAAATGAGTTATTTAAAGCTTATAAGGCAGTCGTCTTTACAGGAGCAAATGGCGTTCTTTGATAAGCTAGAAAATTATATGTTAAACATTAAAGAATGGAAGCATTATAACGCTATTAAAAAGTGTGAAAAATATAAGCAGTTAATGTCCTTTCTAAACGAAAGAATGAAAAATACGGCTAAGTTAGACGCCGTTATTGACGAACGGCAAAAAATACAAATTGATTTTCAATTACCAGACGGATGGGAAGGTGAAGCCGACGATATTCAATTGCACGACTTAAAGAAAGACGAAGATAAATAATTATGGATATTAAAAGTGTTAAGTTGCATAGTTATTTAGGTAAGAATTGACGCTATTATTACCAAATATTAAAGTCCATTAGAAACAATGAACCACTACCAATTGAAGTAATTAACGAAGCCGGTGGGCGTAAATGTGGTAAGACTTTTAGCGGTAATGTGTTTAGTTGATTAGCAATTATTTTGTTTCCAAATAAGACTTTTACCATTTACACAATTAGATTATTACAAGACAAACGAAAAGAAAGCTATGACGAGATAATTAAAGTTGCACCTGATGCTGAAAATGTATTATGGCGTTCTAATAAACAACAATTTATTATTCAATCACCAAAAAATAAACAAAGCCAATTTAGATGACAGATCGTCGGTATGTTAGACAGGGGCGTTAAGCGTGGCGTGCAAAAACTAGGACTAGCCCGTTTTGATAGCGACTATGTTTTTATCATTTTTGAAGAAGCAAGCGAATTTACTGAAGAACAAATTCATATGGTTAAGAACGCTTTTAACCTTAGCGATAGAACGCTTTTAATGTATTTTGGTAATCCATACTTTCCACACGCACCATTTTTTCAAAACTTCGCTAAATACTTTCCGTTTCCAAGGCGGATTATGTTTGATAAGTCAAAAGGGCGTGCCTTTAAGCTTTGCATAGCAGAAGGTAAGAAAACATTATTCCAATGAACTAATATTTATTCAATTGTTAATGAACCTTATTTTTCTAAAAATAACCTATTAGAATTAGAAAGCGGTGCTAAGAAACTACCGCTATTAGGTGCTACTTCTTTATATGGTGAACCCTTAGCATTAGCCGGTGCAATTTACCCCGAACAAACATTAAGAAAAATTAAATATTTTACTAATCCGTTATCCGTAGTTAATATTCACGACTACACGATCGACGTATGGGCTGGACTGGACTATGGTTTCACCCGTGATCCTTCCGCTTTCGTTTGAGGGTTCAAAGATACAATAAGCAAAAAAATATTTATTATGGACGCATTCAAAACGAGCTCATCACAAGCGGGCGAGTTTGATACTTTACAATTTGCTAATCAAGTGTATAGTTTTATTACTCAGCACGTCCTTAAATGGTTAAAATTAACAAAGAAACAATTAACAATATGAACTGACTCGCACGCACTCGGTTTAACTAGCTCACTTAATCATCAATTACCGAACCACTTAAAGCACATTATTAGCTTTCGTTCAGTTTCTAAAAAATATGGTGCACCTGTATTAATTATTAATCGGATTGAGAATGTTGTTAATCTAATGAATACAAACAGAATATTAATGCGAACAAATAGCGCTGGTAATCAATTACTTAAAGAAGAATGAGCGGCAAGTGAATGAGATAAAACGGCTACTAGTTATAAACGGGTTTGTCCCGATGCAACAGGCGACCACTTACAGGACGCATTTGAATATGGCGCCTTAGCTTAGTTTCCGTGGCGTATTTGAAACGAAACAATACTCGGTGGTATGTTTATACCATTTACATTAAAATTAACGCTAATATTAAAGGTCAATTATATAGTCGTGCAACATTAAAGCGTCTGCAGTGTGTTCGTCAATATTAGGATCTAAACTAATATATTGTTGAAGCGTTAATTCTTTTTTTGTTTTACGATCCTGTCCGATTTTTGCACCATTGATAACCGACTTATATACTTTTGCTTCGTTAAATACTTTAATTTTTAATTCTTTGCTTTCAATTAACTGACAAAGATAATAAACTAAATAACCAACCTGTCTGTTAAGATTAGCGGATGCCTTTCTAAAAGCACCGGCGTTTTCAAACGAGAAAATGTTAATCCGATAATATTTATAATCTAGTGTGTTTGTTTCTAACTTATAAATGTTATCGTATTTTTTATAATAAAGATCGCTATTATTTAATAGTTCAAAACCAGGTAATTTTTGATCGCTTAAAATAGCGCCCTTTTTACCGGCATCTCAGTAAATGTTAATTGATTTTGTTAATCGCATATTAAAACTATGGAACCAGCGCTGCTCTTTAACGCAAGAGCAAAAACGCCTATAATTAACCATTTATAGGTTGGAAGAACTTTATCTGGTGCCTCGTATCAGACTTTAACTGATACCTTTTATTGCTTCTCGGGACTAGAACCCGATACTTTATATGTTTAGAACATTTTGCAATAAACCTATTTTGCTTGTCGTATCTTTTAAGACACTGAATAAACTTTCGGTATGTCTTGACCCTATATTTTATTCATTACACCAACGAGGCATATTTTATTTTGGTGGAGAATTGTTGGAATTGAACCAACTACCTACCTGTCAATCGGCAGGACTACCAGTTCTAATTTCGCTAACGAAATATAATGGAACCAGATACATTGACCACTCTGTCATCATCTCCATTTGCCCGATACGCACGGGCAGGCGCCATAAACCCTTTTTCTCTTTATGGAGAACCTTTTTAATATAACATTTTTTTTATTTAATTACTTATTTTATTCTTTTTCTAATAGAAGTAAAACATTTAATTTATCTTTTTGTTTAATCAATAATTTTAATCACATTAAACTAATTAAAATAAAAGTAATTGCAACTAATAAATAGAATACTAATTGTAATAATTCGTTGCTTTTTAGTCCCGCATTAATAAAATGTAATCCGCTTAAAAGCCAATTAATAATTATATTCGCTAAGCTTATTTTAATTTGTGATTTTAATAATTTAATCTCTGTTTTTATCATTGTCTTTTTTTCCTTTTTTAATCAAAATATAGTTATTTTCAACTGCTTTAATAATGTCTTCCGTTGTCTTTAATTCTGTTTTGCTTTCAAAATTAAATTTTTGTTGTTTTTCTTTCAATAAAAAATTACTAATATAGTAATCATTAATAGGCTTAATGTTATCTTTGTTTTCGATGTTAGTTAATCCCGACTTTGTCTTTTTAGCTAATTTAATTAAAAACCCGTTTTTTTGATAATGTAGTGCAATATCTTCGCCGTTGCTATGAATAAATTTAATTCCTTTTTCGTTTAATTTTTTACAAAATTCTAATGTCTGCTTTCAATTATAATTATTTTTTCTGTAATAAAAATTATCTCGTTTCATACCATAGGGTGGGTCAATGAATACAAAGTCGTCGGGTGTTATTTCGTCAGGCGTTAATAAAGATACTTTAACGGCGTTATTTGCGCAGTAATTTTTAATTCTAAGCAAATACTCCACTAACTTATTTATTTTGTTAATTTTTAGATAATCAATAATTAAATTATCTTTTGAATATATTTTGTTATCTAAAATTGGGACGGCGTCCATATCAAAATTTAAGTCCAATAATCTCGGGAAGACTATTAACTCCTGCGTAATCAATCATAATAACGCCTTAGTATAACCAAATTCAGTTTTATTAAATTTATCTTTAATCACTTTGCATTGCTCTTTGCTATTACTAAAATAATACATTTTGAATAATAGTTCAATTTCAACAAATAGGCGTTTTTTATCAGGGATCAATTTTCAATGCTTCCAAAACCACATTAAATAAATATTGTTATCTCACACTACCGCCTTTTGTGGTTGTAGTGTGAGAATAACAGAACCACTGCCGACAAATGGTTCAATATAGCGCCCTTTAATTGGTGGAATAAAGGGTATTATTTCAGTTAAAACTCTACGCTTTGAACCAAAATAAGTTAATAGTGTGTCTAATGTTTTCATATCTTTACATTTTTAAGCATTTAATATCGTCTTTCAAAACACACACTAATGCGCTTTCTAATTCGTCTTTATCAATATTAAAATTATCTAAAACTAATTGTTTATAAATTGATAATTGAATACCATAATTAAGAACGTAATAATTACGCTTCTGTTTGCTTCCGCTACTTTTTCAATCAATAACAATATATTTATTAGTTTCTTTATCAAAAAGTAAGGCGTCAATTGTTCCACATAATGCAACTTTCGCCATTGAAAAGTCAGCGACTAGCTTTAATTCAGTTGCTACTAATTCAAAACGGGATTTAACTTTGTCTCATCAATTCTTAAAACTTTTACCAAAAGCGTAATAATCTACTTCTCTAAAACAACTATAATCGGCGTTCTTATTAACAATTAACTCTTCAATAAAGGCGTGGGTTTGTGTTCCTTTATTAGCGGCAGCATTTAACATTGCTCGGCTTTCTTGTTTTAGAATTAAAAAGTTTTTGCGGCTTCAAGCATTAACACTTGATGCGCTCATTGCTTCCTTATTTTTGTAGGTGTAAATATGCTTATCAGGGTAGAATTTAAGCAAATTAAATTTTTGATTTAATTTATAAAAGTCGTTTAATAAATATTTATATTTTTCATTTATAAACATATTTAATTACCTGTAATTTCTAAAATCAATTTATCGTCTTTAATATGGAGCTCGTTTTCGAGCTCCGTTAGTTTTTCAAATTCAAAGCTTTTAATTTTTTTTCCGTTAAATTGAATTTCTAATTTTTTGAATTTTTTATAAAAAAGCGTTGCCATCGTTTATTCTCAATCAATCTTAACTTCTGTTTTTGTTTTTTTTACGCTTTTTTCTATGTCACTTTCTCTTAATACTGGTTGCTCTTGTTGCACTGGTTGTGTTATTTCTTTAATTCTTAAAAATGTTTCTGGACTAAATTTATTTCATTTTTGATTGATTACAATAAAAGACGTTCCAACCTTAGTAATATTATCAAATGTTTTATAGTGAATACCAGAAACTTTTAATTGATCGACAAACGCTTTTTTAACCTTATCAAACAATAACCCGTCTCTTACTTCAAATAATCGTTTAAGCACTTCTAAACGCTCACCTGGTTTTAATTTAATCGTTCAATTACGAGTTCGTGTTTCTGTAATTCCTTTATCATTTTTTTTGCTATTGCCGTACGCATCAGCAATGAAATTTGGCGTGTATTCGCTAATTTCATGACCATATACTAATAATTCGCCTTTTTCGTTAAATTCGGCATTCAAATTTTCGTTTAATGTAATAATTCCTTTTGCTTCAATAATCATAATATTTACTCCTTTAATTTAATTATTTTTATTTTTTTTTTATTTGTCTAATAACAACGTCCTCGTTAATTAATGTTGTCCGTTGATATTTTGCTTTTAATTTTTCTATTTTGGTTTTATCTAATTGAAACTCGTGCGTTAAAATACCGCTTCAATCTGTCGTCTTTCTATGTGTTGGATAACGATAATATATAGTATTATTACCAATTCTGTATTTTGACGCTTTATCGATTTTTTGAACCAACTCTAATTTTAATTGTTTAAGTTTTAATTCGATTGCTTCTTTTTCAATTTTTAATTTAATCAATTCTTTAATTAATTCGTTAATCATTTCTTTTATCTCCTATTTTCTTTATTAACTTTATTAAATAAAATAGGCGGGTAGTTTATTATGTATTTTGTAATAAAAAAGGTGCATTATTAAAATATGGAACCCGCCTATTGTCTAGACTGGCGACTTTTAGCGTCATTCACCCCAGGACAAAGTTTTAATTAACTTGTTTTTTTTCTTGTTTATTGATATTTAATAATCGGATACTATGAATGTTTCGATGAATGCGTTGTAGAGCTAAGTCAATTTTTCCTACTAACGATCTATTTTGTAATTTAATTTCACTATCTGCTCTCTGCATTACATTTCCAATTGATGCTTCTAACGCTTTAATTTGTTTTTCTAACGCTTTAATTTGTTTTTTTAACTCAATCACTCCCGACCCTTCATCGAAACCTTGATCGATCATAAAGTCTAAAATTTGTTTTCTTGTTAATATTTTTCCTGCTAACGCTTTATTTTTTGCTTTAACAAACTCTGCTGTTTGTTCAGCAAAGTTAATTAAAATATTTTGAAACTTACCTTCAAAACTATTAACTTTTTTTGCTAACGCTTTATTTTGTTTTTCTAACGCTTCAATTTTAGAAATATCGGCTGGTGCCCCTGGTTCACCTTTTGCTCCTGGTGCTCCTGGTGTTCCTTGTGCACCAGTTTCGCCTGTATCACCTTTTGGACCTTGTGGACCTGTATCACCTTTGTCACCTTCAACTCCGATTGTTTGTCCTGGTTCGCCTCGTGGGCCGACTGGTCCTGTTGCACCTTGTGGTCCGGCTGGTCCTGTTGATTCTTGAACCAGTTTAATTTGTGTTTGTAAGTTGGTAATTTCTTTATTTGAATTACCAACTTTTACCAATAACCCAATCGTTAATAAGCTAGCGATTAGCATCATTGTTCCAACCGCTATTTGCGGTCAATATTTTTTAATTATTTTTTGCATTGTCTTTCTCCTTTTTTGCTTTGTTAAAAATTTTCTCTTTATGTAATCTTCACCCTTGCAGATTTCTTACCAACTTTATTTTTTCAGGTAAAATTGATTGTTCTAAATCTCATATTGCTCCGATCGTTTCAATTTCTTTACTTTCTATAAACCATTGATAAAATGATATATTTAATTTTTTGCACGTATCTTCAATAGGAATATCGTTATTGTAATCTTTAACTATTACCTGTTGCATTTTTGATCGTTTAATATCAATTTGTTTATAGTTGTATTCGTTAATATCTTTAATTTTAATCATTATTTAATTACCTTTTTTATTTCAATTTTTATTAATGTATTCTTCGACTTCTTCTTTCGTTTCAAACGAAACTGGATCGGTCATTAAATAACTATTAAATAGTTCAAACCCCCAATAATTCGTTCAAGGTTCATTAAGGCGTTTATTTGGCGATCATTCCAAAACTGAAAACGCTAATTTTACTTTCGCATTAGAATTATTTGGTTCGTTATTTTCTAAAATTATTTTGTATCTTTTGCGAGGGATCATATCTAATTTGATCGCTTTAACAATATATTTATCGTCTTTATTTGGAATAATAATTTCTATTCATTTAATTTTCATTTTTATTAACCTTTTTTTACTCATCTCCTAGATTGTAAAAGTCGCTCAATTCGTTTAATTTTGCGTCTAATTCGTCGTCTAATAATTCTTGTTCTACCGCTGCTTTTAACGCTGCTGTTGCTTTTTCTACAATATAATTGCTTCCTTTTTCAACTAAATAGTACTCTATTATTGCTAGTCCGTGATAGATATATTTATTTTTTAGTGAATGTAAATATTCCATTTCGTCAATAGTTTTTAATAATTCTATAAAACTTATATTTTTAATTCTTTTAACATTATTTCACACTTTCCAATTCTCATTTTTTAATCAGTAATTCAGCGCTTAATTCTTTTTTTAAGCAATCATTACAAGTTTTATTTAGTAGCGGGCAGTGTTTTTCAACTGCCGCTCATAAAACGCTTATTTGTTCTGTAATTGTTAATTTATTATTCATTGTTAAATTCCTTTTTTTTATAATCGGCAATTACTTCTTTTAATGCTTCTTCGATTAGTTTGGTTGGTAATGGCACGTCCATTGTTCCATAATTTCAACGGGTAAATAATTTTCCGTCTCTATATACTCTTACTGCAACGCTTTTATTGTTGAATATTGCTAATCAACGACCGATTTTAATTCTAGTTTTTCCATTTACTTTTTCAATACCATTTAATGCGTGGCAAGCAAAGCACTGAGTGCTAAAATAACCATTTCGTCCAATTTCGTTTGTTAGTCAGGGTTTGTGTTTATAACAAATTTCGTATCCCTTACTTTTTAATTCTTTAATATATTTTTCCATATTTTTTACCTTTTTCTTTTGCGCTACCTTTGCGCTTTATAAATATTATACACTTTTTTTTTATTTTTTTTATTTTAATATTAGTCCGTGTTAATCGTTATTTTTGATATTAAAAAGATATTAAATTATTTTTTTTTATTTATTTTAATCTTTAATTACGACTAGAATAATCGGCTAGATTATTAATTCCTTTTATTCAAACAACATTTAATTTAATGTTATTTTTGTTCGGCGATTCATCACGCCAATTTTGCATATCTTCCAGCGCTAGTTTTTGAATTAAAAACGCCTTTGTGAGCAGTTAAAACGGCGCAATCGGTTTTAACGATCAATTGTTTAATTCCATTTCTTTTGCTCAAAATAAAGCACTCAATAGTCCAAATGCTTCAATTTCAATTTGTCAATTAATTTTTCGGTTAAATTTTTCAAATAAAACTTTTCCGGTTGTTTCACAAACGCCGGCAACTTTAAAGTGTTTTAAACTTCCGTCGATGTGAATAATTGTTTGTTTTTTAATCATATTATCAACCAGCATTTCAAAAGTTTGCCATTTTTTCTTTTAATCTTTTAAGTTCTTTTGCGATTTCTTCTGGTGTTTTAATAAACGCCATTTTTGAATATTTAATCATTCCAAAACGAACTATCGTTCCAATTTTAGAATCATAAGTATTTGCCTTATTATCTAATCATCATTCGCACGTGGAGATACTTTCTATTGCCGTCGTTCATTCAGTGATCAGATTTTCTAATTAAAGTAGTTTTATCGACACTTTGTCATATTCGCTACCGCTATTTGAAGAATAAATTTTTGTAAATTTTGAAAAGTCAATGTTTTTTTCTTCAATTTGCGTAAAAATTGCTTTTGTATTTAAATGATAATTTGATTTGTTAATTTTTTCCATATTTTTTTAATTAGCACCTTTTTTGCTATATAAATATTATACACTTTTTTTTATTTTTTTTTTATTTTTTTTATAAGTTAATATTAGTCCGTATTTATCGGTGTTTATTTAATTAAAAAAATTTAATAATTAAATGTTTTAATCAATTATTCTATTTTTTTTATTTTTTTTTTGTATAAAAAACATAATAAATTATTAACTTTTAACTGCTTTTTGCTATAATAAAATTATAGTTTTCAAACAGAATTATTAGTCGCTATATTAAAATTTCATATCATTTTTTTTATAGTAGTTTTAACGATAACCATCGGCTAATCTCAGCGTTTTAATATCATTTTTTTACAAAAAACACTATTTTTTAACATTAAATAACAATCGCTAAAAGTTAATAAATGCTCTGTGTGCGTTAATTAAAATTTTAATTTACTAAAAAAATAAATAACAATTAAATATCATTTTTTTTATAGTAGATTTTAACGATAACCATCGGGCGATTTACGCCTTCTAATAACAAAAATAACATAAATAACAAGCTAATAATAATAGGATTATAACTATATTTAGTAATAAATATATTTAATAAATTAAATATAATTTGGGTATGCTTTCAAATTCTTAATAATTCCACTAATTAAAAATAATTTTAATGTATAATTTTATTGAAGTTGTAGCGAACTTTGATCGCTAAAATAGGAGTTTAATATTATGAGTATTGACGAAAATAACAAAGTGGCTGACACTTTACCAAAACAAACAGATGATAAAACGGACTTAGCTTTTATTAAATTACGAAAAGAATTAAAGCAATTGAAAACCAAGAATGCAGTTTTAAGCGAAGAAAACCAAAATTATAAAATAGAGACATATAAAAGTGTGTTTATTAAACAAGGTGGCCGAAATAACGCATTTAAGGCGTGGTTAAAAGTAAATGGTGAAGTCTTAGAAGACGGATTAGAATCCGTTAATTGAAAACAACAAAAGAAAGAACACGATTATTTATTTAATATTGAAGAAGCCAAATCGTCTAATGACGGCATTAATTCAGGTAAAATTGATGACGGACTTGGTGGTTTTGGGCTTAAAAAATAATAATAATTAATCGTTTAATTAAAAAGGTTAATTAAAATGGCTTATCCAGACAACATATTCAACTTCAAACTTAACGGAGTTGCTATTAGTGGGAATAAATTATATTCCCAATTAGGAATTGTACCGAGTGAAACGGGACATTTTCGAAAATTAGGGTTAATTTTAGATCGTTTGCCAGAATCGGGGCAAACACTACAATTTACTATTCCAAAAAGACAAAAGTTAAAGAAAGTTAAAAACGTTCCATATATTACACAAACAGACGCCTGAGCTAATCCGTTTGAAGGTTATAAATTTGAAATTACATTTAAACCGGGTTATTGATGAGCTGCTAGTGGTGATGAAATGAGTAAAGAATTATTTTTACTAGCAAATAGTATCCAAGGACACATTTTTGCATCACGACTAATGGAAAAAGGGCGTTATGAGGACATTAACTATGTTAAAACGGCTAAAACATTTTTAGATGCAAATAAAGCTAATAATGTAATTGAATTATTAACAACTGATTTAACTAATTTAGATAGCGCAAAAGCAGTTAAAATTTACGAAACATTTTTAGAAATGATTAAAAAAGTTCGTAAAACAAGCAATGATATTACGGCTAGCTTAGGAACTAATTTAGTACCAAAATTAAAAGTATCAATTAGTCCTGATATGCGTATGGCTTTACAAATGGCGTTATTTACAAAAGCTATTAATCCCGTTTATATTTTAGAAGACGGCGAAAAGAATATGGTAATTGACGGCGTTAAATTACACACTTTAAATGTGTTTGGTTCTAATATTACTTATTCCGATCTTGTAAGTGTTGATGCAACTAAGTTCCACGCTTTATTTATTGTAGATTTAGGAGAAAACACACCCGCAATTGCTTATCGTGGTGGTAAAAACTACGCTCAACAAACACAAGATAATTTAATGGCAGGACTTAGTCACGCTTCCTTCCGTTCTAGTGAAGCGGTTGGTGTTTGAAATGATATCGCTAAATTCTGTGTTTATGGAATTTATACAACAACACCTCCAAGCAAATAACATTTGAAATTAAAATTAAAAAATAATTAAATGTTATAAAATATAAATGTGGTAGAGTCCCGTAAGATTTGCTTATGGAACTACACACACCCGAAGGGACGGACTAGCCTGAGTGTTAGCCGCCCTTCAAAGGGACTAAAATGCTATTAATTTACGATCAAACTAAAACCGATTTTAATACTTTTGAAAAGCAACAAAAAGCGTTTTTATTAAAGATTAAAACCGACTTTGGAATTACAATTGAAGAAAACGACGAACTATTACCAAGCGCTTTATTAAGCGCAAATAGTAGTTTAATAGGTGCAACCGGCGGACGATTGACAAATTACGCCGAATTTAGCGCTTTAAGTGCCCAACAACAGGGACTAGTAATTAACGCATTAGCAATAATGGTTGATTATGCAATTAAAAATGGTGTATTTAACGAAGGGACAAGCGTTAGCGGTTCTAGTGGTGGTGTTTCTAGTTCGATATCAAACCAACGAGACGGAGCGTTCATTCCGTCAAAGGCATTAAAATTATTGGAAGTAGCAAACTTGTTAAGCCCAACAATTTTAATCGTCACTAATGATCCACAAACAGGCGACGACTTATCAATTAGCGTTGATACTTGAAATGCGTGAAAAAAACAAGCATTAATTGATATTGACACACTAATTAGACAACGAGCGGTGTTATTCAAAGGTGACAAAGGCGACAAAGGCGATAAAGGTGATACCGGAGCACAAGGTATAACCGCCGGATACAAAGTTTTAGGAGTTCCTTCAACTGGTGATTTTTCAGTTAAAATTAGCGGCGAAAGCGGTGGAAGAGCTAAAAGTAATATTTATGTTGCTGACACAGGCAATATTTTCTTAGATACATCGGCAATTACCGACACTGGTAAAGTCAATACGCCGCAGTTGAGAATTGACGGCGTTGGCGATACTGCACTAGCTAATAAAGAGCCTTTATGGCTAAATAATGTTGTTTGATGAGGCCTATTAAAAAGATTATTAGCGTTAAAAGCTAATTCGGCCGATGTTTATACAAAAACAGAGACCGATAATAAACTAGCGACTAAGGCCACTACAACGGCGTTAAACACACAAAAAACAGATTTAGAAGCAAAGATAGCGTTAAAGCGTGATATTAGCGATAGTTATACAAAGGCCGAAGTTGATACTAAAATTGCTGCTGCTGGTGGTTCTAATGTTTATACAAAAGAAGAAACGGACCAAAAAATCTCCAAATTAGAGGGTTCGGGCGTAGATTTACAAAAAATTATACCTTTACAAAACGAATTAGAAATAGCGATGATATTCTTGTATCAATACCGCATTTTACCTTCCCATCTGCGACTGATTTAACAACTTCTAAAAACTATTATTTGAATACAATTATTAAATATGATTTAGTAGTAGGAGATTATTTTAAACTTACCTTTCCTGTGGGTTGAACTTTAAGTAACAATTCTAGCGATAATATTAAAGTTGCTGGTAAAACATTTTTATTAAAATTATCGTCTTCTTCCCTTGGAAGTTCTAAATGAATTTTAGCCAAAGGCTACGAAAACGGCGACACTACTAAGCAAGCAGTTGAAAATAGCAATTGGTGCTTATGGTTCTTTTCTTTTTATTTTTTTTCACAAATAACAATTAAGCCCGAAGATTGAGTGCCTGGTGGTAATGTGTCTGCTTCTAATAAATTCCTTAGAACAAAGGACATTTTAGAAGTCGCCCAAACAAAAACGACTAGCATTATACCCAAGAGAGACCGCTACATTTGCGTCTGTTGGTGTTAATTTTGGAATTAAATATGAAAAATTAGCTAATTCAAAAGTTCGTGTTCGTGGTAATCGTATCCACTGAATAAAAAACACGGCTCCGCCATATTTTGGTGGTGATGGGTTAGAATTAAAAGCTTATTTTAACTATGATTGAAGTGCTTTGCCGTATAGCGACGAAACAAACGAAATAACAGGTTTAAGCGCACCAAAAAGATTTTTTAAAGGTGATAAATTACTAATAGATTGTCATATTCATTTAAAAGAATTTGGTCGCCACGGCTTATTTTTAGTTTTTAAACATAATGGAATTAAATTAAAAGTTAGCGATAGTAAAACACTAAATCTTTGAAATTCACACCCACCAGCTAATACTACAAATGTAGATTTAAAGGGTGAATGAATGAGAAATCAAAACTTAACAGATTGCGACCAACTAGCGATAGGGCAATGAAACCCATATGTTAGTGGTGGAAATAAATACTTCATCACTAAAATATCAGTTCGTTTTGAAGATAGTGGTATTTTTATAGAAACAACGGAGGGCTTGATAACGGCGATGATATTAATGATACTAAAACAAAAGCAGTTATTAATTACCCAACAAACTACGACGATAATAGTGGAATTGAGTTTTCAAATATAGAGTGCTGACGAACTAATTTTTCAACTGGAACTAGTTAAGTGGTATAAGCCCGTATATTTTAGACACGGGAACTGAAATCGTCATTTATGAAAGTGCTTACAACAAGCAGTTAAAAGCAGTTGATGACGGAGTTATATTTTAATGATTAAAGCGTTAATTCCATTCTTAAAGAATGTTAAAAGCCAGTTATTAATTCTAGCGGTTATATTTGCAGTTGGTGGTGGTGTTTTAATTTACCACGCCGAAAATAGCGCTAAAAGCGTTAAAATTGAAACTAATTATAGAATTAATGGAACAATTGATAAGGAGCGATATTCGCCCCTTAAAACTAATTTAACGGCCTTAATTGGTGGCGGACTACTAATGACACTTAGCGGTGTTTGTATCATCGGCTTTATTTTCAAAAATGGAAGCGCTAATAATCACAAACAATTATTTAATGAAATTAAAGAAATTAAAGAATTATTAAAGGAGCAAAAAAAAGACAATGCAAAATAAAATTATTCAATTCTTAACAAAAAACGGAAAACTAATATTAACTAGATTAACAATTATTCTATTAAATGCACTAGAATTAGTTTTAGTATTTATTCCAACTAAACGGGTTTCACTTGCACCATTAATTAAGTGATTAGAAGATTTTAACAATCGATTATAAAATGACTACAAAAACTATTAAATTAGAAGATAAATTAAACAACATTTAAATTAGATTGTTTGCGGACAAGTTTGTTAATTATTTAGGCGGTAAAGGCTACTTATTAAGCAGTGAAAACGAAGCTATTAATAAGTTTTGGACTAATTGACAAATTAATAGCCACTTCGAACAATTAGTGCATCAAATTATTAGTGAAACAAGTATTAAGGGAGAAGTGGCGGTTGGTATTGAAGCGTTAATTGAAAATGACGAGCAAATATTCGTGGTAAAAGATAATATATTCGCTAAGACTTGACGCTTTAACGAGCTTTATTCAATTACGCTATTAAAAACTATTGTTGTTAGTCAAAACCTTAATTATTACTTATTAGAAACCTGAACTAATGAATATGTGGATCGGCGTTTCTTTACTAATAAACCAACACTAAATAATCGTGGCATTCCATTAGCTTATTCAAGTATTCAATTAAAATTACCGCTAGCTTATCAAATTTACACGAAGGCATTAAACAGAACCCTTACGGCTTTATTCCTTTTGAAGTTTTTCAAAACTATTATTTTTACAATAAACCCGATGTTAATAAAGCAGAATTAGAAATTGAAACTACACAGATATAAAAACTTTGAAATTAACGAATGGGGCACAGGTGGTATATTCTAGCGTTTAATAACTTAGACCAGTCCACGATGAAAACACTGGCAACAAGCGAGTAATTGAATTAAAACATTAAAAAAAGTATTGTTCGGGCAAGGCACTAAGGGAGCAGAAAGTAAAACATTAGAATATGTTAATCCGAACTACCAGATTAATCCGTTTATTGATATGGACAAGTATTATTTAAGTAAAATTTACCAAGCCGTAGGGCTTCAATTTGACACCAAAATAGAAAATTCAACCGCTACCGAAGCATCGCTTAACCACTCATCGCAAGGTAGCACTATTAACCTTAAACGACAAACATTTAACGATGCAATGAACCGACTATTGTTTAAGCTTTTTAGTTTTAGATTTGAAATAAAAGATATGTCGGCGTTTGAATTCACCCTTAACGAAAATACGGCGTTAAACTTAAAAGAAACAACAGAACAAGTTCGGATTGAATTAGAATTAGGTTTAATTAGTAAAAAAGACGCTATTATTAAAATTAATGGATGCAACGAAGAAGAAGCGGGTAATCGTTTAGATAAAATTAACGATGAAAAATAGAAGCGTTAAAAATGATAAATGAACATTATCCCGCCGCTAGTCAAAACGACGCAAATACGCCACAGAACCAAACGGCATTAACAAACCAGGAAGATAATAACAATGGCATTAACAAGTTCCAAATAAAACAAATAAACCGCAACAATAACGAACTATTAAAGCTTAACGATAAAAAGACTTTAATATTCCCGTTTGTGTTTTCAAATGGTGCCACTGATCGGACTAATCAAGCATTCGGCCAATTTGGTATGTTAAGGCGACTATTTGATGGCAAAAATGCTGTATTAGTCCGTTGATTAAATAGTCGTAAGCCGCCAAAGACGATTAACGATAAGGTGACCTTAGAATTCCAAGAAGGAATAGCGTTTGAAGGTTATAATTATTCGCACCAATTATTTAATCTGTTTCAAAAAGATGCGGTGACCGACACGATTGAATTATTGAATTATAAAACGCTTAAAATTGTATTAAATGAAAAACAAATTAACGACTGATTTGGTAAAAGCTTCGCATCATTTTTCAGTTTAGAAAATATAGAAATTAACGCATCAGTGGACGATACCTGATTAAGCGTCCTTTACTATATCCCTGAAATGTCTAATGTTGATATCTTTTATATTGAAAGTGCAACGCTTATTAAAGATTTAACGGGCAAGATTGTTAATTGTGAAGTTAATTTACGCAGTTTAACACACGAATTAAGACAATCAGGTCGCTCGGTTGAGCAATGAGTTAATTTTGCTACGCCTGGTGATAAATACGCTATTCCAGTATTAGATAATTCAATAGCTAAAAAGTGAAAAATGGAAGTTAAAGAAACAGAAGGGTTTAAGTTCGTGCAAATTGAAGCGGATAATTTAATATGTGTTAATTCTAATCTTTTAACTGGTCGTCCGCTTAACGCTAATAAAGCTTTAATTGAAATACCACGTGAGCTAGGCATTAGTAATGTTATTAGTCCTATTTTTAACACCGCTAGAAAAACTAATTACTACGTGAAGGAGTGAGTAATGGTGACCGGACAATTTATTAATGACTTTTACGATGCAGGTGCAACGCCAGAATTGATAAGAAACTTAGAAAGAAGTTATAACCCTTTACAGAAACGGCAAGCGAACCGCTTTCTTTCAAATTGACACAATATCAAATAATAGCACGCTAGTTAATAATCTTAAAAGAAAATTAAACTGGGAGAATTGAAACACTGAGCAAGTGGCTAATTTTTTATTACCGTCGTTTTCGTTTTTTATTAAAGTATTAAAAGCAGTGATAGTTATAAATTCAATTGACGGAACAGGCAAAAATGTGCCCGATTGAACCACCGCAATAGTAATTAAGTCCTTTATTGATTTCTTAATCTTAATAGCTTTTTTCCAACAAATAATAGTTTTAATATGGGATCTAAAATTTATTCACAAAATGCATTAGGGATCTTTGGTAATTTAATTAGCACGGCTATAACGGGTGCTGGTGCTTTAATTGGTGCCTTTGCTGGCGCCAAAGCAGGTAAGCCAACGATCGGTGCTGCTTGGTGGTTTTATAGGTCAAGGAGTGGCAAAAGTAGTTGACTCGTTTATTAAACCTTGAAGCACTAATACAAAAATAGAAAACGCCGATAACTTCAAATGATCGTTTTTAATTCCGAAAGTTTTGGTTGATAAAATGAATAAGATTTTCGGGAGTAATAAAATTCCATTATCTTTATTTACAGGTGAAAAAAACGAATTAACCGCCTTAGGAGTTGGCAAATTGCCCGTAGTTTTAACCTTTCAAGTTAGCGATGTATTAGCTAATACAGGCGATAAAACAACATTAGATTTAGTAAGTAAAGGATCAAACTTAGATATTAAAGCTAATTATAAGTTTCAACAAACAACTAAAACATACGCATTAGACTTTTGGCGGTTAGTTGCATTAGGTATGGCAAATGTTCGTTTATCTTTGTTTGATAAAGATAAGAAACTTATTTATACACATTATCAAGCAACACAAGCTAAACATAGCGAGATATTACCAGAAGTAGCAACAGAAAGCGTTATTAGCGATTTAGAAGCGGTGACTAATGAATTACCAATCGGATATTCAAACATTAAAGATCCCAAGCTAGTGCCGAGTAATTTTGAACCAATATTAACTAAGCAAGCGCTAAATGATACTGATATTGTTATTCCGTTCAAAACGGGATTTTTGGATTTACAAACTGGTAATTTGAAGCCTGAAAATGGTGATTTTAATATTCAAAAATAATTAAAATACAAACTGGAACTATTTTAATTTGGATCAAGTATTTAGCCAATATCCACTTTTAAAATTAAATTTAATTATCAATTTTCAATTACGGGTTCTCATCACCAAACTAGCGCTAATCGGTTATTGCAAGGTTCATATGCTTATTTACCAACAATTAACAACTTTATTCAAAATAATTTTTGAAATTAACAAAGATAATTATAAAAATAATGTTAATAGCTTCAAACAAATAATTTTGATACGACTAATTTTCCTACCAAACAAATTAAATTTTATTCAAACACATACAGGGTTAATAAACGATAGAGTCGTTTATACAAATGGTAAAGTTAAATTAGAATATTTATTTAATTTACAAAAATTAGATAATCACACTTATAAAATTAAATTAAGTAATTTTAAGTTATTACAATTCCCGGCAATTACGTCTGGTTATTCTGGTTATTATTGAGAATTAAGTAATTTTACTTATGATGCTAAATTATTAAATTATAATTTTCACTTTTCAATTACGAATTTAGAAATTACAACGGAGGTTTAAAAATGGAATTAACCACTGCCATTTGAAACCAATTAAGGCGTTTAGACTTTAAGAAGCAACATTTAATTATTGTTAATGGTCGTAATATTCAAGCTTCCACTATGGACTGATGAAAGAATACCGAAACTAATAGCACATGAATTAAAAGAATTGAATATACGCCAGTGAATAACTTTAAGGGCTTCGTAGTCGTCTATATTAAAACTATTCAAAAAAGGGCTAATGCAAAAGGCGAGATTAAAACATATACGACAAAAGGCGGACAATTAACTATTCCTGTTAGCTTTAAGCAATTCGTCGTTTCACTAGCTAGTCCGAATAATGTTAATAACCCGTCCGCACCAGACGGAGTAGGGACTAAATTATGGACTTCTGTTAATGCTTTTATTGGCGTTTCACAAGAAGAAGGCGGTGAAGGTGAGCAGGCAAAAATAGTGCAAACTTTCAAAGAACAAAAAAAATTAAGCGGTAAAAGTTATGAAAAAATAACTGGTTGGATCCAAGAAGGTAAAGTTGATAAATTACAAAGAACTATTAACCGCCAGGCAATGATTAAAAGAAAATATAGTCCCGATCAATTATTAACTATGTTTTTACAACGATTAAGGTTCTAATTATGGATACATTAAAAATTAAAAAACACGGCAACACTAGTCGCTTAAAAGGGACTAAAATTACAAAGCCCGACGTTAATTTAATGGCCGATGGCGATCGGCGTTTAGGTAAATGAATGCGCCAAGTTCCAAAAATGAGTTATTTAAAGCTTATAAGGCAGTCGTCTTTACAGGAGCAAATGGCGTTCTTTGATAAGCTAGAAAATTATATGTTAAACATTAAAGAATGGAAGCATTATAACGCTATTAAAAAGTGTGAAAAATATAAGCAGTTAATGTCCTTTCTAAACGAAAGAATGAAAAATACGGCTAAGTTAGACGCCGTTATTGACGAACGGCAAAAAATACAAATTGATTTTCAATTACCAGACGGATGGGAAGGTGAAGCCGACGATATTCAATTGCACGACTTAAAGAAAGACGAAGATAAATAATTATGGATATTAAAAGTGTTAAGTTGCATAGTTATTTAGGTAAGAATTGACGCTATTATTACCAAATATTAAAGTCCATTAGAAACAATGAACCACTACCAATTGAAGTAATTAACGAAGCCGGTGGGCGTAAATGTGGTAAGACTTTTAGCGGTAATGTGTTTAGTTGATTAGCAATTATTTTGTTTCCAAATAAGACTTTTACCATTTACACAATTAGATTATTACAAGACAAACGAAAAGAAAGCTATGACGAGATAATTAAAGTTGCACCTGATGCTGAAAATGTATTATGGCGTTCTAATAAACAACAATTTATTATTCAATCACCAAAAAATAAACAAAGCCAATTTAGATGACAGATCGTCGGTATGTTAGACAGGGCGTTAAGCGTGGCGTGCAAAAACTAGGACTAGCCCGTTTTGATAGCGACTATGTTTTTATCATTTTTGAAGAAGCAAGCGAATTTACTGAAGAACAAATTCATATGGTTAAGAACGCTTTTAACCTTAGCGATAGAACGCTTTTAATGTATTTTGGTAATCCATACTTTCCACACGCACCATTTTTTCAAAACTTCGCTAAATACTTTCCGTTTCCAAGGCGGATTATGTTTGATAAGTCAAAAGGGCGTGCCTTTAAGCTTTGCATAGCAGAAGGTAAGAAAACATTATTCCAATGAACTAATATTTATTCAATTGTTAATGAACCTTATTTTTCTAAAAATAACCTATTAGAATTAGAAAGCGGTGCTAAGAAACTACCGCTATTAGGTGCTACTTCTTTATATGGTGAACCCTTAGCATTAGCCGGTGCAATTTACCCCGAACAAACATTAAGAAAAATTAAATATTTTACTAATCCGTTATCCGTAGTTAATATTCACGACTACACGATCGACGTATGGGCTGGACTGGACTATGGTTTCACCCGTGATCCTTCCGCTTTCGTTTGAGGGTTCAAAGATACAATAAGCAAAAAAATATTTATTATGGACGCATTCAAAACGAGCTCATCACAAGCGGGCGAGTTTGATACTTTACAATTTGCTAATCAAGTGTATAGTTTTATTACTCAGCACGTCCTTAAATGGTTAAAATTAACAAAGAAACAATTAACAATATGAACTGACTCGCACGCACTCGGTTTAACTAGCTCACTTAATCATCAATTACCGAACCACTTAAAGCACATTATTAGCTTTCGTTCAGTTTCTAAAAAATATGGTGCACCTGTATTAATTATTAATCGGATTGAGAATGTTGTTAATCTAATGAATACAAACAGAATATTAATGCGAACAAATAGCGCTAGCAACAGGCGACCACTTACAGGACGCATTTGAATATGGCGCCTTAGCTTAGTTTCCGTGGCGTATTTGAAACGAAAATATTATTAAAGGTCAATTATATAATCGTGTAGCATTAATGCGTCGGCTGTGTGTTCGTTAATATTAGGATCTAAACCGATATATTGTTTTAGTGTTAATTCTTTTTTTGTTTTACGATCCTGTCCGATTTTTGCACCATTGATAACCGACTTATATACTTTTGCTTCGTTAAATACTTTAATTTTTAACTCTTTACTTTCAATTAACTGAGTAAGGTAATAGACTAAATAACCAATTTGTCTATTTAGATTAGCGGATTTCGAAAAGCACCGCGTTTTCAAACGAAAAAATATTAATCCGATAATATTTATAATCTAGTGTGTTTGTTTCTAACTTATAAATGTTATCGTATTTTTTATAATACAGATTACTATTATTTAATGGTTCAAAACCAGGTAATTTTTGATCGCTAAAATAGCGCCTTTTTACCGGCATCTCAGTAAATGTTAATTTTTGATTTTGCTAATGGCATATTAAAACTACACGGGATGCAATTCTGGTAACCCGAATAAGACTAACTAAATAAAATATGACTTAATAAAGCTAAAAAGTAAAAGGTAGTTATTGTTGCATCCCGTGTAGTTTTAATATAACATTTTTAATTTTACGTTAAAAATATTTTTAACGTTCTTCCGCCGTCTTGGTATTTAATCTCCACGTGAGAAGGTATATTACGCCCTTCTTTTAATGTAATCGGCTTATTAGTTCAATTAATTATTTCAATTCTATTAAAGTTATACATAAAATATTTGTTAATTGACATAAAACCTAGTCCTGCGTTAATGATTTTTTGGTCTTCATAATAATTTTCCATTTTTAATTCGTCCTTTTTGTCTTCTTTATCTTTATCCCTTAAAATTCAATAGCAATTACAACATACTTCTATTCTTTTGTTATGTGATTTTTCAATTATCATATGTGATTTTTCAGCTACCATAAATTTTTTACATTTATAACATTTAATAATATTCATCTTTATTTATTCCTTTTCTTTTATTTCTAATTTTATTTCTAAATTAGATTTTTTAGTATTTGATTTAGTAGCAAAAAATACCGCTATTGTAATACCGGCAGTTAGTGTTATAAGCATAAATAATATTATCGCAATAATATGTTTATCTAAAAAATTTTCTCATTTATTCATAATAATTTATCTTTCTAATAGAAGCAAAACATTTAATTTATCTTTTTGTTAATCAATAATTTTAATCACATTAAACTAATTAAAATAAAAGTAATTGCAACTAATAAATAGAATACTAATTGTAATAATTCGTTGCTTTTTAGTCCCGCATTAATAAAATGTAATCCGCTTAAAAGCCAATTAATAATTATATTCGCTAAGCTTATTTTAATTTGTGATTTTAATAATTTAATCTCTGTTTTTATCATTGTCTTTTTTTCCTTTTTTAATCAAAATATAGTTATTTTCAACTGCTTTAATAATGTCTTCCGTTGTCTTTAATTCTGTTTTGCTTTCAAAATTAAATTTTTGTTGTTTTTCTTTCAATAAAAAATTACTAATATAGTAATCATTAATAGGCTTAATGTTATCTTTGTTTTCGATGTTAGTTAATCCCGACTTTGTCTTTTTAGCTAATTTAATTAAAAACCCGTTTTTTTGATAATGTAGTGCAATATCTTCGCCGTTGCTATGAATAAATTTAATTCCTTTTTCGTTTAATTTTTTACAAAATTCTAATGTCTGCTTTCAATTATAATTATTTTTTGTAATAAAAATTATCTCGTTTCATACCATAGGGTGGGTCAATGAATACAAAGTCGTCGGGTGTTATTTCGTCAGGCGTTAATAAAGATACTTTAACGGCGTTATTTGCGCAGTAATTTTTAATTCTAAGCAAATACTCCACTAACTTATTTATTTTGTTAATTTTTAGATAATCAATAATTAAATTATCTTTTGAATATATTTTGTTATCTAAAATTGGGACGGCGTCCATATCAAAATTTAAGTCCAATAATCTCGGGAAGACTATTAACTCCTGCGTAATCAATCATAATAACGCCTTAGTATAACCAAATTCAGTTTTATTAAATTTATCTTTAATCACTTTGCATTGCTCTTTGCTATTACTAAAATAATACATTTTGAATAATAGTTCAATTTCAACAAATAGGCGTTTTTTATCAGGGATCAATTTTCAATGCTTCCAAAACCACATTAAATAAATATTGTTATCTCACACTACCGCCTTTTGTGGTTGTAGTGAGAATAACAGAACCACTGCCGACAAATGGTTCAATATAGCGCCCTTTAATTGGTGGAATAAAGGGTATTATTTCAGTTAAAACTCTACGCTTTGAACCAAAATAAGTTAATAGTGTGTCTAATGTTTCATATCTTTACATTTTTAAGCATTTAATATCGTCTTTCAAAACACACACTAATGCGCTTTCTAATTCGTCTTTATCAATATTAAAATTATCTAAAACTAATTGTTTATAAATTGATAATTGAATACCATAATTAAGAACGTAATAATTACGCTTCTGTTTGCTTCCGCTACTTTTTCAATCAATAACAATATATTTATTAGTTTCTTTATCAAAAAGTAAGGCGTCAATTGTTCCACATAATGCAACTTTCGCCATTGAAAAGTCAGCGACTAGCTTTAATTCAGTTGCTACTAATTCAAAACGGGATTTAACTTTGTCTCATCAATTCTTAAAACTTTTACCAAAAGCGTAATAATCTACTTCTCTAAAACAACTATAATCGGCGTTCTTATTAACAATTAACTCTTCAATAAAGGCGTGGGTTTGTGTTCCTTTATTAGCGGCAGCATTTAACATTGCTCGGCTTTCTTGTTTTAGAATTAAAAAGTTTTTGCGGCTTCAAGCATTAACACTTGATGCGCTCATTGCTTCCTTATTTTTGTAGGTGTAAATATGCTTATCAGGGTAGAATTTAAGCAAATTAAATTTTTGATTTAATTTATAAAAGTCGTTTAATAAATATTTATATTTTTCATTTATAAACATATTTAATTACCTGTAATTTCTAAAATCAATTTATCGTCTTTAATATGGAGCTCGTTTTCGAGCTCCGTTAGTTTTTCAAATTCAAAGCTTTTAATTTTTTTTCCGTTAAATTGAATTTCTAATTTTTTGAATTTTTTATAAAAAAGCGTTGCCATCGTTTATTCTCAATCAATCTTAACTTCTGTTTTTGTTTTTTTTACGCTTTTTTCTATGTCACTTTCTCTTAATACTGGTTGCTCTTGTTGCACTGGTTGTGTTATTTCTTTAATTCTTAAAAATGTTTCTGGACTAAATTTATTTCATTTTTGATTGATTACAATAAAAGACGTTCCAACCTTAGTAATATTATCAAATGTTTTATAGTGAATACCAGAAACTTTTAATTGATCGACAAACGCTTTTTTAACCTTATCAAACAATAACCCGTCTCTTACTTCAAATAATCGTTTAAGCACTTCTAAACGCTCACCTGGTTTTAATTTAATCGTTCAATTACGAGTTCGTGTTTCTGTAATTCCTTTATCATTTTTTTTGCTATTGCCGTACGCATCAGCAATGAAATTTGGCGTGTATTCGCTAATTTCATGACCATATACTAATAATTCGCCTTTTTCGTTAAATTCGGCATTCAAATTTTCGTTTAATGTAATAATTCCTTTTGCTTCAATAATCATAATATTTACTCCTTTAATTTAATTATTTTTATTTTCTTTTTTTATTTGTCTAATAACAACGTCCTCGTTAATTAATGTTGTCCGTTGATATTTTGCTTTTAATTTTTCTATTTTGGTTTTATCTAATTGAAACTCGTGCGTTAAAATACCGCTTCAATCTGTCGTCTTTCTATGTGTTGGATAACGATAATATATAGTATTATTACCAATTCTGTATTTTGACGCTTTATCGATTTTTTGAACCAACTCTAATTTTAATTGTTTAAGTTTTAATTCGATTGCTTCTTTTTCAATTTTTAATTTAATCAATTCTTTAATTAATTCGTTAATCATTTCTTTTATCTCCTATTTTCTTTATTAACTTTATTAAATAAAATAGGCGGGTAGTTTATTATGTATTTTGTAATAAAAAAGGTGCATTATTAAAATATGGAACCCGCCTATTGTCTAGACTGGCGACTTTTAGCGTCATTCACCCCAGGACAAAGTTTTAATTAACTTGTTTTTTTTCTTGTTTATTGATATTTAATAATCGGATACTATGAATGTTTCGATGAATGCGTTGTAGAGCTAAGTCAATTTTTCCTACTAACGATCTATTTTGTAATTTAATTTCACTATCTGCTCTCTGCATTACATTTCCAATTGATGCTTCTAACGCTTTAATTTGTTTTTCTAACGCTTTAATTTGTTTTTTTAACTCAATCACTCCCGACCCTTCATCGAAACCTTGATCGATCATAAAGTCTAAAATTTGTTTTCTTGTTAATATTTTTCCTGCTAACGCTTTATTTTTTGCTTTAACAAACTCTGCTGTTTGTTCAGCAAAGTTAATTAAAATATTTTGAAACTTACCTTCAAAACTATTAACTTTTTTTGCTAACGCTTTATTTTGTTTTTCTAACGCTTCAATTTTAGAAATATCGGCTGGTGCCCCTGGTTCACCTTTTGCTCCTGGTGCTCCTGGTGTTCCTTGTGCACCAGTTTCGCCTGTATCACCTTTTGGACCTTGTGGACCTGTATCACCTTTGTCACCTTCAACTCCGATTGTTTGTCCTGGTTCGCCTCGTGGGCCGACTGGTCCTGTTGCACCTTGTGGTCCGGCTGGTCCTGTTGATTCTTGAACCAGTTTAATTTGTGTTTGTAAGTTGGTAATTTCTTTATTTGAATTACCAACTTTTACCAATAACCCAATCGTTAATAAGCTAGCGATTAGCATCATTGTTCCAACCGCTATTTGCGGTCAATATTTTTTAATTATTTTTTGCATTGTCTTTCTCCTTTTTTGCTTTGTTAAAAATTTTCTCTTTATGTAATCTTCACCCTTGCAGATTTCTTACCAACTTTATTTTTTCAGGTAAAATTGATTGTTCTAAATCTCATATTGCTCCGATCGTTTCAATTTCTTTACTTTCTATAAACCATTGATAAAATGATATATTTAATTTTTTGCACGTATCTTCAATAGGAATATCGTTATTGTAATCTTTAACTATTACCTGTTGCATTTTTGATCGTTTAATATCAATTTGTTTATAGTTGTATTCGTTAATATCTTTAATTTTAATCATTATTTAATTACCTTTTTTATTTCAATTTTTATTAATGTATTCTTCGACTTCTTCTTTCGTTTCAAACGAAACTGGATCGGTCATTAAATAACTATTAAATAGTTCAAACCCCCAATAATTCGTTCAAGGTTCATTAAGGCGTTTATTTGGCGATCATTCCAAAACTGAAAACGCTAATTTTACTTTCGCATTAGAATTATTTGGTTCGTTATTTTCTAAAATTATTTTGTATCTTTTGCGAGGGATCATATCTAATTTGATCGCTTTAACAATATATTTATCGTCTTTATTTGGAATAATAATTTCTATTCATTTAATTTTCATTTTTATTAACCTTTTTTTACTCATCTCCTAGATTGTAAAAGTCGCTCAATTCGTTTAATTTTGCGTCTAATTCGTCGTCTAATAATTCTTGTTCTACCGCTGCTTTTAACGCTGCTGTTGCTTTTTCTACAATATAATTGCTTCCTTTTTCAACTAAATAGTACTCTATTATTGCTAGTCCGTGATAGATATATTTATTTTTTAGTGAATGTAAATATTCCATTTCGTCAATAGTTTTTAATAATTCTATAAAACTTATATTTTTTAATTCTTTTAACATTATTTCACACTTTCCAATTCTCATTTTTTAATCAGTAATTCAGCGCTTAATTCTTTTTTTAAGCAATCATTACAAGTTTTATTTAGTAGCGGGCAGTGTTTTTCAACTGCCGCTCATAAAACGCTTATTTGTTCTGTAATTGTTAATTTATTATTCATTGTTAAATTCCTTTTTTTTATAATCGGCAATTACTTCTTTTAATGCTTCTTCGATTAGTTTGGTTGGTAATGGCACGTCCATTGTTCCATAATTTCAACGGGTAAATAATTTTCCGTCTCTATATACTCTTACTGCAACGCTTTTATTGTTGAATATTGCTAATCAACGACCGATTTTAATTCTAGTTTTTCCATTTACTTTTTCAATACCATTTAATGCGTGGCAAGCAAAGCACTGAGTGCTAAAATAACCATTTCGTCCAATTTCGTTTGTTAGTCAGGGTTTGTGTTTATAACAAATTTCGTATCCCTTACTTTTTAATTCTTTAATATATTTTTCCATATTTTTTACCTTTTTCTTTTGCGCTACCTTTGCGCTTTATAAATATTATACACTTTTTTTTTATTTTTTTTTATTTTAATATTAGTCCGTGTTAATCGTTATTTTTGATATTAAAAAGATATTAAATTATTTTTTTTTATTTATTTTAATCTTTAATTACGACTAGAATAATCGGCTAGATTATTAATTCCTTTTATTCAAACAACATTTAATTTAATGTTATTTTGTTCGGCGATTCATCACGCCAATTTTGCATATCTTCCAGCGCTAGTTTTTGAATTAAAAACGCCTTTGTGAGCAGTTAAAACGGCGCAATCGGTTTTAACGATCAATTGTTTAATTCCATTTTCTTTTGCTCAAAATAAAGCACTCAATAGTCCAAATGCTTCAATTTCAATTTGTCAATTAATTTTTCGGTTAAATTTTTCAAATAAAACTTTTCCGGTTGTTTCACAAACGCCGGCAACTTTAAAGTGTTTTAAACTTCCGTCGATGTGAATAATTGTTTGTTTTTTAATCATATTATCAACCAGCATTTCAAAAGTTTGCCATTTTTTCTTTTAATCTTTTAAGTTCTTTTGCGATTTCTTCTGGTGTTTTAATAAACGCCATTTTTGAATATTTAATCATTCCAAAACGAACTATCGTTCCAATTTTAGAATCATAAGTATTTGCCTTATTATCTAATCATCATTCGCACGTGGAGATACTTTCTATTCCGTCGTTCATTCAGTGATCAGATTTTCTAATTAAAGTAGTTTTATCGACACTTTGTCAATATTCGCTACCGCTATTTGAAGAATAAATTTTTGTAAATTTTGAAAAGTCAATGTTTTTTTCTTCAATTTGCGTAAAAATTGCTTTTGTATTTAAATGATAATTTGATTTGTTAATTTTTTCCATATTTTTTTAATTAGCACCTTTTTTGCTATATAAATATTATACACTTTTTTTTATTTTTTTTTTATTTTTTTTATAAGTTAATATTAGTCCGTATTTATCGGTGTTTATTTAATTAAAAAAATTTAATAATTAAATGTTTTAATCAATTATTCTATTTTTTTTATTTATTTTTTTGTATAAAAAACATAATAAATTATTAACTTTTAACTGCTTTTTGCTATAATAAAATTATAGTTTTCAAACAGAATTATTAGTCGCTATATTAAAATTTCATATCATTTTTTTTATAGTAGTTTTAACGATAACCATCGGCTAATCTCAGCGTTTTAATATCATTTTTTTACAAAAAACACTATTTTTTAACATTAAATAACAATCGCTAAAAGTTAATAAATGCTCTGTGTGCGTTAATTAAAATTTTAATTTACTAAAAAAATAAATAACAATTAAATATCATTTTTTTATAGTAGTTTTAACGATAACCATCGGGCGATTTACGCCTTCTAATAACAAAAATAACATAAATAACAAGCTAATAATAATAGGATTATAACTATATTTAGTAATAAATATATTTAATAAATTAAATATAATTTGGGTATGCTTTCAAATTCTTAATAATTCCACTAATTAAAAATAATTTTAATGTATAATTTTATTGAAGTTGTAGCGAACTTTGATCGCTAAAATAGGAGTTTAATATTATGAGTATTGACGAAAATAACAAAGTGGCTGACACTTTACCAAAACAAACAGATGATAAAACGGACTTAGCTTTTATTAAATTACGAAAAGAATTAAAGCAATTGAAAACCAAGAATGCAGTTTTAAGCGAAGAAAACCAAAATTATAAAATAGAGACATATAAAAGTGTGTTTATTAAACAAGGTGGCCGAAATAACGCATTTAAGGCGTGGTTAAAAGTAAATGGTGAAGTCTTAGAAGACGGATTAGAATCCGTTAATTGAAAACAACAAAAGAAAGAACACGATTATTTATTTAATATTGAAGAAGCCAAATCGTCTAATGACGGCATTAATTCAGGTAAAATTGATGACGGACTTGGTGGTTTTGGGCTTAAAAAATAATAATAATTAATCGTTTAATTAAAAAGGTTAATTAAAATGGCTTATCCAGACAACATATTCAACTTCAAACTTAACGGAGTTGCTATTAGTGGGAATAAATTATATTCCCAATTAGGAATTGTACCGAGTGAAACGGGACATTTTCGAAAATTAGGGTTAATTTTAGATCGTTTGCCAGAATCGGGGCAAACACTACAATTTACTATTCCAAAAAGACAAAAGTTAAAGAAAGTTAAAAACGTTCCATATATTACACAAACAGACGCCTGAGCTAATCCGTTTGAAGGTTATAAATTTGAAATTACATTTAAACCGGGTTATTGATGAGCTGCTAGTGGTGATGAAATGAGTAAAGAATTATTTTTACTAGCAAATAGTATCCAAGGACACATTTTTGCATCACGACTAATGGAAAAAGGGCGTTATGAGGACATTAACTATGTTAAAACGGCTAAAACATTTTTAGATGCAAATAAAGCTAATAATGTAATTGAATTATTAACAACTGATTTAACTAATTTAGATAGCGCAAAAGCAGTTAAAATTTACGAAACATTTTTAGAAATGATTAAAAAAGTTCGTAAAACAAGCAATGATATTACGGCTAGCTTAGGAACTAATTTAGTACCAAAATTAAAAGTATCAATTAGTCCTGATATGCGTATGGCTTTACAAATGGCGTTATTTACAAAAGCTATTAATCCCGTTTATATTTTAGAAGACGGCGAAAAGAATATGGTAATTGACGGCGTTAAATTACACACTTTAAATGTGTTTGGTTCTAATATTACTTATTCCGATCTTGTAAGTGTTGATGCAACTAAGTTCCACGCTTTATTTATTGTAGATTTAGGAGAAAACACACCCGCAATTGCTTATCGTGGTGGTAAAAACTACGCTCAACAAACACAAGATAATTTAATGGCAGGACTTAGTCACGCTTCCTTCCGTTCTAGTGAAGCGGTTGGTGTTTGAAATGATATCGCTAAATTCTGTGTTTATGGAATTTATACAACAACACCTCCAAGCAAATAACATTTGAAATTAAAATTAAAAAATAATTAAATGTTATAAAATATAAATGTGGTAGAGTCCCGTAAGATTTGCTTATGGAACTACACACACCCGAAGGGACGGACTAGCCTGAGTGTTAGCCGCCCTTCAAAGGGACTAAAATGCTATTAATTTACGATCAAACTAAAACCGATTTTAATACTTTTGAAAAGCAACAAAAAGCGTTTTTATTAAAGATTAAAACCGACTTTGGAATTACAATTGAAGAAAACGACGAACTATTACCAAGCGCTTTATTAAGCGCAAATAGTAGTTTAATAGGTGCAACCGGCGGACGATTGACAAATTACGCCGAATTTAGCGCTTTAAGTGCCCAACAACAGGGACTAGTAATTAACGCATTAGCAATAATGGTTGATTATGCAATTAAAAATGGTGTATTTAACGAAGGGACAAGCGTTAGCGGTTCTAGTGGTGGTGTTTCTAGTTCGATATCAAACCAACGAGACGGAGCGTTCATTCCGTCAAAGGCATTAAAATTATTGGAAGTAGCAAACTTGTTAAGCCCAACAATTTTAATCGTCACTAATGATCCACAAACAGGCGACGACTTATCAATTAGCGTTGATACTTGAAATGCGTGAAAAAAACAAGCATTAATTGATATTGACACACTAATTAGACAACGAGCGGTGTTATTCAAAGGTGACAAAGGCGACAAAGGCGATAAAGGTGATACCGGAGCACAAGGTATAACCGCCGGATACAAAGTTTTAGGAGTTCCTTCAACTGGTGATTTTTCAGTTAAAATTAGCGGCGAAAGCGGTGGAAGAGCTAAAAGTAATATTTATGTTGCTGACACAGGCAATATTTTCTTAGATACATCGGCAATTACCGACACTGGTAAAGTCAATACGCCGCAGTTGAGAATTGACGGCGTTGGCGATACTGCACTAGCTAATAAAGAGCCTTTATGGCTAAATAATGTTGTTTGATGAGGCCTATTAAAAAGATTATTAGCGTTAAAAGCTAATTCGGCCGATGTTTATACAAAAACAGAGACCGATAATAAACTAGCGACTAAGGCCACTACAACGGCGTTAAACACACAAAAAACAGATTTAGAAGCAAAGATAGCGTTAAAGCGTGATATTAGCGATAGTTATACAAAGGCCGAAGTTGATACTAAAATTGCTGCTGCTGGTGGTTCTAATGTTTATACAAAAGAAGAAACGGACCAAAAAATCTCCAAATTAGAGGGTTCGGGCGTAGATTTACAAAAAATTATACCTTTACAAAACGAATTAGAAATAGCGACTGATATTCTTGTATCAATACCGCATTTTACCTTCCCATCTGCGACTGATTTAACAACTTCTAAAAACTATTATTTGAATACAATTATTAAATATGATTTAGTAGTAGGAGATTATTTTAAACTTACCTTCCCATCTGGTTGAACTTTAAGTAAGAATTCTAGCGATAATATTAAAGTTGCTGGTAAAACATTTTTATTAAAATTATCGTCTTCTTCCCTTGGAAGTTCTAAATGAATTTTAGCCAAAGGCTACGAAAACGGCGACACTACTAAGCAAGCAGTTGAAATAGCAATTGGTGCTTATGGTTCTTTTCTTTTTTATTTTTTTACAAATAACAATTAAGCCCGAAGATTGAGTGCCTGGTGGTAATGTGTCTGCTTCTAATAAATTCCTTAGAACAAAGGACATTTTAGAAGTCGCCCAAACAAAAAAACGACTAGCATTATACCCAAGAGAGACCGCTACATTTGCGTCTGTTGGTGTTAATTTTGGAATTAAATATGAAAAATTAGCTAATTCAAAAGTTCGTGTTCGTGGTAATCGTATCCACTGAATAAAAAACACGGCTCCGCCATATTTTGGTGGTGATGGGTTAGAATTAAAAGCTTATTTTAACTATGATTGAAGTGCTTTGCCGTATAGCGACGAAACAAACGAAATAACAGGTTTAAGCGCACCAAAAAGATTTTTTAAAGGTGATAAATTACTAATAGATTGTCATATTCATTTAAAAGAATTTGGTCGCCACGGCTTATTTTTAGTTTTTAAACATAATGGAATTAAATTAAAAGTTAGCGATAGTAAAACACTAAATCTTTGAAATTCACACCCACCAGCTAATACTACAAATGTAGATTTAAAGGGTGAATGAATGAGAAATCAAAACTTAACAGATTGCGACCAACTAGCGATAGGGCAATGAAACCCATATGTTAGTGGTGGAAATAAATACTTCATCACTAAAATATCAGTTCGTTTTGAAGATAGTGGTATTTTTATAGAAACAACGGGAGGGCTTGATAACGGCGATGATATTAATGATACTAAAACAAAAGCAGTTATTAATTACCCAAACAAACTACACGATAATAGTGGAATTGAGTTTTCAAATATAGAGTGCTGACGAACTAATTTTTCAACTGGAACTAGGTTAAGTGGTATAAGCCCGTATATTTTAGACACGGGAACTGAAATCGTCATTTATGAAAGTGCTTACAACAAGCAGTTAAAAGCAGTTGATGACGGAGTTATATTTTAATGATTAAAGCGTTAATTCCATTCTTAAAGAATGTTAAAAGCCAGTTATTAATTCTAGCGGTTATATTTGCAGTTGGTGGTGGTGTTTTAATTTACCACGCCGAAAATAGCGCTAAAAGCGTTAAAATTGAAACTAATTATAGAATTAATGGAACAATTGATAAGGAGCGATATTCGCCCCTTAAAACTAATTTAACGGCCTTAATTGGTGGCGGACTACTAATGACACTTAGCGGTGTTTGTATCATCGGCTTTATTTTCAAAAATGGAAGCGCTAATAATCACAAACAATTATTTAATGAAATTAAAGAAATTAAAGAATTATTAAAGGAGCAAAAAAAAGACAATGCAAAATAAAATTATTCAATTCTTAACAAAAAACGGAAAACTAATATTAACTAGATTAACAATTATTCTATTAAATGCACTAGAATTAGTTTTAGTATTTATTCCAACTAAACGGGTTTCACTTGCACCATTAATTAAGTGATTAGAAGATTTTAACAATCGATTATAAAATGACTACAAAAACTATTAAATTAGAAGATAAAATTAAACAACATTTAATTAGATTGTTTGCGGACAAGTTTGTTAATTATTTAGGCGGTAAAGGCTACTTATTAAGCAGTGAAAACGAAGCTATTAATAAGTTTTGGACTAATTGACAAATTAATAGCCACTTCGAACAATTAGTGCATCAAATTATTAGTGAAACAAGTATTAAGGGAGAAGTGGCGGTTGGTATTGAAGCGTTAATTGAAAATGACGAGCAAATATTCGTGGTAAAAGATAATATATTCGCTAAGACTTGACGCTTTAACGAGCTTTATTCAATTACGCTATTAAAAACTATTGTTGTTAGTCAAAACCTTAATTATTACTTATTAGAAACCTGAACTAATGAATATGTGGATCGGCGTTTCTTTACTAATAAACCAACACTAAATAATCGTGGCATTCCATTAGCTTATTCAAGTATTCAATTAAAATTACCGCTAGCTTATCAAAATTTACACGAAGGCATTAAACAGAACCCTTACGGCTTTATTCCTTTTGAAGTTTTTCAAAACTATTATTTTTACAATAAACCCGATGTTAATAAAGCAGAATTAGAAATTGAAAACTACACAGAATATAAAAACTTTGAAATTAACGAATGGGGCACAGGTGGTACTATTCTAGCGTTTAATAACTTAGACCAGTCCACGATGAAAACACTGGCAAACAAAGCGAGTAATTGAATTAAAACATTAAAAAAAGTATTGTTCGGGCAAGGCACTAAGGGAGCAGAAAGTAAAACATTAGAATATGTTAATCCGAACTACCAGATTAATCCGTTTATTGATATGGACAAGTATTATTTAAGTAAAATTTACCAAGCCGTAGGGCTTCAATTTGACACCAAAATAGAAAATTCAACCGCTACCGAAGCATCGCTTAACCACTCATCGCAAGGTAGCACTATTAACCTTAAACGACAAACATTTAACGATGCAATGAACCGACTATTGTTTAAGCTTTTTAGTTTTAGATTTGAAATAAAAGATATGTCGGCGTTTGAATTCACCCTTAACGAAAATACGGCGTTAAACTTAAAAGAAACAACAGAACAAGTTCGGATTGAATTAGAATTAGGTTTAATTAGTAAAAAAGACGCTATTATTAAAATTAATGGATGCAACGAAGAAGAAGCGGGTAATCGTTTAGATAAAATTAACGATGAAAAAATAGAAGCGTTAAAAATGATAAATGAACATTATCCCGCCGCTAGTCAAAACGACGCAAATACGCCACAGAACCAAACGGCATTAACAAACCAGGAAGATAATAACAATGGCATTAACCAAGTTCCAAATAAAACAAATAAACCGCAACAATAACGAACTATTAAAGCTTAACGATAAAAAGACTTTAATATTCCCGTTTGTGTTTTCAAATGGTGCCACTGATCGGACTAATCAAGCATTCGGCCAATTTGGTATGTTAAGGCGACTATTTGATGGCAAAAATGCTGTATTAGTCCGTTGATTAAATAGTCGTAAGCCGCCAAAGACGATTAACGATAAGGTGACCTTAGAATTCCAAGAAGGAATAGCGTTTGAAGGTTATAATTATTCGCACCAATTATTTAATCTGTTTCAAAAAGATGCGGTGACCGACACGATTGAATTATTGAATTATAAAACGCTTAAAATTGTATTAAATGAAAAACAAATTAACGACTGATTTGGTAAAAGCTTCGCATCATTTTTCAGTTTAGAAAATATAGAAATTAACGCATCAGTGGACGATACCTGATTAAGCGTCCTTTACTATATCCCTGAAATGTCTAATGTTGATATCTTTTATATTGAAAGTGCAACGCTTATTAAAGATTTAACGGGCAAGATTGTTAATTGTGAAGTTAATTTACGCAGTTTAACACACGAATTAAGACAATCAGGTCGCTCGGTTGAGCAATGAGTTAATTTTGCTACGCCTGGTGATAAATACGCTATTCCAGTATTAGATAATTCAATAGCTAAAAAGTGAAAAATGGAAGTTAAAGAAACAGAAGGGTTTAAGTTCGTGCAAATTGAAGCGGATAATTTAATATGTGTTAATTCTAATCTTTTAACTGGTCGTCCGCTTAACGCTAATAAAGCTTTAATTGAAATACCACGTGAGCTAGGCATTAGTAATGTTATTAGTCCTATTTTTAACACCGCTAGAAAAACTAATTACTACGTGAAGGAGTGAGTAATGGTGACCGGACAATTTATTAATGACTTTTACGATGCAGGTGCAACGCCAGAATTGATAAGAAACTTAGAAAGAAGTTATAACCCTTTACAGAAACGGCAAGCGACCGCTTTCTTTCAAATTGACACAATATCAAATAATAGCACGCTAGTTAATAATCTTAAAAGAAAATTAAACTGGGAGAATTGAAACACTGAGCAAGTGGCTAATTTTTTATTACCGGTTCGTTTTTTTCAAAGTATTAAAAGCAGTGATAGTTATAAATTCAAAATTGACGGAACAGGCAAAAATGTGCCCGATTGAACCACCGCAATAGTAATTAAGTCCTTTATTGATTTTCTTAATCTTAATAGCTTTTCTTTCCAACAAAATAATAGTTTTAATATGGGATCTAAAATTTATTCACAAAATGCATTAGGGATCTTTGGTAATTTAATTAGCACGGCTATAACGGGTGCTGGTGCTTTAATTGGTGCCTTTGCTGGCGCCAAAGCAGGTAAGCCAACGATCGGTGCTGCTGTTGGTGGTTTTATAGGTCAAGGAGTGGCAAAAGTAGTTGACTCGTTTATTAAACCTTGAAGCACTAATACAAAAATAGAAAACGCCGATAACTTCAAATGATCGTTTTTAATTCCGAAAGTTTTGGTTGATAAAATGAATAAGATTTTCGGGAGTAATAAAATTCCATTATCTTTATTTACAGGTGAAAAAAACGAATTAACCGCCTTAGGAGTTGGCAAATTGCCCGTAGTTTTAACCTTTCAAGTTAGCGATGTATTAGCTAATACAGGCGATAAAACAACATTAGATTTAGTAAGTAAAGGATCAAACTTAGATATTAAAGCTAATTATAAGTTTCAACAAACAACTAAAACATACGCATTAGACTTTTGGCGGTTAGTTGCATTAGGTATGGCAAATGTTCGTTTATCTTTGTTTGATAAAGATAAGAAACTTATTTATACACATTATCAAGCAACACAAGCTAAACATAGCGAGATATTACCAGAAGTAGCAACAGAAAGCGTTATTAGCGATTTAGAAGCGGTGACTAATGAATTACCAATCGGATATTCAAACATTAAAGATCCCAAGCTAGTGCCGAGTAATTTTGAACCAATATTAACTAAGCAAGCGCTAAATGATACTGATATTGTTATTCCGTTCAAAACGGGATTTTTGGATTTACAAACTGGTAATTTGAAGCCTGAAAATGGTGATTTTAATATTCAAAAAATAATTAAAATACAAACTGGAACTAATTTTAATTTGGATCAAGTATTTAGCCAATATCCAACTTTTAAAATTAAATTTAATTATCAATTTTCAATTACGGGTTCTCATCACCAAACTAGCGCTAATCGGTTATTGCAAGGTTCATATGCTTATTTACCAACAATTAACAACTTTATTCAAAATATAATTTTTGAAATTAACAAAGATAATTATAAAAATAATGTTAATAGCTTCAAACAAATAATATTTGATACGACTAATTTTCCTACCAAACAAATTAAATTTATTCAAACACATACAGGGTTAATAAACGATAGAGTCGTTTATACAAATGGTAAAGTTAAATTAGAATATTTATTTAATTTACAAAAATTAGATAATCACACTTATAAAATTAAATTAAGTAATTTTAAGTTATTACAATTCCCGGCAATTACGTCTGGTTATTCTGGTTATTATTGAGAATTAAGTAATTTTACTTATGATGCTAAATTATTAAATTATAATTTTCACTTTTCAATTACGAATTTAGAAATTACAACGGAGGTTTAAAAATGGAATTAACCACTGCCATTTGAAACCAATTAAGGCGTTTAGACTTTAAGAAGCAACATTTAATTATTGTTAATGGTCGTAATATTCAAGCTTCCACTATGGACTGATGAAAGAATACCGAAACTAATAGCACATGAATTAAAAGAATTGAATATACGCCAGTGAATAACTTTAAGGGCTTCGTAGTCGTCTATATTAAAACTATTCAAAAAAGGGCTAATGCAAAAGGCGAGATTAAAACATATACGACAAAAGGCGGACAATTAACTATTCCTGTTAGCTTTAAGCAATTCGTCGTTTCACTAGCTAGTCCGAATAATGTTAATAACCCGTCCGCACCAGACGGAGTAGGGACTAAATTATGGACTTCTGTTAATGCTTTTATTGGCGTTTCACAAGAAGAAGGCGGTGAAGGTGAGCAGGCAAAAATAGTGCAAACTTTCAAAGAACAAAAAAAATTAAGCGGTAAAAGTTATGAAAAAATAACTGGTTGGATCCAAGAAGGTAAAGTTGATAAATTACAAAGAACTATTAACCGCCAGGCAATGATTAAAAGAAAATATAGTCCCGATCAATTATTAACTATGTTTTTACAACGATTAAGGTTCTAATTATGGATACATTAAAAATTAAAAAACACGGCAACACTAGTCGCTTAAAAGGGACTAAAATTACAAAGCCCGACGTTAATTTAATGGCCGATGGCGATCGGCGTTTAGGTAAATGAATGCGCCAAGTTCCAAAAATGAGTTATTTAAAGCTTATAAGGCAGTCGTCTTTACAGGAGCAAATGGCGTTCTTTGATAAGCTAGAAAATTATATGTTAAACATTAAAGAATGGAAGCATTATAACGCTATTAAAAAGTGTGAAAAATATAAGCAGTTAATGTCCTTTCTAAACGAAAGAATGAAAAATACGGCTAAGTTAGACGCCGTTATTGACGAACGGCAAAAAATACAAATTGATTTTCAATTACCAGACGGATGGGAAGGTGAAGCCGACGATATTCAATTGCACGACTTAAAGAAAGACGAAGATAAATAATTATGGATATTAAAAGTGTTAAGTTGCATAGTTATTTAGGTAAGAATTGACGCTATTATTACCAAATATTAAAGTCCATTAGAAACAATGAACCACTACCAATTGAAGTAATTAACGAAGCCGGTGGGCGTAAATGTGGTAAGACTTTTAGCGGTAATGTGTTTAGTTGATTAGCAATTATTTTGTTTCCAAATAAGACTTTTACCATTTACACAATTAGATTATTACAAGACAAACGAAAAGAAAGCTATGACGAGATAATTAAAGTTGCACCTGATGCTGAAAATGTATTATGGCGTTCTAATAAACAACAATTTATTATTCAATCACCAAAAAATAAACAAAGCCAATTTAGATGACAGATCGTCGGTATGTTAGACAGGGCGTTAAGCGTGGCGTGCAAAAACTAGGACTAGCCCGTTTTGATAGCGACTATGTTTTTATCATTTTTGAAGAAGCAAGCGAATTTACTGAAGAACAAATTCATATGGTTAAGAACGCTTTTAACCTTAGCGATAGAACGCTTTTAATGTATTTTGGTAATCCATACTTTCCACACGCACCATTTTTTCAAAACTTCGCTAAATACTTTCCGTTTCCAAGGCGGATTATGTTTGATAAGTCAAAAGGGCGTGCCTTTAAGCTTTGCATAGCAGAAGGTAAGAAAACATTATTCCAATGAACTAATATTTATTCAATTGTTAATGAACCTTATTTTTCTAAAAATAACCTATTAGAATTAGAAAGCGGTGCTAAGAAACTACCGCTATTAGGTGCTACTTCTTTATATGGTGAACCCTTAGCATTAGCCGGTGCAATTTACCCCGAACAAACATTAAGAAAAATTAAATATTTTACTAATCCGTTATCCGTAGTTAATATTCACGACTACACGATCGACGTATGGGCTGGACTGGACTATGGTTTCACCCGTGATCCTTCCGCTTTCGTTTGAGGGTTCAAAGATACAATAAGCAAAAAAATATTTATTATGGACGCATTCAAAACGAGCTCATCACAAGCGGGCGAGTTTGATACTTTACAATTTGCTAATCAAGTGTATAGTTTTATTACTCAGCACGTCCTTAAATGGTTAAAATTAACAAAGAAACAATTAACAATATGAACTGACTCGCACGCACTCGGTTTAACTAGCTCACTTAATCATCAATTACCGAACCACTTAAAGCACATTATTAGCTTTCGTTCAGTTTCTAAAAAATATGGTGCACCTGTATTAATTATTAATCGGATTGAGAATGTTGTTAATCTAATGAATACAAACAGAATATTAATGCGAACAAATAGCGCTGGTAATCAATTACTTAAAGAAGAATGAGCGGCAAGTGAATGAGATAAAACGGCTACTAGTTATAAACGGGTTTGTCCCGACGCAACAGGCGTCCACTTACNTTTATATGTTTAGAACATTTTGCAATAAACCTATTTTGCTTGTCGTATCTTTTAAGACACTGAATAAACTTTCGGTATGTCTTGACCCTATATTTTATTCATTACACCAACGAGGCATATTTTATTTTGGTGGAGAATTGTTGGAATTGAACCAACTACCTACCTGTCAATCGGCAGGACTACCAGTTCTAATTTCGCTAACGAAATATAATGGAACCAGATACATTGACCACTCTGTCATCATCTCCATTTGCCCGATACGCACGGGCAGGCGCCATAAACCCTTTTTCTCTTTATGGAGAACCTTTTTAATATAACATTTTTTTTATTTAATTACTTATTTTATTCTTTTTCTAATAGAAGTAAAACATTTAATTTATCTTTTTGTTTAATCAATAATTTTAATCACATTAAACTAATTAAAATAAAAGTAATTGCAACTAATAAATAGAATACTAATTGTAATAATTCGTTGCTTTTTAGTCCCGCATTAATAAAATGTAATCCGCTTAAAAGCCAATTAATAATTATATTCGCTAAGCTTATTTTAATTTGTGATTTTAATAATTTAATCTCTGTTTTTATCATTGTCTTTTTTTCCTTTTTTAATCAAAATATAGTTATTTTCAACTGCTTTAATAATGTCTTCCGTTGTCTTTAATTCTGTTTTGCTTTCAAAATTAAATTTTTGTTGTTTTTCTTTCAATAAAAAATTACTAATATAGTAATCATTAATAGGCTTAATGTTATCTTTGTTTTCGATGTTAGTTAATCCCGACTTTGTCTTTTTAGCTAATTTAATTAAAAACCCGTTTTTTTGATAATGTAGTGCAATATCTTCGCCGTTGCTATGAATAAATTTAATTCCTTTTTCGTTTAATTTTTTACAAAATTCTAATGTCTGCTTTCAATTATAATTATTTTTTCTGTAATAAAAATTATCTCGTTTCATACCATAGGGTGGGTCAATGAATACAAAGTCGTCGGGTGTTATTTCGTCAGGCGTTAATAAAGATACTTTAACGGCGTTATTTGCGCAGTAATTTTTAATTCTAAGCAAATACTCCACTAACTTATTTATTTTGTTAATTTTTAGATAATCAATAATTAAATTATCTTTTGAATATATTTTGTTATCTAAAATTGGGACGGCGTCCATATCAAAATTTAAGTCCAATAATCTCGGGAAGACTATTAACTCCTGCGTAATCAATCATAATAACGCCTTAGTATAACCAAATTCAGTTTTATTAAATTTATCTTTAATCACTTTGCATTGCTCTTTGCTATTACTAAAATAATACATTTTGAATAATAGTTCAATTTCAACAAATAGGCGTTTTTTATCAGGGATCAATTTTCAATGCTTCCAAAACCACATTAAATAAATATTGTTATCTCACACTACCGCCTTTTGTGGTTGTAGTGTGAGAATAACAGAACCACTGCCGACAAATGGTTCAATATAGCGCCCTTTAATTGGTGGAATAAAGGGTATTATTTCAGTTAAAACTCTACGCTTTGAACCAAAATAAGTTAATAGTGTGTCTAATGTTTTCATATCTTTACATTTTTAAGCATTTAATATCGTCTTTCAAAACACACACTAATGCGCTTTCTAATTCGTCTTTATCAATATTAAAATTATCTAAAACTAATTGTTTATAAATTGATAATTGAATACCATAATTAAGAACGTAATAATTACGCTTCTGTTTGCTTCCGCTACTTTTTCAATCAATAACAATATATTTATTAGTTTCTTTATCAAAAAGTAAGGCGTCAATTGTTCCACATAATGCAACTTTCGCCATTGAAAAGTCAGCGACTAGCTTTAATTCAGTTGCTACTAATTCAAAACGGGATTTAACTTTGTCTCATCAATTCTTAAAACTTTTACCAAAAGCGTAATAATCTACTTCTCTAAAACAACTATAATCGGCGTTCTTATTAACAATTAACTCTTCAATAAAGGCGTGGGTTTGTGTTCCTTTATTAGCGGCAGCATTTAACATTGCTCGGCTTTCTTGTTTTAGAATTAAAAAGTTTTTGCGGCTTCAAGCATTAACACTTGATGCGCTCATTGCTTCCTTATTTTTGTAGGTGTAAATATGCTTATCAGGGTAGAATTTAAGCAAATTAAATTTTTGATTTAATTTATAAAAGTCGTTTAATAAATATTTATATTTTTCATTTATAAACATATTTAATTACCTGTAATTTCTAAAATCAATTTATCGTCTTTAATATGGAGCTCGTTTTCGAGCTCCGTTAGTTTTTCAAATTCAAAGCTTTTAATTTTTTTTCCGTTAAATTGAATTTCTAATTTTTTGAATTTTTTATAAAAAAGCGTTGCCATCGTTTATTCTCAATCAATCTTAACTTCTGTTTTTGTTTTTTTTACGCTTTTTTCTATGTCACTTTCTCTTAATACTGGTTGCTCTTGTTGCACTGGTTGTGTTATTTCTTTAATTCTTAAAAATGTTTCTGGACTAAATTTATTTCATTTTTGATTGATTACAATAAAAGACGTTCCAACCTTAGTAATATTATCAAATGTTTTATAGTGAATACCAGAAACTTTTAATTGATCGACAAACGCTTTTTTAACCTTATCAAACAATAACCCGTCTCTTACTTCAAATAATCGTTTAAGCACTTCTAAACGCTCACCTGGTTTTAATTTAATCGTTCAATTACGAGTTCGTGTTTCTGTAATTCCTTTATCATTTTTTTTGCTATTGCCGTACGCATCAGCAATGAAATTTGGCGTGTATTCGCTAATTTCATGACCATATACTAATAATTCGCCTTTTTCGTTAAATTCGGCATTCAAATTTTCGTTTAATGTAATAATTCCTTTTGCTTCAATAATCATAATATTTACTCCTTTAATTTAATTATTTTTATTTTCTTTTTTTATTTGTCTAATAACAACGTCCTCGTTAATTAATGTTGTCCGTTGATATTTTGCTTTTAATTTTTCTATTTTGGTTTTATCTAATTGAAACTCGTGCGTTAAAATACCGCTTCAATCTGTCGTCTTTCTATGTGTTGGATAACGATAATATATAGTATTATTACCAATTCTGTATTTTGACGCTTTATCGATTTTTTGAACCAACTCTAATTTTAATTGTTTAAGTTTTAATTCGATTGCTTCTTTTTCAATTTTTAATTTAATCAATTCTTTAATTAATTCGTTAATCATTTCTTTTATCTCCTATTTTCTTTATTAACTTTATTAAATAAAATAGGCGGGTAGTTTATTATGTATTTTGTAATAAAAAAGGTGCATTATTAAAATATGGAACCCGCCTATTGTCTAGACTGGCGACTTTTAGCGTCATTCACCCCAGGACAAAGTTTTAATTAACTTGTTTTTTTTCTTGTTTATTGATATTTAATAATCGGATACTATGAATGTTTCGATGAATGCGTTGTAGAGCTAAGTCAATTTTTCCTACTAACGATCTATTTTGTAATTTAATTTCACTATCTGCTCTCTGCATTACATTTCCAATTGATGCTTCTAACGCTTTAATTTGTTTTTCTAACGCTTTAATTTGTTTTTTTAACTCAATCACTCCCGACCCTTCATCGAAACCTTGATCGATCATAAAGTCTAAAATTTGTTTTCTTGTTAATATTTTTCCTGCTAACGCTTTATTTTTTGCTTTAACAAACTCTGCTGTTTGTTCAGCAAAGTTAATTAAAATATTTTGAAACTTACCTTCAAAACTATTAACTTTTTTTGCTAACGCTTTATTTTGTTTTTCTAACGCTTCAATTTTAGAAATATCGGCTGGTGCCCCTGGTTCACCTTTTGCTCCTGGTGCTCCTGGTGTTCCTTGTGCACCAGTTTCGCCTGTATCACCTTTTGGACCTTGTGGACCTGTATCACCTTTGTCACCTTCAACTCCGATTGTTTGTCCTGGTTCGCCTCGTGGGCCGACTGGTCCTGTTGCACCTTGTGGTCCGGCTGGTCCTGTTGATTCTTGAACCAGTTTAATTTGTGTTTGTAAGTTGGTAATTTCTTTATTTGAATTACCAACTTTTACCAATAACCCAATCGTTAATAAGCTAGCGATTAGCATCATTGTTCCAACCGCTATTTGCGGTCAATATTTTTTAATTATTTTTTGCATTGTCTTTCTCCTTTTTTGCTTTGTTAAAAATTTTCTCTTTATGTAATCTTCACCCTTGCAGATTTCTTACCAACTTTATTTTTTCAGGTAAAATTGATTGTTCTAAATCTCATATTGCTCCGATCGTTTCAATTTCTTTACTTTCTATAAACCATTGATAAAATGATATATTTAATTTTTTGCACGTATCTTCAATAGGAATATCGTTATTGTAATCTTTAACTATTACCTGTTGCATTTTTGATCGTTTAATATCAATTTGTTTATAGTTGTATTCGTTAATATCTTTAATTTTAATCATTATTTAATTACCTTTTTTATTTCAATTTTTATTAATGTATTCTTCGACTTCTTCTTTCGTTTCAAACGAAACTGGATCGGTCATTAAATAACTATTAAATAGTTCAAACCCCCAATAATTCGTTCAAGGTTCATTAAGGCGTTTATTTGGCGATCATTCCAAAACTGAAAACGCTAATTTTACTTTCGCATTAGAATTATTTGGTTCGTTATTTTCTAAAATTATTTTGTATCTTTTGCGAGGGATCATATCTAATTTGATCGCTTTAACAATATATTTATCGTCTTTATTTGGAATAATAATTTCTATTCATTTAATTTTCATTTTTATTAACCTTTTTTTACTCATCTCCTAGATTGTAAAAGTCGCTCAATTCGTTTAATTTTGCGTCTAATTCGTCGTCTAATAATTCTTGTTCTACCGCTGCTTTTAACGCTGCTGTTGCTTTTTCTACAATATAATTGCTTCCTTTTTCAACTAAATAGTACTCTATTATTGCTAGTCCGTGATAGATATATTTATTTTTTAGTGAATGTAAATATTCCATTTCGTCAATAGTTTTTAATAATTCTATAAAACTTATATTTTTTAATTCTTTTAACATTATTTCACACTTTCCAATTCTCATTTTTTAATCAGTAATTCAGCGCTTAATTCTTTTTTTAAGCAATCATTACAAGTTTTATTTAGTAGCGGGCAGTGTTTTTCAACTGCCGCTCATAAAACGCTTATTTGTTCTGTAATTGTTAATTTATTATTCATTGTTAAATTCCTTTTTTTTATAATCGGCAATTACTTCTTTTAATGCTTCTTCGATTAGTTTGGTTGGTAATGGCACGTCCATTGTTCCATAATTTCAACGGGTAAATAATTTTCCGTCTCTATATACTCTTACTGCAACGCTTTTATTGTTGAATATTGCTAATCAACGACCGATTTTAATTCTAGTTTTTCCATTTACTTTTTCAATACCATTTAATGCGTGGCAAGCAAAGCACTGAGTGCTAAAATAACCATTTCGTCCAATTTCGTTTGTTAGTCAGGGTTTGTGTTTATAACAAATTTCGTATCCCTTACTTTTTAATTCTTTAATATATTTTTCCATATTTTTTACCTTTTTCTTTTGCGCTACCTTTGCGCTTTATAAATATTATACACTTTTTTTTTATTTTTTTTTATTTTAATATTAGTCCGTGTTAATCGTTATTTTTGATATTAAAAAGATATTAAATTATTTTTTTTTATTTATTTTAATCTTTAATTACGACTAGAATAATCGGCTAGATTATTAATTCCTTTTATTCAAACAACATTTAATTTAATGTTATTTTGTTCGGCGATTCATCACGCCAATTTTGCATATCTTCCAGCGCTAGTTTTTGAATTAAAAACGCCTTTGTGAGCAGTTAAAACGGCGCAATCGGTTTTAACGATCAATTGTTTAATTCCATTTTCTTTTGCTCAAAATAAAGCACTCAATAGTCCAAATGCTTCAATTTCAATTTGTCAATTAATTTTTCGGTTAAATTTTTCAAATAAAACTTTTCCGGTTGTTTCACAAACGCCGGCAACTTTAAAGTGTTTTAAACTTCCGTCGATGTGAATAATTGTTTGTTTTTTAATCATATTATCAACCAGCATTTCAAAAGTTTGCCATTTTTTCTTTTAATCTTTTAAGTTCTTTTGCGATTTCTTCTGGTGTTTTAATAAACGCCATTTTTGAATATTTAATCATTCCAAAACGAACTATCGTTCCAATTTTAGAATCATAAGTATTTGCCTTATTATCTAATCATCATTCGCACGTGGAGATACTTTCTATTCCGTCGTTCATTCAGTGATCAGATTTTCTAATTAAAGTAGTTTTATCGACACTTTGTCAATATTCGCTACCGCTATTTGAAGAATAAATTTTTGTAAATTTTGAAAAGTCAATGTTTTTTTCTTCAATTTGCGTAAAAATTGCTTTTGTATTTAAATGATAATTTGATTTGTTAATTTTTTCCATATTTTTTTAATTAGCACCTTTTTTGCTATATAAATATTATACACTTTTTTTTATTTTTTTTTTATTTTTTTTATAAGTTAATATTAGTCCGTATTTATCGGTGTTTATTTAATTAAAAAAATTTAATAATTAAATGTTTTAATCAATTATTCTATTTTTTTATTTATTTTTTTGTATAAAAAACATAATAAATTATTAACTTTTAACTGCTTTTTGCTATAATAAAATTATAGTTTTCAAACAGAATTATTAGTCGCTATATTAAAATTTCATATCATTTTTTTTATAGTAGTTTTAACGATAACCATCGGCTAATCTCAGCGTTTTAATATCATTTTTTTACAAAAAACACTATTTTTTAACATTAAATAACAATCGCTAAAAGTTAATAAATGCTCTGTGTGCGTTAATTAAAATTTTAATTTACTAAAAAAATAAATAACAATTAAATATCATTTTTTTTATAGTAGTTTTAACGATAACCATCGGGCGATTTACGCCTTCTAATAACAAAAATAACATAAATAACAAGCTAATAATAATAGGATTATAACTATATTTAGTAATAAATATATTTAATAAATTAAATATAATTTGGGTATGCTTTCAAATTCTTAATAATTCCACTAATTAAAAATAATTTTAATGTATAATTTTATTGAAGTTGTAGCGAACTTTGATCGCTAAAATAGGAGTTTAATATTATGAGTATTGACGAAAATAACAAAGTGGCTGACACTTTACCAAAACAAACAGATGATAAAACGGACTTAGCTTTTATTAAATTACGAAAAGAATTAAAGCAATTGAAAACCAAGAATGCAGTTTTAAGCGAAGAAAACCAAAATTATAAAATAGAGACATATAAAAGTGTGTTTATTAAACAAGGTGGCCGAAATAACGCATTTAAGGCGTGGTTAAAAGTAAATGGTGAAGTCTTAGAAGACGGATTAGAATCCGTTAATTGAAAACAACAAAAGAAAGAACACGATTATTTATTTAATATTGAAGAAGCCAAATCGTCTAATGACGGCATTAATTCAGGTAAAATTGATGACGGACTTGGTGGTTTTGGGCTTAAAAAATAATAATAATTAATCGTTTAATTAAAAAGGTTAATTAAAATGGCTTATCCAGACAACATATTCAACTTCAAACTTAACGGAGTTGCTATTAGTGGGAATAAATTATATTCCCAATTAGGAATTGTACCGAGTGAAACGGGACATTTTCGAAAATTAGGGTTAATTTTAGATCGTTTGCCAGAATCGGGGCAAACACTACAATTTACTATTCCAAAAAGACAAAAGTTAAAGAAAGTTAAAAACGTTCCATATATTACACAAACAGACGCCTGAGCTAATCCGTTTGAAGGTTATAAATTTGAAATTACATTTAAACCGGGTTATTGATGAGCTGCTAGTGGTGATGAAATGAGTAAAGAATTATTTTTACTAGCAAATAGTATCCAAGGACACATTTTTGCATCACGACTAATGGAAAAAGGGCGTTATGAGGACATTAACTATGTTAAAACGGCTAAAACATTTTTAGATGCAAATAAAGCTAATAATGTAATTGAATTATTAACAACTGATTTAACTAATTTAGATAGCGCAAAAGCAGTTAAAATTTACGAAACATTTTTAGAAATGATTAAAAAAGTTCGTAAAACAAGCAATGATATTACGGCTAGCTTAGGAACTAATTTAGTACCAAAATTAAAAGTATCAATTAGTCCTGATATGCGTATGGCTTTACAAATGGCGTTATTTACAAAAGCTATTAATCCCGTTTATATTTTAGAAGACGGCGAAAAGAATATGGTAATTGACGGCGTTAAATTACACACTTTAAATGTGTTTGGTTCTAATATTACTTATTCCGATCTTGTAAGTGTTGATGCAACTAAGTTCCACGCTTTATTTATTGTAGATTTAGGAGAAAACACACCCGCAATTGCTTATCGTGGTGGTAAAAACTACGCTCAACAAACACAAGATAATTTAATGGCAGGACTTAGTCACGCTTCCTTCCGTTCTAGTGAAGCGGTTGGTGTTTGAAATGATATCGCTAAATTCTGTGTTTATGGAATTTATACAACAACACCTCCAAGCAAATAACATTTGAAATTAAAATTAAAAAATAATTAAATGTTATAAAATATAAATGTGGTAGAGTCCCGTAAGATTTGCTTATGGAACTACACACACCCGAAGGGACGGACTAGCCTGAGTGTTAGCCGCCCTTCAAAGGGACTAAAATGCTATTAATTTACGATCAAACTAAAACCGATTTTAATACTTTTGAAAAGCAACAAAAAGCGTTTTTATTAAAGATTAAAACCGACTTTGGAATTACAATTGAAGAAAACGACGAACTATTACCAAGCGCTTTATTAAGCGCAAATAGTAGTTTAATAGGTGCAACCGGCGGACGATTGACAAATTACGCCGAATTTAGCGCTTTAAGTGCCCAACAACAGGGACTAGTAATTAACGCATTAGCAATAATGGTTGATTATGCAATTAAAAATGGTGTATTTAACGAAGGGACAAGCGTTAGCGGTTCTAGTGGTGGTGTTTCTAGTTCGATATCAAACCAACGAGACGGAGCGTTCATTCCGTCAAAGGCATTAAAATTATTGGAAGTAGCAAACTTGTTAAGCCCAACAATTTTAATCGTCACTAATGATCCACAAACAGGCGACGACTTATCAATTAGCGTTGATACTTGAAATGCGTGAAAAAAACAAGCATTAATTGATATTGACACACTAATTAGACAACGAGCGGTGTTATTCAAAGGTGACAAAGGCGACAAAGGCGATAAAGGTGATACCGGAGCACAAGGTATAACCGCCGGATACAAAGTTTTAGGAGTTCCTTCAACTGGTGATTTTTCAGTTAAAATTAGCGGCGAAAGCGGTGGAAGAGCTAAAAGTAATATTTATGTTGCTGACACAGGCAATATTTTCTTAGATACATCGGCAATTACCGACACTGGTAAAGTCAATACGCCGCAGTTGAGAATTGACGGCGTTGGCGATACTGCACTAGCTAATAAAGAGCCTTTATGGCTAAATAATGTTGTTTGATGAGGCCTATTAAAAAGATTATTAGCGTTAAAAGCTAATTCGGCCGATGTTTATACAAAAACAGAGACCGATAATAAACTAGCGACTAAGGCCACTACAACGGCGTTAAACACACAAAAAACAGATTTAGAAGCAAAGATAGCGTTAAAGCGTGATATTAGCGATAGTTATACAAAGGCCGAAGTTGATACTAAAATTGCTGCTGCTGGTGGTTCTAATGTTTATACAAAAGAAGAAACGGACCAAAAAATCTCCAAATTAGAGGGTTCGGGCGTAGATTTACAAAAAATTATACCTTTACAAAACGAATTAGAAATAGCGACTGATATTCTTGTATCAATACCGCATTTTACCTTCCCATCTGCGACTGATTTAACAACTTCTAAAAACTATTATTTGAATACAATTATTAAATATGATTTAGTAGTAGGCGATTATTTTAAACTTACCTTTCCTGTGGGTTGAACTTTAAGTAAGAATTCTACCGATAATTCAAAAGTTGCTGGTAAAACATTTATAAAATTAGCGTTGTAATTGGTCATCCTTCTAAATGAATTTTAGCCAAAGGCTACGAAAACGGCGACACTACTAAGCAAGCAGTTGAAATAGCAATTGGTGCTTATGGTTCTTTTCTTGTTTATTTTTTTTCACAAATAACAATTAAGCCCGAAGATTGAGTGCCTGGTGGTAATGTGTCTGCTTCTAATAAATTCCTTAGAACAAAGGACATTTTAGAAGTCGCCCAAACAAAAAAACGACTAGCATTATACCCAAGAGAGACCGCTACATTTGCGTCTGTTGGCGTTAATTTTGGAATTAAATATGAAAAATTAGCTAATTCAAAAGTTCGTGTTCGTGGTAATCGTATCCACTGAATAAAAAACACGGCTCCGCCATATTTTGGTGGTGATGGGTTAGAATTAAAAGCTTATTTTAACTATGATTGAAGTGCTTTACCTTATAGCGATGAAACTAATGAAATCGCTGGTTTAAGCGCACCAAAAAGATTTTTTAAGGGTGATAAATTACTAATAGATTGTCATATTCACTTAAAAGAATTCGCCAAGACGGCTTATTTTTAGTTTTTAAATAATGGAATTAAATTAAAATTAAAGTAAAACACTAAATCTTTGAAATTCACACCCACCAGCTAATACTACAAATGTAGATTTAAAGGGAATGAATGAGAAATAAAAACTTAACAGATTGCGACCAATAGCGATAGGGCAATGAACCCATATGTTGTGGTGGTAATAAATATTTCAACACGAAAATATCACTTCGTTTTGAAGCGACAGCAATTTTTATAGAAACAAAAGGCGGGCTTGATAATGGCAACGATATCAACGATACCGAAACAAAAGCAGTTATTCAATACCCAACAAACTACGACGATAATATTGGAATTGAGTTTTCAAATATAGAGTGCTGACGAACTAACTTTGCCACTGGAACTAGATTAAGTGGTATAAGCCCGTATATTTTAGACACGGGAACTGAAATCGTCATTTATGAAAGTGCTTACAACAAGCAGTTAAAAGCAGTTGATGACGGAGTTATATTTTAATGATTAAAGCGTTAATTCCATTCTTAAAGAATGTTAAAAGCCAGTTATTAATTCTAGCGGTTATATTTGCAGTTGGTGGTGGTGTTTTAATTTACCACGCCGAAAATAGCGCTAAAAGCGTTAAAATTGAAACTAATTATAGAATTAATGGAACAATTGATAAGGAGCGATATTCGCCCCTTAAAACTAATTTAACGGCCTTAATTGGTGGCGGACTACTAATGACACTTAGCGGTGTTTGTATCATCGGCTTTATTTTCAAAAATGGAAGCGCTAATAATCACAAACAATTATTTAATGAAATTAAAGAAATTAAAGAATTATTAAAGGAGCAAAAAAAAGACAATGCAAAATAAAATTATTCAATTCTTAACAAAAAACGGAAAACTAATATTAACTAGATTAACAATTATTCTATTAAATGCACTAGAATTAGTTTTAGTATTTATTCCAACTAAACGGGTTTCACTTGCACCATTAATTAAGTGATTAGAAGATTTTAACAATCGATTATAAAATGACTACAAAAACTATTAAATTAGAAGATAAAATTAAACAACATTTAATTAGATTGTTTGCGGACAAGTTTGTTAATTATTTAGGCGGTAAAGGCTACTTATTAAGCAGTGAAAACGAAGCTATTAATAAGTTTTGGACTAATTGACAAATTAATAGCCACTTCGAACAATTAGTGCATCAAATTATTAGTGAAACAAGTATTAAGGGAGAAGTGGCGGTTGGTATTGAAGCGTTAATTGAAAATGACGAGCAAATATTCGTGGTAAAAGATAATATATTCGCTAAGACTTGACGCTTTAACGAGCTTTATTCAATTACGCTATTAAAAACTATTGTTGTTAGTCAAAACCTTAATTATTACTTATTAGAAACCTGAACTAATGAATATGTGGATCGGCGTTTCTTTACTAATAAACCAACACTAAATAATCGTGGCATTCCATTAGCTTATTCAAGTATTCAATTAAAATTACCGCTAGCTTATCAAAATTTACACGAAGGCATTAAACAGAACCCTTACGGCTTTATTCCTTTTGAAGTTTTTTCAAAACTATTATTTTTACAATAAACCCGATGTTAATAAAGCAGAATTAGAAATTGAAAACTACACAGAATATAAAAACTTTGAAATTAACGAATGGGGCACAGGTGGTACTATTCTAGCGTTTAATAACTTAGACCAGTCCACGATGAAAACACTGGCAAACAAAGCGAGTAATTGAATTAAAACATTAAAAAAAGTATTGTTCGGGCAAGGCACTAAGGGAGCAGAAAGTAAAACATTAGAATATGTTAATCCGAACTACCAGATTAATCCGTTTATTGATATGGACAAGTATTATTTAAGTAAAATTTACCAAGCCGTAGGGCTTCAATTTGACACCAAAATAGAAAATTCAACCGCTACCGAAGCATCGCTTAACCACTCATCGCAAGGTAGCACTATTAACCTTAAACGACAAACATTTAACGATGCAATGAACCGACTATTGTTTAAGCTTTTTAGTTTTAGATTTGAAATAAAAGATATGTCGGCGTTTGAATTCACCCTTAACGAAAATACGGCGTTAAACTTAAAAGAAACAACAGAACAAGTTCGGATTGAATTAGAATTAGGTTTAATTAGTAAAAAAGACGCTATTATTAAAATTAATGGATGCAACGAAGAAGAAGCGGGTAATCGTTTAGATAAAATTAACGATGAAAAAATAGAAGCGTTAAAAATGATAAATGAACATTATCCCGCCGCTAGTCAAAACGACGCAAATACGCCACAGAACCAAACGGCATTAACAAACCAGGAAGATAATAACAATGGCATTAACCAAGTTCCAAATAAAACAAATAAACCGCAACAATAACGAACTATTAAAGCTTAACGATAAAAAGACTTTAATATTCCCGTTTGTGTTTTCAAATGGTGCCACTGATCGGACTAATCAAGCATTCGGCCAATTTGGTATGTTAAGGCGACTATTTGATGGCAAAAATGCTGTATTAGTCCGTTGATTAAATAGTCGTAAGCCGCCAAAGACGATTAACGATAAGGTGACCTTAGAATTCCAAGAAGGAATAGCGTTTGAAGGTTATAATTATTCGCACCAATTATTTAATCTGTTTCAAAAAGATGCGGTGACCGACACGATTGAATTATTGAATTATAAAACGCTTAAAATTGTATTAAATGAAAAACAAATTAACGACTGATTTGGTAAAAGCTTCGCATCATTTTTCAGTTTAGAAAATATAGAAATTAACGCATCAGTGGACGATACCTGATTAAGCGTCCTTTACTATATCCCTGAAATGTCTAATGTTGATATCTTTTATATTGAAAGTGCAACGCTTATTAAAGATTTAACGGGCAAGATTGTTAATTGTGAAGTTAATTTACGCAGTTTAACACACGAATTAAGACAATCAGGTCGCTCGGTTGAGCAATGAGTTAATTTTGCTACGCCTGGTGATAAATACGCTATTCCAGTATTAGATAATTCAATAGCTAAAAAGTGAAAAATGGAAGTTAAAGAAACAGAAGGGTTTAAGTTCGTGCAAATTGAAGCGGATAATTTAATATGTGTTAATTCTAATCTTTTAACTGGTCGTCCGCTTAACGCTAATAAAGCTTTAATTGAAATACCACGTGAGCTAGGCATTAGTAATGTTATTAGTCCTATTTTTAACACCGCTAGAAAAACTAATTACTACGTGAAGGAGTGAGTAATGGTGACCGGACAATTTATTAATGACTTTTACGATGCAGGTGCAACGCCAGAATTGATAAGAAACTTAGAAAGAAGTTATAACCCTTTACAGAAACGGCAAGCGACCGCTTTCTTTCAAATTGACACAATATCAAATAATAGCACGCTAGTTAATAATCTTAAAAGAAAATTAAACTGGGAGAATTGAAACACTGAGCAAGTGGCTAATTTTTTATTACCGGTTCGTTTTTTTCAAAGTATTAAAAGCAGTGATAGTTATAAATTCAAAATTGACGGAACAGGCAAAAATGTGCCCGATTGAACCACCGCAATAGTAATTAAGTCCTTTATTGATTTTCTTAATCTTAATAGCTTTTCTTTCCAACAAAATAATAGTTTTAATATGGGATCTAAAATTTATTCACAAAATGCATTAGGGATCTTTGGTAATTTAATTAGCACGGCTATAACGGGTGCTGGTGCTTTAATTGGTGCCTTTGCTGGCGCCAAAGCAGGTAAGCCAACGATCGGTGCTGCTGTTGGTGGTTTTATAGGTCAAGGAGTGGCAAAAGTAGTTGACTCGTTTATTAAACCTTGAAGCACTAATACAAAAATAGAAAACGCCGATAACTTCAAATGATCGTTTTTAATTCCGAAAGTTTTGGTTGATAAAATGAATAAGATTTTCGGGAGTAATAAAATTCCATTATCTTTATTTACAGGTGAAAAAAACGAATTAACCGCCTTAGGAGTTGGCAAATTGCCCGTAGTTTTAACCTTTCAAGTTAGCGATGTATTAGCTAATACAGGCGATAAAACAACATTAGATTTAGTAAGTAAAGGATCAAAAAGATAAACTTAGATATTAAAGCTAATTATAAGTTTCAACAAACAACTAAAACATACGCATTAGACTTTTGGCGGTTAGTTGCATTAGGTATGGCAAATGTTCGTTTATCTTTGTTTGATAAAGATAAGAAACTTATTTATACACATTATCAAGCAACACAAGCTAAACATAGCGAGATATTACCAGAAGTAGCAACAGAAAGCGTTATTAGCGATTTAGAAGCGGTGACTAATGAATTACCAATCGGATATTCAAACATTAAAGATCCCAAGCTAGTGCCGAGTAATTTTGAACCAATATTAACTAAGCAAGCGCTAAATGATACTGATATTGTTATTCCGTTCAAAACGGGATTTTTGGATTTACAAACTGGTAATTTGAAGCCTGAAAATGGTGATTTTAATATTCAAAAAATAATTAAAATACAAACTGGAACTAATTTTAATTTGGATCAAGTATTTAGCCAATATCCAACTTTTAAAATTAAATTTAATTATCAATTTTCAATTACGGGTTCTCATCACCAAACTAGCGCTAATCGGTTATTGCAAGGTTCATATGCTTATTTACCAACAATTAACAACTTTATTCAAAATATAATTTTTGAAATTAACAAAGATAATTATAAAAATAATGTTAATAGCTTCAAACAAATAATATTTGATACGACTAATTTTCCTACCAAACAAATTAAATTTATTCAAACACATACAGGGTTAATAAACGATAGAGTCGTTTATACAAATGGTAAAGTTAAATTAGAATATTTATTTAATTTACAAAAATTAGATAATCACACTTATAAAATTAAATTAAGTAATTTTAAGTTATTACAATTCCCGGCAATTACGTCTGGTTATTTGGTTATTATTATTGAGAATTAAGTAATTTTACTTATGATGCTAAATTATTAAATTATAATTTTCACTTTTCAATTACGAATTTAGAAATTACAACGGAGGTTTAAAAATGGAATTAACCACTGCCATTTGAAACCAATTAAGGCGTTTAGACTTTAAGAAGCAACATTTAATTATTGTTAATGGTCGTAATATTCAAGCTTCCACTATGGACTGATGAAAGAATACCGAAACTAATAGCACATGAATTAAAAGAATTGAATATACGCCAGTGAATAACTTTAAGGGCTTCGTAGTCGTCTATATTAAAACTATTCAAAAAAGGGCTAATGCAAAAGGCGAGATTAAAACATATACGACAAAAGGCGGACAATTAACTATTCCTGTTAGCTTTAAGCAATTCGTCGTTTCACTAGCTAGTCCGAATAATGTTAATAACCCGTCCGCACCAGACGGAGTAGGGACTAAATTATGGACTTCTGTTAATGCTTTTATTGGCGTTTCACAAGAAGAAGGCGGTGAAGGTGAGCAGGCAAAAATAGTGCAAACTTTCAAAGAACAAAAAAAATTAAGCGGTAAAAGTTATGAAAAAATAACTGGTTGGATCCAAGAAGGTAAAGTTGATAAATTACAAAGAACTATTAACCGCCAGGCAATGATTAAAAGAAAATATAGTCCCGATCAATTATTAACTATGTTTTTACAACGATTAAGGTTCTAATTATGGATACATTAAAAATTAAAAAAACGGCAACACTAGTCGCTTAAAAGGGACTAAAATTACAAAGCCCGACGTTAATTTAATGGCCGATGGCGATCGGCGTTTAGGTAAATGAATGCGCCAAGTTCCAAAAATGAGTTATTTAAAGCTTATAAGGCAGTCGTCTTTACAGGAGCAAATGGCGTTCTTTGATAAGCTAGAAAATTATATGTTAAACATTAAAGAATGGAAGCATTATAACGCTATTAAAAAGTGTGAAAAATATAAGCAGTTAATGTCCTTTCTAAACGAAAGAATGAAAAATACGGCTAAGTTAGACGCCGTTATTGACGAACGGCAAAAAATACAAATTGATTTTCAATTACCAGACGGATGGGAAGGTGAAGCCGACGATATTCAATTGCACGACTTAAAGAAAGACGAAGATAAATAATTATGGATATTAAAAGTGTTAAGTTGCATAGTTATTTAGGTAAGAATTGACGCTATTATTACCAAATATTAAAGTCCATTAGAAACAATGAACCACTACCAATTGAAGTAATTAACGAAGCCGGTGGGCGTAAATGTGGTAAGACTTTTAGCGGTAATGTGTTTAGTTGATTAGCAATTATTTTGTTTCCAAATAAGACTTTACGATTTACACAATTAGATTATTACAAGATAAAAGAAAAGAAAGCTATGACGAATAATTAAAGTTGCACCTGATGCTGAAAATGTATTATGGCGTTCTAATAAACAACAATTTATTATTCAATCACCAAAAAATAAACAAAGCCAATTTAGATGACAGATCGTCGGTATGTTAGACAGGGCGTTAAGCGTGGCGTTCAAAAACTAGGACTAGCCCGTTTTGATAGCGACTATGTTTTTATCATTTTTGAAGAAGCAAGCGAATTTACTGAAGAACAAATTCATATGGTTAAAAACGCTTTTAACCTTAGCGATAGAACGCTTTTAATGTATTTTGGTAATCCATACTTTCCACACGCACCATTTTTTCAAAACTTCGCTAAATACTTTCCGTTTCCAAGGCGGATTATGTTTGATAAGTCAAAAGGGCGTGCCTTTAAGCTTTGCATAGCAGAAGGTAAGAAAACATTATTCCAATGAACTAATATTTATTCAATTGTTAATGAACCTTATTTTTCTAAAAATAACCTATTAGAATTAGAAAGCGGTGCTAAGAAACTACCGCTATTAGGTGCTACTTCTTTATATGGTGAGCCCTTAGCATTAGCCGGTGCAATATATCCCGAACAAACATTAAGAAAAATTAAATATTTTACTAACCCGTTATCAGTAGTCAATATTCACGATTACACGATCGACGTATGGCTGGTTTGGATTATGGTTTCACCCGTGATCCTTCCGCTTTCGTTTGAGGCTTTAAGGACACAATAAGCAAAAAAATATTTATTATGGATGCATTCAAAACTAGCTCATCACAAGCCGGCGAGTTTGACACATTACAATTTGCTAATCAAGTGTATAGTTTTATTACCCAACACGTCCTTAAATGATTAAATTAACAAAAAAACAATTAACAATATGAACTGACTCGCACGCACTCGGTTTAACCAGTTCCTTAAACCACCAATTACCGAACCACTTAAAACATTTAATTAGCTTTCGTTCAGTTTCTAAAAAATATGGTGCACCAGTTTTAATTATTAATCGGATTGAGAATGTAGTTAATCTAATGAATACAAACAGAATATTAATGCGAACAAATAGCGCTGGTAATCAATTACTTAAAGAAGAATGAGCGGCAAGTGAATGAGATAAAACGGCTACTAGTTATAAACGGGTTTGTCCCGATGCAACAGGCGACCACTTACAGGACGCATTTGAATATGGCGCCTTAGCTTAGTTTCCGTGGCGTATTTGAAACGAAAATATTATTAAAGGTCAATTATATAATCGTGTAGCATTAATGCGTCGGCTGTGTGTTCGTTAATATTAGGATCTAAACCGATATATTGTTTTAGTGTTAATTCTTTTTTTGTTTTACGATCCTGTCCGATTTTTGCACCATTGATAACCGACTTATATACTTTTGCTTCGTTAAATACTTTAATTTTTAACTCTTTACTTTCAATTAACTGAGTAAGGTAATAGACTAAATAACCAATTTGTCTATTTAGATTAGCGGATGCCTTTCTAAAAGCACCGCGTTTTCAAACGAAAAAATATTAATTCGATAATATTTATAATCTAGTGTGTTTGTTTCTAATTATAAATGTTATCGTAGTTTTTATAATACAGATTACTATTATTTAATGGTTCAAAACCAGGTAATTTTTGATCGCTTAAAATAGCGCCCTTTTTACCGGCATCTCAGTAAATGTTAATTTTTGATTTTGCTAATGGCATATTAAAACTACACGGGATGCAATTCTGGTAACCCGAATAAGACTAACTAAATAAAATATGACTTAATAAAGCTAAAAAGTAAAAGGTAGTTATTGTTGCATCCCGTGTAGTTTTAATATAACATTTTTAATTTTACGTTAAAAATATTTTTAACGTTCTTCCGCCGTCTTGGTATTTAATCTCCACGTGAGAAGGTATATTACGCCCTTCTTTTAATGTAATCGGCTTATTAGTTCAATTAATTATTTCAATTCTATTAAAGTTATACATAAAATATTTGTTAATTGACATAAAACCTAGTCCTGCGTTAATGATTTTTTGGTCTTCATAATAATTTTCCATTTTTAATTCGTCCTTTTTGTCTTCTTTATCTTTATCCCTTAAAATTCAATAGCAATTACAACATACTTCTATTCTTTTGTTATGTGATTTTTCAATTATCATATGTGATTTTTCAGCTACCATAAATTTTTTACATTTATAACATTTAATAATATTCATCTTTATTTATTCCTTTTCTTTTATTTCTAATTTTATTTCTAAATTAGATTTTTTAGTATTTGATTTAGTAGCAAAAAATACCGCTATTGTAATACCGGCAGTTAGTGTTATAAGCATAAATAATATTATCGCAATAATATGTTTATCTAAAAAATTTTCTCATTTATTCATAATAATTTATCTTTCTAATAGAAGCAAAACATTTAATTTATTGTTTTGCTTAATCAATAGTTTTAATCACATTAAACTAATTAAAATAAAAGTAATTGCAACTAATAAATAGAATACTAATTGTAATAATTCGTTGCTTTTTAGTCCCGCATTAATAAAATGTAATCCGCTTAAAAGCCAATTAATAATTATATTCGCTAAGCTTATTTTAATTTGTGATTTTAATAATTTAATCTCTGTTTTTATCATTGTCTTTTTATGCAACAGGCGACCACTTACAGGACGCATTTGAATATGGCGCCTTAGCTTAGTTTCCGTGGCGTATTTGAAACGAAACAATACTCGGTGGTATGTTTATACCATTTACATTAAAATTAACGCTAATATTAAAGGTCAATTATATAGTCGTGCAACATTAAAGCGTCTGCAGTGTGTTCGTCAATATTAGGATCTAAACTAATATATTGTTGAAGCGTTAATTCTTTTTTTGTTTTACGATCCTGTCCGATTTTTGCACCATTGATAACCGACTTATATACTTTTGCTTCGTTAAATACTTTAATTTTTAATTCTTTGCTTTCAATTAACTGACAAAGATAATAAACTAAATAACCAACCTGTCTGTTAAGATTAGCGGATGCCTTTCTAAAAGCACCGGCGTTTTCAAACGAGAAAATGTTAATCCGATAATATTTATAATCTAGTGTGTTTGTTTCTAACTTATAAATGTTATCGTATTTTTTATAATAAAGATCGCTATTATTTAATAGTTCAAAACCAGGTAATTTTTGATCGCTTAAAATAGCGCCCTTTTTACCGGCATCTCAGTAAATGTTAATTGATTTTGTTAATCGCATATTAAAACTATGGAACCAGCGCTGCTCTTTAACGCAAGAGCAAAAACGCCTATAATTAACCATTTATAGGTTGGAAGAACTTTATCTGGTGCCTCGTATCAGACTTTAACTGATACCTTTTATTGCTTCTCGGGACTAGAACCCGATACTTTATATGTTTAGAACATTTTGCAATAAACCTATTTTGCTTGTCGTATCTTTTAAGACACTGAATAAACTTTCGGTATGTCTTGACCCTATATTTTATTCATTACACCAACGAGGCATATTTTATTTTGGTGGAGAATTGTTGGAATTGAACCAACTACCTACCTGTCAATCGGCAGGACTACCAGTTCTAATTTCGCTAACGAAATATAATGGAACCAGATACATTGACCACTCTGTCATCATCTCCATTTGCCCGATACGCACGGGCAGGCGCCATAAACCCTTTTTCTCTTTATGGAGAACCTTTTTAATATAACATTTTTTTTATTTAATTACTTATTTTATTCTTTTTCTAATAGAAGTAAAACATTTAATTTATCTTTTTGTTTAATCAATAATTTTAATCACATTAAACTAATTAAAATAAAAGTAATTGCAACTAATAAATAGAATACTAATTGTAATAATTCGTTGCTTTTTAGTCCCGCATTAATAAAATGTAATCCGCTTAAAAGCCAATTAATAATTATATTCGCTAAGCTTATTTTAATTTGTGATTTTAATAATTTAATCTCTGTTTTTATCATTGTCTTTTTTTCCTTTTTTAATCAAAATATAGTTATTTTCAACTGCTTTAATAATGTCTTCCGTTGTCTTTAATTCTGTTTTGCTTTCAAAATTAAATTTTTGTTGTTTTTCTTTCAATAAAAAATTACTAATATAGTAATCATTAATAGGCTTAATGTTATCTTTGTTTTCGATGTTAGTTAATCCCGACTTTGTCTTTTTAGCTAATTTAATTAAAAACCCGTTTTTTTGATAATGTAGTGCAATATCTTCGCCGTTGCTATGAATAAATTTAATTCCTTTTTCGTTTAATTTTTTACAAAATTCTAATGTCTGCTTTCAATTATAATTATTTTTTCTGTAATAAAAATTATCTCGTTTCATACCATAGGGTGGGTCAATGAATACAAAGTCGTCGGGTGTTATTTCGTCAGGCGTTAATAAAGATACTTTAACGGCGTTATTTGCGCAGTAATTTTTAATTCTAAGCAAATACTCCACTAACTTATTTATTTTGTTAATTTTTAGATAATCAATAATTAAATTATCTTTTGAATATATTTTGTTATCTAAAATTGGGACGGCGTCCATATCAAAATTTAAGTCCAATAATCTCGGGAAGACTATTAACTCCTGCGTAATCAATCATAATAACGCCTTAGTATAACCAAATTCAGTTTTATTAAATTTATCTTTAATCACTTTGCATTGCTCTTTGCTATTACTAAAATAATACATTTTGAATAATAGTTCAATTTCAACAAATAGGCGTTTTTTATCAGGGATCAATTTTCAATGCTTCCAAAACCACATTAAATAAATATTGTTATCTCACACTACCGCCTTTTGTGGTTGTAGTGTGAGAATAACAGAACCACTGCCGACAAATGGTTCAATATAGCGCCCTTTAATTGGTGGAATAAAGGGTATTATTTCAGTTAAAACTCTACGCTTTGAACCAAAATAAGTTAATAGTGTGTCTAATGTTTTCATATCTTTACATTTTTAAGCATTTAATATCGTCTTTCAAAACACACACTAATGCGCTTTCTAATTCGTCTTTATCAATATTAAAATTATCTAAAACTAATTGTTTATAAATTGATAATTGAATACCATAATTAAGAACGTAATAATTACGCTTCTGTTTGCTTCCGCTACTTTTTCAATCAATAACAATATATTTATTAGTTTCTTTATCAAAAAGTAAGGCGTCAATTGTTCCACATAATGCAACTTTCGCCATTGAAAAGTCAGCGACTAGCTTTAATTCAGTTGCTACTAATTCAAAACGGGATTTAACTTTGTCTCATCAATTCTTAAAACTTTTACCAAAAGCGTAATAATCTACTTCTCTAAAACAACTATAATCGGCGTTCTTATTAACAATTAACTCTTCAATAAAGGCGTGGGTTTGTGTTCCTTTATTAGCGGCAGCATTTAACATTGCTCGGCTTTCTTGTTTTAGAATTAAAAAGTTTTTGCGGCTTCAAGCATTAACACTTGATGCGCTCATTGCTTCCTTATTTTTGTAGGTGTAAATATGCTTATCAGGGTAGAATTTAAGCAAATTAAATTTTTGATTTAATTTATAAAAGTCGTTTAATAAATATTTATATTTTTCATTTATAAACATATTTAATTACCTGTAATTTCTAAAATCAATTTATCGTCTTTAATATGGAGCTCGTTTTCGAGCTCCGTTAGTTTTTCAAATTCAAAGCTTTTAATTTTTTTTCCGTTAAATTGAATTTCTAATTTTTTGAATTTTTTATAAAAAAGCGTTGCCATCGTTTATTCTCAATCAATCTTAACTTCTGTTTTTGTTTTTTTTACGCTTTTTTCTATGTCACTTTCTCTTAATACTGGTTGCTCTTGTTGCACTGGTTGTGTTATTTCTTTAATTCTTAAAAATGTTTCTGGACTAAATTTATTTCATTTTTGATTGATTACAATAAAAGACGTTCCAACCTTAGTAATATTATCAAATGTTTTATAGTGAATACCAGAAACTTTTAATTGATCGACAAACGCTTTTTTAACCTTATCAAACAATAACCCGTCTCTTACTTCAAATAATCGTTTAAGCACTTCTAAACGCTCACCTGGTTTTAATTTAATCGTTCAATTACGAGTTCGTGTTTCTGTAATTCCTTTATCATTTTTTTTGCTATTGCCGTACGCATCAGCAATGAAATTTGGCGTGTATTCGCTAATTTCATGACCATATACTAATAATTCGCCTTTTTCGTTAAATTCGGCATTCAAATTTTCGTTTAATGTAATAATTCCTTTTGCTTCAATAATCATAATATTTACTCCTTTAATTTAATTATTTTTATTTTCTTTTTTTATTTGTCTAATAACAACGTCCTCGTTAATTAATGTTGTCCGTTGATATTTTGCTTTTAATTTTTCTATTTTGGTTTTATCTAATTGAAACTCGTGCGTTAAAATACCGCTTCAATCTGTCGTCTTTCTATGTGTTGGATAACGATAATATATAGTATTATTACCAATTCTGTATTTTGACGCTTTATCGATTTTTTGAACCAACTCTAATTTTAATTGTTTAAGTTTTAATTCGATTGCTTCTTTTTCAATTTTTAATTTAAT